>JAESUZ010001701.1:0-125666 GCA_017311185.1 Proteles cristata cristata
CCCTGCATCAGGCTCTGTGCTAACAGCATGGAGCCTACCTGAGATTCTCTCTCCTTCTCTCGCTGCCCTTCCTCAGGACTTTCTCTTTCTGTCTCTCAAAATAAATAAACTTAAAAAAACTTTAAAGTAGGTACTACAAAGCCATTTTACCCTTTTCTTTACTTGAAACCAACCAAAACTAGTAAGGAAACTGACAATAACAAGAAAAGATAAATAAATAGAATGATGCTTTCTTAAACATCAGGAGAAGAAAATCATATGATATGAGAAATAGGATAAAGCAAATTCTATTATAGGAAAATGGCTCACTTTGACTTTGATAAAAAATTTTCCCTTCAAAATTGTAAACATTAAAAAAAAAAGATATAGTTGCTTAATACAATGGCCAGTTAGCTGGCTGACTGGAGGTGGTCCTCAAGGAAACATATTTATATTTATATATCTTACTTTGGAATAATAAAATATTGAGGACTGTATTTCTGTGATAATCTTTTAGTTTTTTCCTATAAGTCTAGTAAAGATGGATTCTTAAGTAATCAAACACTTGATAGAGACAACAAGAAGCACAGGAAATTATTCTTTTTTTTTTTAATTCTTTAAATGTTTTATTTATTTCTAGGAGAGAGAGACAGCATGAGCAAGGGAGGGTCAGAGAGAGAGGGAGTCACAGACTCTGAAACAGGTTCCAGGCTCTAAGCTGGAAACAATGAAATCTGGCCATGTGTGGCAACATGGATGGACCTTGAGAGTGTTATGCTGAGCGAAATAAGTCAGGCAGAGAAGGACAAATATCGTATGTTTGCATGTATAGGAGGATTAGGAGGAACTTAAAGGAGGACAGTGAGGGAGAAGAAGTGGGGAAATAGTGAGGGAGAGGGAGAGAGGCAAACCATGAGAGACTCTTGAATGCTGAGAACAAATTGAGGACTGATGGGTGTGTGTGTGGGGGGGGGGAATGGACATGGAGGAGGGCACTTGTGGGGATGAGCACTGGGTGTTTTATGGAAACCAACTTGACAATTAACTATTTGTAAAAAAAAAAAATGTGCTCAATTTCAAACATACAAACTAGACAAAATTGTCTACAAGTTAATATTGTTTCTAATCACACCTCAAAAGTAAACATTTAGTGGCAATTGTGTGTGAATGTTTTATTACTACCCTATGTCTTAAAAACCTCTTGACTTTTGTTCTCTGAGAGGACACAGTTTAGGTTGCTACCCAAATCTGTGCTCCTGGAATTACAGTTCTGACACTCCCAAATAAACACTTGTGGTCGGTTTTTTTGTTTGTTTGTTTAGTTTTGCCTCTTTCCTTGGTCAACATCAACTTCCTAGGGTTAAATAAAAGACTTCTACATCTTTGAAAAATGCTTATATTCAGAGAGTGGATTTGTTTGTGAAGGTGTTCAGGGAAACGGTGTGTGAAACTTCAAACCACTGAAAGGCCAGCCTTGCCTTGACTTGATCTGCAGCAAAGCATTTGTGCAGAGTCGGGTTCTCAGCCCAGGAAAGCGGGCTTCCCAGATAAGAGATAAGTGGTCATGAGTTCTTTGTATTTATAAAGGCAGGTGCTTCTGAATTTTATTCTTAACCCACGCTACTTAAGATCCAGATCTCTTTTTTGTTGTTCTTCTTTATTGTTTTTAATTTTTAATTTTATTTTAGTTTTATTTTTTATTATTGAAGTATAATTGACATATAACGTTATATTTGTTTCAAGCATACATTATTTCAGCAATCTATACACTATTCAGTGCTCACCAATGATAAGTGTAGTCACCATACACTATTGACTTAATTTCTTATACTGCACTTCATTTTTTTCAAAGGAAAATATCTTTATCTTATAAATTTCAGAAAATAAAAAGGAAAAGGAAAAGGAAAAAAAATGTGACCCAGAATCTTACCATCCGAAGACAAGCAATAATAACATTTTGAGCCAATTTTATTTCAGTTTTTTTTATTCTGCCAAGTTATTTTTACATAATTATAACATTTTAACCCATATTTAATACACATTATGTATTATTACTCTTTTTTTCAATTCAAGCATAATTAACATGCATGCTTTCATAGAGTCAGGTGTGCATTATAATGATTCAACAATTTTATACATTACTCAGTTCTCTCACCATGATAAGTGTACTCTTAACCTTCCTCTCCTATTTCATTCCCCTGCCCCCAGCTCCACTCTGGCAACCACCAGTTTGCTTTCTATACATAAAACTCTTTTTTTGTTTGCCTCTCTTTTCCTTTGTTTATTTGTTTTGTTTCTTAAATTCTACGTATGAGTGAAATCATATAATATTTGTCTTTCTCTGAAGGACTTACCTCACTTAGCGTTACACCCTCCAGATCTACCCATTTCATTGCTAATGGCAAACATTCTTTTTTATGGCTGAGTAATACCTCACCTGTATGTACTACAGATGCTGTACTTTCTTAAGTGAATTGACCTTTAGTCTGGTAGCCAGAATCTTTACAGAACTGTATTCTGTGTTCAAATTTTAGAGAGACTGAGTCTATTCTTAATGGAGTTGTCTCCTGATTTCTAAGAGGTAAACAAGATTTAAAATTCCTAGGGCAAGCAGGAGTGCCTGAGTAAGTCAACCAGTTAAGCATCTGACACTTAATTTCAGCTCAGGTCATGATCTTAGAGCCATGAGTTTGAGCCCTGCCTGGGCTCTATGTTGGACATAGAGCCTGTTTGAGACTATATCCCTTCTTCTCCCTCCACTCTTCTCTTGCTTGTGCTCTCTCTCTCAAAAACAGTTTTTAAAATATAAATTAATATATAAAAATAAAATTCCTGGGACAAGCAGTTTCTAAATGGTATCTTCGTGTAATATAACTATCCAAAATTTTATTGGGAATTATTTTCCATAGGTCTTATATTATGTATTCATTGAACCACACACTAGTGGATTGGGTCAATTCAGACGTTACATCATCTTAAACAAATATTTTTTTGTTTACTTATAATATAGTCCTAAATTTTGTTTATGTTTTCTAATTCTGTCAACTTTTGTTAGGTTACCTCTTATTTCACATAGTTAACTACCCCCTTTCTTATAAATGTGTGCACTTCCTCCTTTCAAAGACTGAACTACTTTCTGTTCTTAATGGAGTCGTTTCTTGATCTCCAAGAGGTAAATGAGAATTAAAATACCTAAGACAAGCAGTTTCTAAAGAATATATTTTTGTAATATAATTATTCAAAATTTTATGAATTGTTTCCCATATCTTTTTGTATTATAAATTCATTGAACTATACATGTAAGTGGATTGAGTTATTTCAGATGCTTGTACCATATTAAACTATGAGTGTTTTGTACATATATAATAAAGGTACTAAATTTTATTTAGCTTTGTAAGTCCAACAACTTTTATAAGGTTACCTTATACATGACGATAGCTTATTACCTCCTTTCTTATAAATGTGTGCTATTCCTCCATTGAAAGACTGAAGTTTTTTTCCCCTATCTTGAATGTAGGCTGACCTTAGTAACTTCCTTGATCAATGAATTCATCAGAGTCTCTGGGGGAATTCTGGAATCAGATCACTCACTAGACGGATGGCAGCAAGAGTCCTTTCTGGTGGAATGGGACGGTCATAACCCCTAGCATGTCCACGCACTGCAGTCATTAAGACTTGCCACCTGTGGGTTAAGTTGGGGTACAGGTGAAACTACACATTGAATCATTTAATTATCTCTAGACTGTGAAAGTGTGGAAGATATGGTAACTGTTGGATTATGAAGTTGGTTGTTGTTAAATGCCCCACACATTCTAAAGGACGAAAATAGCAGACTCGGGCCAGACAATTTCCAATGCATGATATGATGTCAAAATCAGATAGACAGCTTTTAAAAAGGTCTTCATCTCCTACAGTTAGAGACCAGACTGCATATAAACTCAACCCAACAACCTGATACTGGGAAACAGAATAAGAAAGAAGCTGAATTCACAACCTCTGCAAGGTTCCTGTACAAAAGTCAAGACTCTGATAAGGAAGGAGTTGGACACTGAGAATTGGGATTCAGGCATCTGATGTGTTTAAGATATTCCAGTTCCCCCAAAGCTTCTGACACTGCAGAAGGGGTCCTCTCCCCCTTGCTGGAAGAGACCAACCTTCCTCTGCCAGAGACCATAAAAGCCCTCATCTGAGTGAGGTGTGGCATGAGATAATAAGGCTTTTTTCAGGACCTTGTCCCACCTCTCCTCTTAGCTTCTAGACCTAAACCAAAGGCGAGGTTCAGAATGGTTTGGTCTGAAGACTAAAGAGAATTGGCCTATTATTCACCAAAAGAGTTACAGATTTGGCTAATAAGTACCATCTAGAACTGGAAAACATGCAGTATATAGCTTGAAGGTAATGTATTTAGGAAGGAATGAATATAAAGCTGGGTAAGGAAGAATTTACTGATGTAGAACTCCAGTGACTCAAAACTGACCTTGTAGGCAAGACACCAGGAGTGAATCCTAAAGTACTATCAGGGTGTCAGGGTGGCTCCTTGAGGTTTGAAACAAATGACAGCCTACAGTAGGTTCAGTAGAAATACCATTATTGCCATGGGAGAGTATTGAAGAAGGGACCCAAAAGCTCAAAGTGGTTAGGATGCTTGAAAGGAATTATTATGTAAGTAAATATATATAATGATGATGCCATCAGGTATCCATTAAAGAAGGTATCAGGTGAGTATATTCCCTCAGGGGACACTTCTTTCCACCAAAGCAATAAAGAAAGGCACTAATGAGGAGGGCTCCAGCTGGTGGCAAGCCTGTGGTATGAGATGTTGTTATGTATCTAGGCTTCCTAGAGCCAATGAGAATGATAGGGTTCCAGAACACTTGAATAAAGAAATTAATGCCACCACATAGAGGATGCAGTGGAAGTAATCCTATTAGCTCTCTATTTAAGTCAGCAGTCTGGCCATCCAGAAATCAGGTGGCTCTTAGAGCTTGGCTATAGACTGCTTAAAGTTCAACCAAGTAGTAGCCCAATAGCAGCTCTATACCTTACATGGAATCGTTTACAAGGTCTCCCATCCTTGGTTTGCAGCTAATGACTTGGGAAATGTATTCTTTTCTATTCTGATTGAAATCGAGGATGAGAAACAATTTACATTCATATGAGAGGAACAACAATATTCATTTACAAATTTTCCTCAAGGCGATATTAACTTGCCTCCCCTCATTAATATAGTCTCGAGGTATGAGGCCTCCTACCTACTACACTTAGTGGATACTAATTGTAATATCTACCACGTTGATAATATCATGCTCATAGAGCAAGTTACACAAGTAGATGCTGGAACACTGGAGGCCTTGGTGAAACAGCTGTGCTCCAAAGGGTGAGAGACACAACACAAACACACAAACACTTATTAAGATTCAGGAACTTGAAATGTTGGGTGAGTTTTTACAGGTCTGGTGGTAAGGGGTATGCTGGTATACCCTATCCAAAGTAAACCTCATGAAGAAAGACTCAGAGGGTCCTAGAAGGCCTCTTTGGGATTGGAGGCAACATATTCCATAGTGAGGAATAGATCTCCAGCAAGAGTACCAAATGACACAAAAAGTTGTAGGCATTAAGTGAGATGCAGAACAGGAGAGGCTCTGCAGCAGGTCCAGGTACAGTACAAGCACCCCTGCCCCTTGGGCACATGATACCACAGGATCTGTAAGGAAAGTGATGGTCATGGGAAAAAAGCAACATGGAGCTTATTACAAATCTCGATGTTGGATATTGCTGGTCCCGAGCTTCAGGAGCCATTGTATACCATTGACAAGGAAGAATGCATGTCTTTTGGAAGAGAGTTCCTGGTCTGTCTGTGTACCCTAATCAAGAGGGAAGTCTTGCCCAAGAACCACCATGTGAGCATGTATCCAAGACTGCCCTAATGCCCTGGGTCCCCTCAGATCCTCCAATAAATAAAGTAGATGGGCAATGCAGCAATATATCATAAGATGAAAATGGTGCATCCTGGTGGGTCCCAACTAGGACCCAAGGAGATGATTAAGCTGCAATTACTTAACCTGGCCTTTTCATTTGTTGTGCATTTCACACACACATACACGTGAAAATTTACTTTTCTTATAATGATAGATACATAGACTATTTCTTTTATTTTAATTTTCCACGCATAATGTGAAATATATGTAATCTTATTCTTTGGCATTTGTATTTCTCCAGACCAGATTTCTAATGGAGAATTTATAAATTGCCATATATATTTATATTTATAAATGTCATATAAACTGATCATTTTATATGGAAATAACCAGTTTCTTTGAGGAAAGGAGCATTTGTACTATCAGCAGAAAATAAGAGAGTGTACACAGCCAAATAGGAACTTCACCATCATTGAAAATTAACAATATTCCATCTACATTGTAAGGCACTGCTTTTAATGTCATCTCATTTACTGGACCAATGATGATACTTACATACTTTTCTGGCATATGGAACTCCATTTCTATGAATTGCCTGTTCATTTGTTTGTCCATTTATCTAGTTTCTTTTTCTTTGAATTTTAGACTGTTCTCCCATTTATTAGGGATATTACCTCATTGTTTGGCACATATGCAAACATTTTCTCTTGTTTTATTATTTCCCTTTTAATGTTGTTTATGGTAGTCTGAACTTTCTGTTATAACTTTTGGTTTTCTTGTCTGGATAAAATAGTATTCAAACATACATGATTGTACAAATATTCACTGAAGTTTTCTTCAAGTATAGCTTTACATTAGCGTTCTCAATCCATCCCCATGTTTTTTGGAAACTCTCATTGTGTCACAGATGGGGCAGAAAAATATTTGAGAACTATTCCATTTTTGAAATCATCTATTACCTGGCAGTGCATGGACTCACATGCAGCTTCTGATTTCCACTTCAGAGATCTCTTTCCTAAACAGCCTGCACCAACATCTATGGTACAGCACAGGAGAGTTCTATTTTACCAAAACCATTAGAGAATTTTTCCTTTCAAACTTCCTCCTGAATGCATTTTTCACCTCCTTGTTCCTCAGGCTGTAGATGAGGGAGGTTCAACATGTGCATTTACCACAGTATAAAACAGAGAAATAACTTTACTGATATCCAGGGAGGGACTGGAGCCAGGCTGAACATAGATAAAGAAAAGAGTCCCATACAGGATGCAGACAACTTCCAGGTGAGAAGAGCAGGTGGAGAAAGCTTTCTACTTCCCATCTGTGGTCTGGATCTTCCAGATGGCCTCCAGGATGCAAACATAGGCTGCCATGATGATCAGACCACTGAGCACTAGTACAGCTCCAGCCATGGTGAATAGCACTAATTTATTGACCCAGGTATCTGAATAAACTAGGGAAAACAATGGTGAAATATGACATAAGAAATGATTGATGATAATTGGACCACAGAAGGGTAAGCAAAAAGTGAAAATTATATGAGCCATGGCTTACAAGAGCCATGGTATAAGGCCCTGCCACCAGCTGCACACAGATCTTCTGGGACATAATGAGTGTATACAACAAGGCCTTAAAGATGGCCATATACTGGTCATATGTCATGGAAGCCAGGAGAAAACATTCAGATGCCATTCAGAAATATTCCGTTGTCAGAAAGAAACCAGGGAACCACATCTGTGGTTCAACCTCATGAAGCCCATGAAAACCCATGAAAAAGATGACTTATTTGCTCTGCAAAGATATCATACAAAATATTAGGGACAATGGAATAAGAAGAACAAATATCTACAAAGGACAAATGGCTGAGAAAAAAGTAAATAGGAGTGTAGAACCTGATATCAGTCTATGTGAGAATGATATCCCTACGTTACCCACAAGGATGACAAGATAGACTAAGAGAAGCAGAATAATGAGGACAATGTGCTAATGGAGAACATCTGTGAGACCCAAGAAAAGAAATTCAATCACTTCTGTTTGACTTTTATCTTCCATTGTTCAGTTATAATCTGTTATGGAGAGAAAAACTTTTTTATAATAAAAATCCATTATTAACTGTTAGAAATAATATTTTATTTATTTATATTTTTAATTTTTTTTTATTTATTTCTAGAGAAAGAGAGAGAGACAGCATGAGCAGGGGAGGGTCAGAGAGAGAGGGAGTCACAGACTCTGAAGCAGGCTCCAGGCTCCGAGCTGGCAGTCAGCACAGAGCCCGACGTGGGGCTCGAACCCACGAACCGCGAGATCATGACCTAAGCGAAAGTCGGACGCTCAACCGACTAAGCCACCCAGGTGTCCCAGAAATAATATTTTAAAAGGCATATTATCCTACACAGGTCTATAACAGACATTTATGGAAATATTGTTGAGCTGAAAGACAATATTTCCATGTACTAAGTTTTGGGAATTGTGCAAAGATACTCTGTAAACTTGGACAAATCATCCTCAATCTCTTTGGAATTAGTACTCTGTCCCATAAAAAGAGGGGTCCAACTGTATTGTCTAAACCTCCCTCGAGTTCTAGAATTGTATTTGAAATGAGAATTACTCTCCACATTTCATCTTACTGTGTTATGGGATAATAAAATCACATAGGAAAATACCTTCACTGGGAGGGCTGCAAAATCTCACCAATGTGATATTCAGATCCTAACATCAGACATCTGGGAAAGACTAAGCAGGAGAGTCCCTGTTCTTATTGAAGGATCAGTATCATTCTAATAATATTAGGACAGTTCATAGATGAGCTTATCAATTTATTCTCCACTTGAACTGAAAATGGCATGTGGAAAGGATAATGTACACAATTAGCAAACCAGTTATCATATAAAGGAGTGTGATGTCATGGAAGAAATGGAGATATCTTGCCTTTGAGAATAGCTGATCTGGTAAATATTGGACAGCAAAGTGGAAATGTGATGAGCAGTGTATAGAAAATTAAGCATCTGTTGCACCTAAATAAGATATTATTATTTTATGTGATTCCTATACATTATATAAACTACTTTTAAGATACTAACCCTGAAATCTGTCAAATAATATTAATTATAGTAATAAGAAATAAAAAATAGCAAATGCAGAATACTTTATACAGGGAGCACCATGAAGCGAATAATAGGTTTTGTCTCATTAGTTCAGGAAGAAAATATCAAATGTTTTCAAAGGCAACAATCACTGTGTAGGATTATTTATATGAAAAAGATCTAGTTTTAAATATAATTTATTAACACTTTAATTAATGTCCTCTTTAGATAGAATAAAAGTAATATACTACTTATATTACACAATAATTATATGTGAAGCTTGATCTATTTTATAAATAGTGGTTGTATTCAGTTTGATTATTTTCTCATTATCATGATTATTTGCTCAATGCTATATCAGTTAGTTTTCAGTAGTCACAAAGTCAATTCTAAGCTCATGCTAGGAGCATCAGCTATGGTATAAATGTTTTCATTTATGCCTGTACAAATATACTAACATAGGTATGTGAGGGTTAGAGGCTGGTATAGAGAGTCTGCTCCTAGTTTTGGTACAATCACTCTTTCCTTTTTAATTTCTTTCTTTCTTTCTTTCTTTCTTTCTTTCTTTCTTTCTTTCTTTCTTTCTTTCTTTCTTCTTCCTTTCTTCCTTTCTTCCTTTCTTTCTTTCCTCCTTCCTTTCATTTCTTTCTTATTTATTTACTTGAATATAGGTCATTTTGAGTCTTCTACAATACACAGAGAATGATCTCTATGCCCTTTCATACCTACATTCTGTGATCTTAGAAATCCTCATGGACATTGAAGTATCTCTGTATTATACAAAAATAAACAGGAAATACTGTTTTTAAAAAGTCACACAAACCAGTTGTTTAGTCTCCTGAGAATGTGAGCAAAATGCCAAAGTCTGCTCTCTATAGAGAGCCTGTGCTAGGAAGGTTATTTGCCTGACATTCAAATTTATCCTGATGTTTCTCCACTAAATTTCAAAAACTTCATTCAATCCAAAATGCTATGTATTCACTTCTTTAAGGCTACCCTTCATGGAGCTCCTTTAACTGCTTCGAAGGAAATTATCATATTTTAGAAGAATGGAACACTCGACTTCCTTCATGGTGGTACCAAAAAAGTAATATAGACACTGCATAAAGGAGTCATGGAGGATGTTCGAGAAGGTCAAAAAGATAAAAATTAAAAATAAGGTACAACTGGGGAGCCAGGGTGGCTCAGTTCACTAAGTGTTCAACTCTTGATTTCAGCTCAGATCATAATCTCATGCTTCATGAGTTCAGGCCCAGCATCAGGCCCTGTGCTGACAGAGCAAAAGTCTCCTTGGGATTCTCTCCTTTCTCTGTCTGCCTCTCCCCAACTCGTTCTCTCCCTCTCTTTCTCTCTCTCTCTCAAAATACATAGGTAAAAATTTAAAAAATAAAAATAAGCTATAAATTCAAAATATTTATGCAAAAGATGATTATTATAGAACAAAGGAAGATCTAACATACACATATTTGGTATCTCTGAAGAAGAGAGACGTCATATATAAAAATTTTACTGAAACATAAGATTATCTGTATTTATGGATTAAAAGTGTGCAATATATCTTAAGGAATAAAATTCTAGTAAAGTAGCTGGACTTTTTTTTCCTTAATTAAAATGGAAAACAATCTAATTATTCTCAAAATGCTCTACAATTTCATTCCACCCTACATTCCTTACAGTGAATACTCTTATAAATGGACCCAAGATTGGACAGCTATGGAAATTATAGGAAATGGTGATATGATGATGTAATATAATCAATAATGACATTAATATGATTAATAATGATACAGTAACATAATTAACACAATCTTGAAATGAAAGAAAGCATAGTTGTTTTTTTTTTTATTTTTTTTTAATGTTTTATTTATATCTAGGAGAGAGAGAGAGAGAGACAGCGTGAGCAGGGGAGGGTCAGAGAGAGAGGGAGTCACAGACTGAAACAGGCTCCAGGCTCTGAGCTGGCAGTCAGCACAGAGCCCGACGCGGGGCTCGAACCCACGAACCGCGAGATCATGACCTAAGCGAAAGTCGGACGCTTAACCGACTAGGCCACCCAGGCACCCGGAAAGAAAGCATAGTTTTACAGGTTCTCTTGCCAACCAATCTCTTAATCTCTGTATAGAAAGTTATTAAATACTGATTAAACGTGATAAACACAGTATTTTATATGTAGGTGTATTCTGAGACATAAGACATTTGCCACTAGGAGTATTAAAGATAATAATATAATCTATCAAAATCAGCCTATGGTAGGAAAATTCCAAAAATGTAAATATAGGAAAGTCCCATATTAACTAATTAACTAATATTAACATCTTTCATACTGATACAGTTTTAAAGCAATAATTCAAGAAAGTTTATTATATACAATTCTAAACGTTAACTTCAGAAATTACAAAAATGAATCATACCACGTGTACATATGTTTGCAGATGCCTCAAAACATGAAAAGTCATATTATAAAGTAAAATATTTTTAAAAGAAATATTAAAAGACGAAAACCTTAAGAATGGAATGGCACAGCTAACATAAAACCTATTTACTGTTTGGAGCATTAGTCATTTAAAATGGCAAAAGATTGGAAGTAACTTTTTATCAATATTGAAAGGTTAAGTAAATAATTTTTTAAGTGAGTTGGAGCTATGTGTTTTGAAGTGACACATTATGTATAAAATATTCAACTTAAAAAATCAAGGAGCGAAATCACATGATTATCTCATAAACACACAGACACACACACAAACATTTCACAAAATACAATATCCTTTAAAAATGAAATCTCTTAATAGATGGGGTACAGAAAGGACATATATCAACATAATGAAGACCATATATGACAAGCTCACAGCTAACACTATACACCATGAAGAAATATGGAAGTTTTTCCTCTAAGATCAGGAACAAGACAACAATGCCCACTTTCACCACCTTTATTCAACATAGTGCTGGAAGGCCTAGCTATACCAATTAGAGAAGACAGAAATAAAAGACATGCAAATTGGAAAGGAAGAACTGAATTGTCTCTGTTTGCTGATTAAATGTCATTGTATGTAGAAAACCCTGAAGAGCCCATCAAAAAATTGAGGACTAGCCAACAACTCAATAAAGTCGAAGGATCAAAAGCAACATATAGAAATCAATTGCATTTCTTTACACTAATGAGAAACATGTGAAAAAGAAATAAAAATATCCCATTCAAAATAGCATCAAAACATCCTAAATATTAAGTACTTAGGAATAAAATCAACAAAGACAGTGAAAGATATGGCAATAAGAAATACAAGGCTGCTGAAAGAAAGCAAACACAAATAAAAAGACATTCCATGTTCATAGATCAGAAGAATTAATATTGTTAACTAAACTGCTACTGAATGCTCATCTTGTCACTGAGACTGATTCTGGGTCATTGATGTGGTCCCATCCCTTGAGGAAACTAACCAGCCACCTGATACTAAGTTGATTATATCTTACCTCTTCCACATTGTAATAAGCAATAAATGTTTTGATCTTACTGGGATTAACACAAATTTCAAATATAGATTTGCTCTCCAGACTATAATGCTCTGGCTATTGTAACTGACAGGTCACAGAATGTCTACTTTATCATCATGAGTTTCTGCCTAACAGCATTTCATGCTAAGGGACATACCTATGGTGACTGAGAAGAAAAATCATGTAACCATGAAGCCAACATGACCTCCCTTATGTCACATCATATGGAAGTTACTGGCTGACTGAATGTTGGAATGGACTCACGAGTAGTGTTCAGAAAACAGTCTGGGGATGATACCCGACATGATTAGGACACCTTTACACAAGGCGCTGTAAACTTTGGGCCAAGTCATTATATGGTGTGCAATGTCCCTGAGAGCTAGAATACCAAAGTTGATATCAGAATCCAAGAGATGAAAGAAGTATTCCCTATCATGATAAGCACAAAATCCCACTTGGGGAGTTTATGTTTCCTACCACCTCATTTTTAAGACTGATGGACCTTGCATTTCTTTGCCTTAGGCCATTCGCTGCTACCTGCCTGGCAGACCCCAAGTACTGGGGGAATTATCCTCCAAGAGCTGCCTTCAGCCTGTGACTGATAGGAGTTGGAATAGAAGTCCCCAGCTTCCTGGTCACTCGGGTGGATCACCTCTGACGTCTGTGTTCTGAACAGGTTTCCAGAGCCTCCTCAACTATTGCAAACTCCAGGTGCCCACAGTAGGAGCCTTTTATTGGACAACCTTGTTTTTCTGTCTCAGTTCCTCACTCCTCTACTGGTGTTTCCTTCACCTCCCAGATAAATCATTCAAACTCAAATCCCTTTTCAGGTTCTAAGAAACACAAACTGGGAAACCAACCTGGCCTGAGAAGCAAGAAGAGAAAAATATCAGGGTTATGAAAAAAAACCAAAACATCTCTGTTCTTTTTCTTTTCTAAGATATTTCTTACATCTCTTTTCACAACAAAGAGACAGATGAACATCTTTTCCTTGACATTTAGAGTAAAACAAAGATTTGGTCTACACAGGTGTCTGTGTGATTTTAAACATTTTAAATCTGCTTTGTACATTCATGTTATATTTTTGGGGTTTTGTTTGTTTTAATTGAATAACTGACATACAGTATCCTATTAGTTGTGTATTTTATACATTACGCAATAATTCTCATAATAAATCTAGTTACAATGTGTCATCACACAAAGTTATTACAATAGTATTGACTATATTCCCTATGCTAGATATTACATATCAGTGATTTACTTATTTTATTACTGGAAGTTTGTACCTCTTAATCACCTTACTATCTTACCCACCCACCCCCATCTCTACTCTCTGGCAGTCAACAATTTGTTTCCTGTATCTGTGAGTCTGTTTATGTTTTGTTTTGTTTTGCTTTGCTTTTTATATTCTACATATAAGTGATATTATATGGTATTTGCCTTTTTCTGTCTGACTTACTTCACTTAGCATGATACTGTTAAGGTCCATCCATGTTGTCGCAAATGGCAAGATTTTGTTCTTTTTTATATTCCTGTGTGTGTGTGTGTGTGTGTGTGTGTGTGTGTACCATACTTTCTTTATCCATTCATTTATTCTTAGACACTTAGATTGCTTCCATAGCTCCACTATTATAAACAGTGCTACAATAAACATAGGGAGATATCATACATATTATACATATTTATTCTGGTGTTTTCATTCTCTTTGGATAAATAGCCAAAAATGAATTGTTGGATTATATGGTAGTTCTATTTATAATTCTTCAGGCACCTACATATTATTTTCCATACTGTCTGCACCAATTTACATTCCCACCAACAGTGTACAGAGATTCTCTTTTCTCCACATCCTCGCTAACACTTATTGTTGCCTTCTTGATGATATTTTGAAAAGAAAAGAGATACATTTAAAGTAGTAAGAGTAGTTATGTCTGTTTGGTGGAATCGCAGATAATCCCTAGACCAGAGGAAACATTAGCTTCATCAGTGATATTGGTGTATAGAAAATAGAAGTTGTCTATACAATTAGGAATAGAAATAGATGACTAGGTGTAATGCGTGTGCCTCAGACAGCTTACAAGAGGCCCAATAGGGCTTATGTCCAAGCTGCACAAAGTTGGGCTCATAGTTACTCAGGATGTCAGTCCTTAGAGAACCAGTCTACTGTCATCTTGCCATGAAAATTTCCCCTGTGCCCAGATTGCTATCATCACCCAGGCACTAAACTCTGATATTCAAGCTGGACCCTTCTCACTGCAGACATCACAAGGGCATGTAACAAACCATATGACAAGGCACTACTCTGTTCTAGACAGAAGTCCCCTTCAAGGCTTCAAAGCCGGGGTCTATACTGGAATAAGCTCTGTATTCCCCCTCTCTAAGTTGCCTAGTGCTATTATTTGTACAAAAAAAAAAAAAAGAAGAAGAACTCACTAAGATATGTATACTCAGGTGCTACCTTTAAAAACTTTATGGCACAGTAATGTCCACTGCACCAGGAAGAAAAACTCAGAGTGGGCTACTGTAAACAATTAAGGAAGTCAGGAATCAACGACTGTCAGACTTAGTGTCCTGGTGTATAAAATGGGAATAATAACAATATCTGCTTTATAGAATAATAATGACGATGTAGTGAGAAAACTTGTAAAAATCCTAGAACATTTTTTGTCAAATAGAAATGTGTCAAAAATCATTAGCTATCATCACAATTATTTAGAAAAAAAGATGAAGAAAAACCAGAGCTAGAAGAAATATTTTTACAGAATATTTAGCATCATATTCAACAATACGTGTCCTGAAATCAGAACTTCCGAAAATCAAACTCCATCTCTGTCCTTTGCCAAATAATTTGCTTACTGTCTCTTTGCCAGTTTTCTCATTTGTAACTGTATATAATTGTCTGTCCTCAGTAAGTCAATACGTCTAAAGTATTTAATAAGTTTCATTTGTAAGCTCAATAAATATTTGGTTATCATAATCAATTTTGGGCTGTTTTGCAAAAGAGAAAACCATGGCCCAAAGCAGCTGGAAATTTAGCACTAGGATACAAGTTTCCCGAATCCCACCCTCATGGGAAAAAACAAAGGCACACATTAAAAAGTCTAAAATTTCAAAACAAGAAATCATAACTAGAATGAGTCTAGATTCAACCATATTAAGAATCCACAGAAGCAGCCTTCTAAACCTGGCCAATGACAAGAAAAGACCAACAGATGGCAGTATATTCATGTACAGAGGTTGGTTATAATGATTCCCTGTCTCTTCAAATGCTTTTCCTCACTTGACGCAAAAATCACAGCAGAAAATCTAAAGTCAACCATTAATATGTTGACCATACCACAGAGTCTCCTTTGCCTGTGTAAGTTTCAGATCTCCCTAATTATGAACTGCTGCTGATTCAGAACACAATTTCCCACAGCAGTGCTCCTGAAAGCCTTATTGTTAATGAATTTATCTGTTGAGGCAAAACCAGGGTTTTTCAGAACTCTTCACTGCATCTAAGGTTTACTCATTAAATCATTCTAGTGCTTACCAAGTAGAAAATATGACCATATGTTTTACAGGCAGTCCATGGGGTAACATGCAGTCCATGGGGATAACATTAAGATGCCTCATGGCTACCTCCATAGCCCCTCCCCTCTATAAAATAAAATCTTTGAAATAAAAGGAAATTGGGGTTAACCACTGAGAGTAAGACTGTAAGTGAGAAATATGATTGAGACCAAAAATATACTGTTGAAAGATCTCTCCTAAGACTGGTCAGCAGTAAGATTCAATTACCTCCTTCTCTAAAGATAGAGTACATCCATTAGGAGGGGAGTTTGCTAGGGCGCCTGGGTGGCTTAGACGGTTGAGCGTCCGACTTCCGCTTAGGTCATGATCTCGCGATTCGTGGGTTCAGGCCCCGCGTCGGACTCTGTGCTGACTGCCAGCTCAGAGCCTGTAGCCTGTTTCAGTCTGTGACTCCCTCTCTCTCTGACCCTCCCCTGCTCACGCTGTCTCTCTCTCTCTCCTAGAAATAAATAAAAACCTTTAAAAAAAATTTTTTTTAAAAGGAGGGGAGTTTGCTAGAAATGCAATCACAAGAAGAAAGAAAGAAAAGAAAAGAAAGAAAGAAAGAAAGAAAGAAAGAAAGAAAGAAAGAAAGAAAGAAAGAAAGAAAGAAAGAAGAAAGAAAAGAAAAAGAAAGAAAGAAAGAAAGAAAGAAAGAAAGAAAGAAAGAAAGAAAGAAAGAAAGAAAGAGAAGAAGAGAGAGGGAAGGTAGGAGGGGGGAGGAAGGCAGGAAGAAAGGGATAGAGAGGGAGGGCACTCTAAAAACAGAGGCTAAATGTTGAAATTCCTATTCAAATGTATTACATGGGGTAAGGGACTCTAGAGCATTATTCTTATGGCAGCTTAGCCAGCTGCCACTAAATATTCAAATTTTAGTCACAAATTCATTATTCATTTCTATATTCACAAGCAAGCTTCAAACTAGTAAGTGCCACCTCACACACACATACGTAGATATTCTCTGGGGAGCCTGAATGAATGAGGCCCATGTGAGTCTCACTATCTATGGAAACTAAATACTTAATGATAAAATCATAAAGGGATACTCTCCTTTTATCTGTCATTCAATGTGATTGGGGGGGCTTTATGTATCACTCTCTTGCGGTATTCTCTGGTTCAAGCCAGAGCTCATCAACCCATTACCCTTGAGACCAAAATTCTGTACTTGAAAACCTAACTAGATCCTGGACTAGAAGAAGTGTCCATCCAAAGTCTATGGGCAACCTCTTAGCTTACTCTCATGACACTTAACTTTCGAACATCAATAAGTCTTCTTCAGTGAATATTCAGCTTACTTACATATATAATCCTGTCTTTGTTCTCTGTAGAGATGTAAATAGGTGGTCACCTCTCTACTTCAGAGACTTAATGACAGCTCCTAAGGTCCCATGTGGCCTCTTCTTCAGCCGTATGTACATTCAGATAATTGAATGATATCAGAAAAAATACTAAGGTCCATTGGAGAAATATATCCCAAAGAGGAACAAATTTGATGTAATATTGTTTTAGGTGAAATAAACTGACAAATGAAAAATCTGTTATAATCACACATCTATTTTCTGAATCAAAGGTGACTTATGAATCCTCCCTGCCTCAGCCCCTCCTTTCCATTAGCCAAAAAAGTGAACGGTGATTGATCTCACTCATTTTACACAAAGCACTGCCCTTCCTAGTCAAGTATATTTATTCAAGCTTATATAAAATATTTAGTGCAAAGGCACTTTAGAGATCACTTTAGAGACTTCTTATTTTACAAATAAGGAAATGAAGGTCTTGTTCATGCAATGGGACTTATGGTCATGTAACTATTTGTTAAGAGTTCCATGCTCACCATTAGGGGACATTGATGCCATGCTAGAAATGACCTCAATAAAAATAATACTAAGGTTTTATTGGGGGTAAAATTGATGCCAACTCACACATGTGAATGTTCACTGACCTTTCTAGATTCCAAAGTGGATTCATGGCCACAGTAATCTACATGATATCATTTCAAAAATCCCTGGTGCCCCATTTAAGAACATTTGCAAATACCTGATCATTTGACTCACCTACATTCTGGCAATGCCTGACATGCTCTGATTTAAATAACATTAGTTTAGCTTAAGGTCTTATCCACCTGTTACATTTGGAATGCAAATACACCTGCGAGATATGTCACCTGTCAGTCAACCTTCAGTAACCTTCAAAGTGAAAGAACTCCTTTCTTTTAAAGAGTTATTTGTTGGGGTGCCTGGGTGGCTCAGTCGGTTGAGCATCCGACTTCAGCTCTGATCATGATCTCATGGTTCGTGGGTTCGAGCCCTGCATCGGACTCTGTGCTGGCTCAGAGCCTGGAGCCTGCTTTGGATTCTGTATCTCCTTCTCTGACTCTCCCCTGCTCATACTATCTCTCTCTCTCAGAAATAAATAAGAAAAATAAAAAGTTATTTGTTGATCCATTGATGTCTTGATCATGCGTTTAATGAGTACTTACTCCTATAAGAGACTCTGCCAAGACCTGGTGGATTTCATGGAAATGATTAAGAGAGGATTGCTGTCTTCACAGATTTCACAGTCTATCAGGAGAAAAGAGACCTAATAGGATGTGACGTATCACAGCAGTTCTGTGAAAACATACTCTGGCTGCCACAGAGGACTGACAACTAATTCTATTTAAGAGGAATCAGGTAGGGGAGAATTAGGAAGGTTTCCTAGAGCAATCCACAGAAGGTTTTGATGGAAGAATGTTAGAGAAAAATATGAGAGAATTCAGGATCAAAGGGGGATGGGAGAAAAACAGTGTGAAGGGAAGAGGAGAAGAGAAAATCAAGTCTTTGGGTTACACAAAGGCTGACTTTATCAATTACCCATGTACCCTTGTACAGATAAACCTAACATTTGTTCTAGACATGAGCTGAAAATCTATATAGACTTTTTACTGTATCATGTTATGCAGGGTTGGATAATTGGGATGACCCATGAGACACTGGTATAGCAGGAAAAAGAAAGCACAGGCAAACATCAGAGAGATACAGGACTTCCATACACTGATGGCAGAGGGTTCCTCAATCACATAGGATGCACATTTGTATCTGAATCATGAACTACTAAGATACATGCAGGATACCTTGGGTTCAGGAGAGTCACAGTCTTCTCCAAGGAGCTGGTTTCTACTCCTCTGCTTACATAGCCAAAATTAGGCTGCATGACCAAGAGCAATAGAAGAAAACAAGAGAACATAAAAGAAACTGTTTTTTGTAAGCAAAGCTAATAAACCAATAAATTCGCCTACTGTGTCTCTCTTAGATGCTAGCACAGGAATATTTATCAGTAGTTAGTTGATTTCATTCTGATTGGACCAAGTATCTACACGTTGGTTCCAATCATCCCTGGAAATAAGCATATAATTCAACAGATCAGCTGCCATATGTATTTACACATATAATTTACACTTCCTCAAATCAGAAGAGGACAAATAAGGGTAAAGTGCTCACACAACGGTAGGAAAAACGTCTTTTGGCTGCATTCCTACCCATCATCCCTCCATTCTCCCTATCCAAAAATTTTTCTTTAGCACTTTTGGGGCCCAGATGATGCCTAAAGTCTTCTTGGCCACTGGCTGCAATTGAGACTGGAACCTACTCTTTCTTCTGGGGCCAGACTTAGTTTCCACTACACACATCCAACTAGTAGAACCAACTCATGCCCACTCCTGGCTCTGTTGCTGGAGGTAGTGGATCCTCTCTCCAACCTCAGATACTATGCTGCTCTCAAGCACAAGAGGCAGAAACACTGCCTTCTCCCTGCCACATATAAAACCATTGATCTTCTGAAATAAAAGTTAATCAAGTTAAGGCTGGATATTCTGGGCCTTGGCTTCTGATGTGAGGTTAGCTACATATAAACTTTGCAGCTGCTGGTATAAATTGTTTTCCACTGTTAGATGGTGAACTTGCCAGTGGTTGAAATGGAAAGAACTTTAAGTCGTATTAGAACAAAAAGCAGACAGTGTAAATATTCATGAGTCCAGAGATGTCTCTGTCTGTGAAGTTTTGTTTGCGAGGCCCTCTCTAAGGGCTGTTGATGAACTCAAATCCACTAAAATTGATGCTTCTCTGAAAGATAGATGTAATGTCCTTTAAACTGTGTTTATTAAGCAACTAGAATTCAGCAACTAGGATTCAGATGAAAAGTTAGCAATTAAAGTTCTGACTTGAAAAACCACTACAGCATACCATTGTCTGACCACAAATAAAATAATGCTTGGAAACTCATTAAGTAAGCAGCTGAGGTTTTTTTTAATTGAGTATTATATAGTCAAGAATTATTAAACGATGCTAGGCATTATTCCAATGCCAAGAGCAACCTGAGTGTTTTTTTCCAGTTTTATTGAGAAATAATTGACATACATTGCTGTAAAGTTTAAGGTGTACAGCATAATGGATTCATTTATATATATTGTAAAATGATTAGCATAATAGTTTCACTACCATCCGTGTTCTCACGTAGATGAATATAGAGAAAAAGAAGGAAGATAGGATGAAGAAAAAACCTCTTCTCCTTGTGATGAGAACTAGGATTTACTCTCCTAACAACTGTTCTATACATTGTATACCAGTGTATATCAATGTTACAGGTGCCATGTTGTTAAGAGCCAACTGTTAATTGAATCTCAACTATACTTGGAAACACAAGGAAGAAATTCTCCTCAGAAATAGGATGTAGAACTGAGGAATGCAATTCAAGGTGGGCCCTAGAAGGTGGAGATGAGTAAATGTCATCCCCACCCCAAAGAATCCTGGGTGCGGACTAGAGACTCACGTCTGTGGTTGCCTCCCAGTGCAACATCGGCAGCCATAAAGGGGTAGTCAGATCACCTAATGACTTACACGCACCCTCTGACTAACTGTAAGCCCCAGAAGGCATGCCCTAAATCTAAGTGTTGAAGGATAAGAGATGGGTGTCTTGTGGTTGCTTTCCTCCTTGTTTCCTTTTCTGCTCATAGTAAAGAGCCTGGTCCTGGACAGAAAGACAATTCTAATTCTAATGAATTTGCTCCTGAACAAACTATTCCCCAGCCTCAAGATTTATGCAGGAAGGACTGAGATGCCTTCGGTCAGGCTCCACTCTGCAGCAATTCTGGAATCATCAAGGATGAATTTACATTTAATGAAAAGGCTAGAGGAGCAAGCTAGATTTTGGACAGCACTTCACAGGAATACACAGAGATTGATCATAGTGAAAGCATCCTCATATTTAGATTTACAACCTTTTATCCTCAGCTTCTCAGCCCACCCATAGGATTTAGCCACAGCCTACTTAGTGCTGTGCCCCTCTTTTCCAACTAACAAAGAGGAAAGAAAAGTCAGAAGTGGTTTGAACAGACACTTACAAAAAAAGGAGTCAGAGCGGAGGACCACCTCTCCTTTCAAAGGAGCTGGAGTCAGGGAATCTAGATGTTAAATGAGCAGTTCATCACACAGAAGGCAACACTTGGACAGGAGACTACAGAAGGAGAGGAGAGATCAGAGATGGGATGGCAGAAATCAGAAGGAAAATTCTAAAGTAAAAACTGAATGGCTCCTGAAAGCTGTAAGTGCTAGAAAATTACAAGACAGGACAGAAGAAGAATATTCACCGCAAATTTGAATTTGTTAGGCTTTCTGTAAATGTTAAAAGCACAGTTCTTTCCTTTGAAGGACAAAAAAAAATTTTTTTAAAGGAAAGAAAAAAAGCGAGATGGTCACAAAAGATTAATGGACGTCCATTAACATGCAAAAATGTGTTAACACAAAATTTTGTGAAAACAAAAAGAAGTGTTCTAACAGACAGGTAGACTTCTGGTACCAGTACAGACTCTAAGTGACTGACATGAAACTCATCTTTACATCAGCAAGGGGAGAATGGACATTTCTATAAGTAAAGGACCTATTGTCATCTTGGTGGTTTGTGAGATAAAGACCTATCAAAAGTTTATACCCTTTGATAGGAGATTGAGATACTCAGAGAGTGTGCCGGCCTTAGGATATGCAACTACTTTTTATTTTCTTATATCACGAATTTTTGTCCCCCTCTGTCTACATAAGCAGATCACTTAGGTAATGAGGAAGCCTAGACATATGCCTGTATTTATGAAGCTTTGTCATTTTATCTTCATTGTGAACATGATAACTCACTTAAATGGATGAACTCCCTTTTTAGAGAGAGGTGGATGTGGTTTTTAAAAATGGCTCTATCCAGAAAGCCTGCTTCTACTTTTGGAGATGGGAATGGAGAGTCTAAGGAAGTAATGGTTCTCAAGTAATAGGGTTGCTTGAGCTTAATTAAATATTAAATTTAATATTTAAATATTAAATTTAGTGATGGCTTAGATCTCCACGTACCCTCTACACAAAAGCAGGAAAACTTAACAGAACTGTCTTAGCAAAAAAAAAAAATATTTGGAGACAAAAGTTGTGATAGTTGATGGTTTACTTGTCACACAAGGAAAATGCCTCTGGGTAAAAAAGTACTTCAGGTAGCTTGTCAGGAACTTGTAAGTACACATCCTTAAATTATAAATGATGAAGCTACTGTGAACCGACCCTGTGTCTACCATTGCGTAAAGGTTGGTTGGAGAATGTTAAGAATCGTTTTTACTTGTTTAATGTACATTTAATAGAAGAAATAGTATCAGCTGACTTCTCTACCTATCTATTATTTTTTAGTTTCTTTTTTGTCCTAAACGGAAAAGTGGAAGAGGGTGATTGTGAAGAAGTTTATGGACCAGGATAAATGTTCAACACAGACAAAAATCTATCTATACAAGATAAAAATGCTTTGGGACACCAAGATACTAAGGGGAAAATGAACTTCTGGGCTTAAAGTGGGTAAAGACTAACTAATGCATCTTCTCTGGGGTAATTATGCAGGCTTTGCTGTTAGTCTGGATTTGTTCTGCTCTGCTATGTTATTAAGTTTTTGCTTTTGTCTTCACATACTCCTTTGATGGGCTCACCTGGTTCCATCATCATGTACCAATAACTCCTGAATTTATATGTCCAGTTAATACCTCCCCCCAAACACAGACTCCAAACACCTACTCAACAAATATTCTTAGATGTTTTATAGGCATCTCCAAATTCATACATTCAAAAACAAACCCCTGATATTCCTCTCAACCTGATACAATCACAGACTTGCACATCTTAATCATATTTCCATTTTTCTAGTTACTCAAGCCAAAAATGTTGAAGTTATCCTCATTTTCCTCGTCCTCTTCTGCCCCACATCCTATCCACTCATCAATGCTATTGGCTCTACTACAAAATATAGCCATATTTAATTATTTCTTACTCCCTCCTTTGTTACTACTCTGGTCCAAGCCATTAATAAACCCTTTCACCGGAATTATTGGAACAGTCTCCTAACTGGCTTTTCTGCTTCCACCTTCCCCTCTCAATGATGGAGTAGAATCTCAGAATAGCAACCACATCATCCTTTAAGAAAAGGAGTCAGACCAGGTCCCTCCTCTGCTCAAGACTTCAGTGCTCTCTTCTTACTTATTTTGGAATAAAACCAAAAGCCCTTTCTATGATCGTGGTCCTTTATTTCTCTTACCTTATTTGCAATTTCTTTTCTCCTGATTTCATGTCTTTCCAGCCCCACTGACCTCCTTCCTGTTCCTCCAACACATACCAGATACAGTCCTACCTTTCCCCTGGAAGTCTCTTCTTCCAGATATCCATATGGATAACTTCTTCACCTAGTTCCATTTTTTATTAAATTTCATTCACTCACAAGGTGTTTTCTGACCAGATCGACTTCAACTCCACCCCCATACTCTCTCTCTTCTCCTTCATTGCTTTGACTGCAACAATCATCACCAGTTAAGGTACTATATATTTTGCTTAGTTATTTTACTTATTATCTGACATCCATTTTTTAATATAAGCTCTTCAGGATGCATATTTTTTTCTTTTTTCTCTTCCTAACACCCCAACTCCTACTCCCTTGCTTTCCCCCTAGTACCTAGAAGAGTGTACAGCATATTGTAGATACTCAATAAATACTCATTTATACTTTAGAATGTGCCATTAGAACTCATTCTAAGTATTCATAGCACATTCGCCCCACCCCTGAATTTGCAGTAAGGTTTCCTGGGGTAAGTCGAGAGACTCTGAGGTTCATAACTCTGGGTCAAAACTAGGTGTTTCTCCTCAGCCAGTATCCAGCCACTATCCAGGATCCAAAGGCCTTCGTGGCTGGCTAATTCACCTATATAGAGACCATCTCATCTATATAGGCACCTGTTCAGAAGTTGGGTGATGACTCCTGAGGTTTTACAGCCTTTTTTGTGAGAGTTTAAGTCCACTGGCCCTGGAGGTCTCCTTGGGATACTAATCAAAGCCTCCTTCAAGAACTGGTTTTTCCCCAGGATCTCATGGTGAACTGACTTTTCAACACTTGTCCTCCATTCAACTCTGTACGCTTGAGGCAATTAACATGGAGAGAGATGTGAGATGATAGGATGGGGGTAGTGGGTGCTCTCATGGGCTCAAGAGCAAGAGTGGTTGGAGATAGATTGCTCTGAATATTTAAGGATACAGATCTCATCTAGGTATCCCATTACCTACAGATTCAATCAGTAGGTATCCCAGAGCCTTCACAGACCCTCTGCATCTCTATTGTGACCCACATTATCTACACCAGCAAGATCAGAGTGAGGACATGAAGATGAACAAGTCCATGAAAGTCTTCTCATGTAAAAGACAAGAGACCCAACAGTTACTAACTGAAGAAGCCGGCAGCCACCAGAGGATGAGAAAACAACCTGGTTGGCATATATACCAGGATGCCAGAAGACAAGACCAGTTCCCACATGTGATTCCAAAAGACTCCTCCCATGTCACTCACCATACAGTCTCCTGGGTTTTCCTTCCCCATACTTTAGGGAACCAACCTGGAGAGAAGGATAAAAATGAGACAACTGAAAGACAGGACCTTAAGAGATTGGCTCAGTAGTGTTTAACAGATCGACCTCAACTGGAGTGGTCCCTGCTACTCAGCAGCATGTTGCATATTACTTAAGATGAAACCAACTACAAAACAAAAAATGTCAAAATACAGATTATTTGTACATCTGAGTGTAATATAAATGGATCTCTCCCCTCCCCCCTGCTGCATTTGTCACTTGCAACCCAGCACCACAGTGTAGATTCCTCAAAGGGATCCTGATGGATTATCTGTCTGGCTCCTCCATGCCAGGCTAGCCTCTCCAATCCTGAGGCATTGCATACTACCCAGGCTATAATGCATTTAACCACTCGTTTTTCTTTCAAGTATTAATAAATGAGGGTAGCTGAGACATAGAAAAGAAGAGTCAATTTAGAGAGAAAAGAGCTGTGCCAGCGCTCAGAGCCATTAATGCTACCTGCACTGTGATTGGGCAATACCTTCACTTCTCTGTTTCCTTATCTGTAAAATAAGCATAATATACCCAGCTTTGAACTATTGGCCATTGTATTAAATAAAAAGATAAATATGAATGAAATTGGTGCATTTCAAAGTGCTCTGTAAATGTAAGACATTGTTATTATGGATACTAAAAGTACCATCAGTGGATCGCCCACGTAAACTATTACAGGGTGCACATTTGAACAAGACACATTGTTCTTGCCTCAAGCTGTTTGTAATCTAATGCAGTCATTCCTTAAATTCACCAGGCTTACTCTCTGGGTCTTGCTTTGGCTTATCAGAAACTGTTCACTTCATGCTGAGAAGGGAGGTTTAGACTGAGGTTTGTTTCCAGTCTCCTCTCCTGAAATGAATTACGTGATTGTGTTCAATCCCATGATCTCTGATCCAGCGCCTGCACAAAATGCAGTTTGCTCACACACCAGGTAGGCAAGAAATAAGACACAGACATGAACACACAAATGCAGTGGAACTGAAATGACTCTGCTTCTTCACACTCCCACCTTGGACATCTCTGTTAAGCTCTCAAGGATAAAGGAATCTTTAAAGATTGTCTTGCATAATGTTTGTAATATTGCATACAAATCTCCCAAATTATTGATCTCATTAAAATTCAGTCTGTATCCGTGTAGGGGGAAATTGAAGTAACCAACCAAATAATGAACACCTGAAATTTTGCTATTGCAGGACCTGGAATTAGTCAGAGAAGCTTGTAACACTGGGCAAAGTGGCTGGGAATTAATTCACCTCTTCACTCCATTTGCTAAAAATACAAAGACACACACAAACACACACACAACCACACACACTGATAGCTGTATATATAATGTTATATTAACATGTGTTGACCAAGAAGAATCTGCAAAACAACCAAAAATATTTATTTGGAGTTTAGGGATTGCAATCTGGGAGCCGCAGAGAGGCCAGAAATTGAAAGTGTGCTCTGAGTTGCAAGCAGTGAGTGCTGGTTTAGAAAGGCAAAAATCACAAGGTTACATAACTTGTTTTGAAGGAACTCAGATTGGTGCTGACAGGGTTAAAATGACCCTCTAAGACATGATTGGCCATTTGTTGAACAGATGCTATCTTATCTCTGTTTCAGTCCAAATTGGAAGGATGAGATCCAGGAGGGGGTCGAGGTGCGATTGACAAGCTGCAACTGACAAAATTCACAAGCCTGTGGTTTTTCAAAAATGGAAGTAGGGAAAGTGCATCCATTCTACTTCCTCAATATCCTCTCCACCCTATTCTGAACGACACTGGTGGCAATGCTTACTCACATTAGAAGCTTTTTTCACATATAATATACTTATTGTAGTTTATAATTTTATATTAATTTTATATTAACTTATTTTAATGATATTTAATTAATTTTATCATTATTATACACACTGTAAATTAAGCATAAGATAAATATCCCATAGGACTCACCATGCTTGGGCATGAGGGAGGAAGATCTAAAGGAAAAAAATATATGAATTAGAAAGAATTTAACTTACACTCACACTACTGTACACACCTTGTATTTAAGGGTATGACTCCCTTATGCCACTCTAAATACTTCTCTATGAAACCATAAATCCAGGGGAGGAGGGGTTAAAAAAATCAATTTGCACACACACACAGAAATAAGATGATATATATAGAAATGGGTTTTTTTTTTTTCCCTCTCTTGCCTCCATTCCAAGGTGAAATCAAGTTCAAAGATAGTACTTTTCTTAAGGAGGGGAAAAAAAAGAAAGAAAGAAGAAAGAAAGAAAGAAAGAAAGAAAGAAAGAAAGAAAGAAGAAAGAAAGAAAGAAAGAAAGAAAGAAAGAAAGAAAGAAAGAAAGAAAGAAAGAAAGAAGAAAGAAAGAAGGAAGGAAGGAAGGAAGGAAGGAAGGAAGGAAGGAAGGAAGAAGGAAGGAAGGAAGGAAGGAAGGAAGGAAGGAAGGAAGGAAGGAAGGAAGAAAGAAAGAAAGAAAGAAAGAAAGAAAGAAAGAAAGAAAGAAAGAAAGAAAGAAAACTAGACATGAGCTTTCTCTGCAGAGATTTTGCAGAGGGAGATAATTAAGCTCCCTCTCTCTGATAAGATATGCAAACTAATTACGAGCAATTATCTGACACCAACTACAAGCAGCTGCAGGCCCTGCTCTCACCTATCTCTTCATCAGGGCCCAGCGCTTTGGTTTCTGTATGTTAGGGAATAAAATCAGAATGAGATTATAATGGGGCTGGGAGAACACCAAAAGCCTAATTAAATATGAGGAGTTGGTCGATCCAAGGAGCAGGAGAGTGGCCTGCTTTCAGAAAGTCTTTTAGTTTTATTTAATTCTTACTGCAAATGCTATCCATAAAGTTACGTCCTGCTGTGAAGGTTAAACAAAGATGTATATTCTTATGAGCCAGTATTTGGCTGAAGAGGTAGGGCGGTAATGCCCAGCATGGCCTGATCTCCGAAGCTCTCTTGATTTTAAGAAATGAAGCTTTTGTCTGAGACATGAGCTGCAACTGTTTTTCTCAATTTATCACTTGGTTTTTTTTTTCATTTTACTTATGATGGTTCTTTTTCTTGCCATAAGGAAGACTTAATTTTTTCTTATATTTTGTTCTTTAAGGTGACCAAATTTATCAATCCTTTTTTTTTTTATGGCATGTTGGTGTCATAGTTAAAAAGTAGCTTACCAACTCAGGATTATGAAGAATTCACCCCTGCATTCTACAAATATCATTTTTTTTTTTTTAATCATTCCATCAGGTGGAGTTTATCCTTGAATGTAGTAGTGAGGTATGAATCTAACTTCTAGGAGCGGGGATATAACTTAAGATCTACTAAATCTGTCTGGCTGTACCCTAAAGCTAGGAAGTAGCCTCTAAGAGAAATCTACTCAAATTCCAAAACATGGATCTGACCCAGTCAAAATGAGGTTGGTGGTCCAAGTGTCCCAAGTTTTTGCAGGGTTCTTGGCAGGCTACTTTGGGATACCCTGTTCATTTCCAGCCTGTTCTAAGAGCTAGAACCCACATGACTGGACTCTACAAAAGAAATCACTAAGGAAAGGACTGAACAACTGTCTTGTCAAAAGAAGGCAGCCTTCGTCTGTGTAAAATGTAGGCTCAGGAAGGTGTGCTTGTTGGGGTGCCTGGGTGGCTCAGTCAGTTAAGCGTCCAACATCAGCTCAGGTCATGATCTCACAGTTCTTGGGTTCGAGCACCACGTTGGGCTCTGTGATGACAGCCAGCTCAGAGCCTGGAGCCTGATTCAGATTCTGTATCTCCCTCTTTCTCTGACCCTGACCCGTCCCTGCTCACATATAACAGAAACAATGTATACTGGAGATTCTCTCTCTCCCTCTCTCTCTAATAAATAAAACATTTTTTTAAAAGGTGGGGGATGGTGTGCTTGAGAGTCAATTCACTTTCTACCAGGAAATTGGGGTCTTAGTCCTACCTTGGGCCCTTCCTAGCTATGAGATTTGGACAAGCCATGCCATTTCCCTTGGCCTAAATTACTCAAGTATAGGAGAAGGAGTTTTGGCCATTTGTGCTTTGTCTCCATTTACCCATGGTAAGGTACATTCCAAGACCTCCAGGGGATGCAGGAAAGCAAGATAGTGCCAAATTCTATATATATTCTGTTTTTTTCCCTATACCTACACTCATAATAATGCTTAATCCATAAATTAGGCACAGTAAGAGATTAACAACTAATAATAAAATACAGCAATTATAGCAATATACTGTAATGAAAGTTATGTGAATGTGGTCTCTCTGTCTCTCTCAAAATACCTTCTTGTGCTGTACTCACCCTCTTCTTGTAATAATGTGAGATGGTAAAATGCCCACCTGATGAGATGAAGGGAGGTGAATGACATAGGCATTGTAAGGTAGTGTTAGACTACTACTGACCCTCTGACAATACATCAGAAAGAGAATCATCTGATTCCTGACTATATTGACCGTAAGTAACTGAAAATACAGAAAGTGAAACTGCAGATGGGCAGGGAGGGAGGCGAGTGGCTACTGTATTAGTAAGTTACTTACAGTCTGCTGTGGCTTGGCCAGAAATTGAGCACAGGGAGATGTCTAGTGTTGTGTCGATTTCTACATATGGTGATAACAAAAAAATAATAAGCATTTATTGCATACCAGTCGCTCACAATTCTAAGCACTTTTCATGTATAAATGTACCTAATCCTCAACAGCATTGGGCAGTAGACATTGTAATTCTTGTTTTGTGGATGAAGAAAGTGAGGCACAAAGTGTTAAAAGCCACCCACAAGGAAAACTGTGGCAGAGGGAAAAGCTAGAAGAGGACATGGAGGTCATAATCAACTGCAATTAAAATATCTTACGTTTGGGGGCGCCTGGGTGGCTTAGTCGGTTAGGCGTCCAACTTTCGCTTAGGTCATGATCTCGCAGTTCGTGGGTTCGAGCCCCGCATTGGGCTCTGTGCTGACTGCCAGCTCAGAGCCTGGAGCCTGCTTCAGTCTGTGATTCCCTCTCTCTCTGACCCTCCCCTGCTCACGCTGTCTCTCTCTCTCTCCTAGAAAAAAAAAAAATCTTACGTTTGTAACTTTTGCAAAAACATATGATTGTGTGAGCACATTTTTGGGGTTCCTCAATGGGGTCTGGAAAGGGGCTGATCCAAAGTGAAGGGCTTCCTGGAAAATTGGCCTCTAGAGGAAGGGCTCCTTGGGAATCTTTATTTAGAGATTTAAATGATGAGAAAGACACAAGTCATGTGAAAATATGGAGAAATGATATCTTTGGAAGAGATTGCATTGATTCAACCAGTGAAAAGGGCCCAAAGCAAGAAGAAATTTGAGATGTCTAAGGCATTGGGAGAAAGCCACCATGTATAGAATGTAGCTTCCTCTTTCTAGTAAACTCAGGAGCATGAAAGTGATAAGTAACTCAATCTGGGAAATCTGTCTGGAAACTCATACATCACTATGACGAGCTTAAAGAAACATGTGAGACCACCTAACAATCTGCCATTCCCACTAGAATTCTGACAACGCCCTTAGAGCCCCAGAGATTGGGGGCAGATGCTACCTGAAATCCAAGAGGGTGAACACTGACCAGGAGCTCCTGGGTTGGGCAGTTAAGTAGTCATGGTAACTCTAGGAGAAGTTTCTGTGGATGATGGAGAGGTAGGTAGTTTACATGGAAGTAAGTGGGTTGCTAGGAATACAAGCAGTGCCTGAAGACTACAGATAGGCTAGAACATCATGCTCTCCTAGCTTTTGTTGTCATTGCTACTGGTAATTTTAAAAAAAAAAAAAGTAACACTTCCTACTGGTAAAGTTTTCAAAAAGGTAAAATGAATCAGAAAGTGAAAAGAAAAGGTTTTCCCCATAGCCACTTAAGAGGCACTCATATTTTCTTACACATGAATCTAAAAATATTATGTATTGAGGCTCCTGGGTAGCTCACTCAGTTAAGCGTCTGACTCTTGACTTTGGCTCATAGTTTATGTGTTCAAGCCCATGTCGGGCTCTGTGTTGACAGCATGGAGCCTGTTTGGGATCCTTTGTCTCCCTCTACCTCTGCTCCACCCCCATTTGTGCACTTACAATCTCTCTCTCTCAAAATAAATATTAAAATAAATAAATAAAATTATTATGTATATCTTGAGTCATTTTGATTAATATACTATAAAAATGTTGCTCAGGAGATATCTTCCTACACAGCAAAAAGACAAGCCTTCATTCTAATAACTGCTCTGGTTCAGGCAATGTGTGCAATGTCAACAAAAATGAATCCTTGGACACCCCATGAGCACCTGCTAGAAGCTCAGTACCGCCCCAACTCTAGAATAGAGTATAGTCATCAGCCAGTGAATTTTCCAATAAGATGGCAAATTTTGGAAAGTAACCTAGCCGTAGACATATGGCATTATGAATCCCGACTCTTAGAAAAGTTCTCATAGGGGCGCCAGGGTGGCTCAGTCGGTTAAGCGTCTGACTCCGGCTCAGGTCATGATCTCACGGTTCGTGGGTTCGAGCCCCGCGTTGGGCTCTGTTCTGACAGCTCAGAGCCTGGAGCCTGTTTCAGATTCTGTACCTCCCTCTCTCTCTCTGAGCCTCTACTGCTCACGCTCTCTCTCTCTCTCTCAGAAATAAACATTAAAAAAAATTTTTTTTTAAGTTCTCATATGTTACTTTGCCTTTGTAATTATTACACTTTTAATGAAACTGATAAGCATAAATTCTCAAAGTCAGTTTGATAGCAGTTGTCAATAACTATAAAAATAGTCCATGCTTTGACCCTGTGTTTTTCAATGAAGGCCTTTTTCCTATAGATATAAATGCAGATAAATACTGCTGAAAGGAATTTTGTTATTATGTTGTTAATAATAGAAAATGTTTGATAATTACCTAACCAACATTAGGGATATTGCTAAGTAAAGGGTGGTTCCTCCATAATGCGGAAAATCATTTAGCCATTTGAAGTTGTGCTTTACTTTTTTTTTAATGAGCCATGATATAATCTTTTTTTAAATTTTGATAATGTTTATTTATTTCTGAAACAGAGCATGATGAGGGGAAGAGAGAGAAGAAGACACAAAATCTGAAGCAGGCTCCAGGATCTGAGCTGGCAGCACAGAGCCCGACATGGGACTTGAACTCATGAACTGTGAGATCATGACTTGAGCTGAAGTCGGATGCTTAACCGAAGTCGGAGCCACCTAAGCACCCCAGAAGTTGTGCTTTTCAAAGAATACTTTGCAAAGAGGAAATGTTAGGAAAATATGTAAATAAATAAAAGCAGGATATAAAATAGCCTGTGATTTAATTCAAGTTCTTTACTTGGGTTTCTTAAATTGTATGCAATAACTCTCTAAATCATCCCTATTCTGTCTTGATCCCGAATCTTCTGGGTCCTTCAGCTGTTCCCATGTCTTTTTATTCTAAATTCCCCTAAAATTTCACCTTCCATCACCAGCCTAACTGAGTATATTCTTTATTTTTTGAACTCAAAATGAATCTAGTTCACGATCCCAAACGTTAGCAAGAATGCCTCAATTTAAGCATTGCCAGTGCTTCCCCTTGCCCCTTGTGGTACAAGATCCTCAGAGTTTACTTGGTACTGAGGGAAAGAAAATGATAGAAGATGTCCCTTCTTTGAATATAGCAATACATTCATTACTCCTGCTACACAAAACTATTTTAGCGGCCAGTATTTATTGATTCTTCCACTGTGCCATGTATTGAGCTAAATGCATTTTCTTACTCATCATAACAACCCCCTATGAAAGGTGGTCAGTACCGCCATTTCTCACTTGCTTGTTGTATAACTTAAGAGTCATGTGCCTTCTATGATGATCAGCTTTCTCTTAGGAAGCAAGATGGAATCCCAACTCTGGCATTTGATTTTTCTCCTTCTTTACTACATATAAAAATACCCAAAAAGAGACTGTAATAAAAAAGGAGAGGATTCCATTGTATAAATTGGTCCTATTTTTCTGAATTGACCATGTATTTAGAGTCATTTACTGACCAAAAAAACTATTTCTTGATCAACATGCTGTGATCTTCTTGGGATACATTGGGACCACAAGAAGTTCTGTAGATAAATAGACACATTCAAATTCTTGGAGACTCCTGATCACTCCAAAATCTTAGTCTCTGAATACAATGTCTCATTAGCATGAACCATGTCTCTGCTTCCACCACTGGGGCAGGAAAAGTGAGATTGGGACATTTTTTTTGGCCCAGGAAGTAAATAATACCATTAGAAGTTGATAGGTGGGGGTTGGAAGTAAAATGGCAGAAGAGTAGGGTGACCCTAAGTTTGCCTCCTCTCTCAAACACAGCTAGATAAATATAAAATCATTCTTGGGGCACCTGAGTGGCTCAGTTGGTTAAGTGTCCAACTTCGGCTCAGGTCATGGTCTCACAGTTTGTGGGTTCGAGCCCTGCACCATGTTCTGTGCTGACAGGTAGCTCAGAGCCTGGAGCCTGCTTCAGATTCTGTATCTCCCACTTTCTCTGTCTCTCCCCTACTCTCTCTCTCTCTCTCTCTCTTTCTCTCTCTGTCTCTCTCTCAGAAATAAAACATTTAAAAAATAAATAAATATAAAATCATTCAGAACATCCAAGAAACTGAGTGGAAGTCTTAGAGAACTACCTTAGTGGAAGGGAGGAACTGTGAAGAGTTCATGGGAGAAAAAAGCCATGAGCATGACCGTGGTGGAAGTAGCGAGAGAGAGAAGGAGGAGAAAGTGCAGAAAAAGAAAAAGTGAAAACACACACAGGGGACTGCACAAAAAACTATTCGCCTAAACCTTCCACATGGAAAAAGGAGAGGGTTACAATACCACCAGTTTCCTATAAAGAGAGGAATGCAGATTCCAAAGTTTCAGAGGTCTGAGACATGACCTTATTCATTCCTAAGAAGGTGAGCTGTGCACCAGGAGGAGAGAAGAGCTCAGCCCCAGCAGCAGGACGTCTGAGGATCCCCAGGGTCACATGGGGAGAAGCAATTTGCCTGCTTGGAGTGCATTTGGTAGAGGTGATACAGCCTCTTCGCAGGCAAAGAACCCTGGGGGCCCTTTGAGCTGTCCCACGGATGAGTAGAGGAACGAAGACACTGGCAGAGGTCTACAAACCCTGACACTGGATGTGTGTTGCAATTTACCAGTAACTCTGATATGCTGCATGGTCACTCAGCTGTTTCCTGGGACAAGCTAGCACAAGCCACAGCTGCGAGTACATTTGAGAGAGGTAATAACACCTCTCCACGGGCAAAGGACCCTTCAGGCACCATCTAGCTGTTCCCCCCTCCCCAGTATAAGAACATAGACATCGATTGAGGGCAGTAATCCCCAGTGCTGGCTCTGTGTTGCGATTTACTATATAAATCGCATGGCTGTAGTTTACAACAAGCTGCACCAGCCACAATGCAGGGAGATGTTTTCCCAAAGGATTAGTGCGGTCCACACCTTGAGTGTCTCTGAAGTGTGCGGTTTTGAAACAAAGCTGCCCCTGAGGTAAAACACAGGAGTGTTACTCTGTTTGGGAAGCAGATAGCTCCAAAACAGACGAGATGAGTGAAAGCAGGGATCAGATGGAAACCGGGGACATGGGCAGGGTAACTGTTTGGGCATCTCTAAGGGCCTACTGAAGAAGGGTGGTGCACATTTCCTGCTCCTAAGATGAGAGAATGTGGTGAAGCCATTATCCCACCCAGCAGCTTGATCCATCTCAGTGAGCTAATCAGCACCATCAGGTGAAGAAGGGAACCACTACAACAAGTTCCACCCCTTGTGCCCTGTAGACACATCCCCACTAGGGCAATTGCACGTGAGAATCAGAGCAGCAGGCCCTTCCCCAGTAGATCAGTACAAGCCCCTTGCCCACACCAAGTCAAAAGATCATAGTGTGCTGCAAAGCTTCAGCTCTAGGGTTAAAAAAGATCTAGTGTCCTTTGGAGTTTTTTGTTGGTTCGTTGGTTTTTGTTTTATAGAATTTGTGCTTCTTTTTGTTTGTTTTGTTTGTTTGATACAGAAAGAGCAAATCTTTATTTTTTATTTTATGTTTATATATGTGTGTGTGTGTGTGTGTGTTATGTTTCCTACAAATTTTATTATTTTTCATCAGCTGTTCACTTAAATGTGCAAAATGTTGATAGTATTTATATATTTTTTTTTTACAAATAGTTTATTGTCAAGTTGGTTTCCATATAACACCCAGTGCTCATCTCCACAAATGCCCCCCTCCATGCCCATCTCCCTCCTCCCCCTTCACACCAATCAGTCCTCAGTTTGTTCTCAGCATTCAAGAGTCTCTCATGGTTTGCCTCTCTCCCTCTCCCCCACTACTTCCCCCTTTCTTCTCCCCCACGGTCCTCCGTTAAGTTTCTCCTATTCCTCCTATACGTGCAAACATATGGTATTTGTCCTTCTCTGCCTGACTTATTTCAGTCAGCATAACACCCTCAAGATCCATCCATGTTGCTACACATGGCCAGATTTCATTCTTTCTCATTGCCATGTAGTATTCCATCGTATAGATAAACCACATCTTCTTTTTTTTTGTAGTTCATATGTTTATTGTAGAATAGTACACAGCTATTAATAAGGATGTCAGTCAACATTAAATGACATAGAATGATAGCCATCTAACATTGAATTAAAAATAGCTGCCTGATGACATGTATAGTATGTCATCATTTAAAAGTATGAACATACACATATATGTGACCAATATAACCCATTTTATGACTTTATGGTTCAAAATAAGATGTCACATTTCTTTATAAATTCTCAAGTTAAAAGGCCCAAGTATCCAGTTGGCTTCTAACCAGGAGGTCTTTCCTCTTTCTAGGGCTCCTTCTCCCTTCATGGCCTCAGTAAGTTACCAGGGTGCCTCTTCTCACCCACAGGGTCAGTTAAGACTCTACTTCTGGCTCATAACTATGTTCCTTTGTGGCTGGAGATGCCCACAAATACAACTAAAAACTGATTCCTTTGTGAATTGTTTTAAGGTTATTTATTTTGAGAGAGAGAAAGAGAGAGAACACTGGTGCACACATGCAAGTAGAAAAAGAGAGAGAGATCTCACAAACTGTGAGATCGTGACCTGAGCCGAGATCAAAAGTCAGACATTTAATGACTGAGCTACTCAAGCACCCTAAAACTGAATCCTTTGGTTAGGGCCACCAGTTACAAAGCCAAAGACGGGGGTTGCAGCTTTTTTTCTGGATGGTTGACATTGTCAGATCCACAGCTAAGATACATCATAATTGCCCTCAAGTCTGATGTGACCAAGATTGAATTTCCAGCTCTAGTCACTTCTCTTTGCCCTAGAGCAAATTCTTTCAAAAAAGCACAAGTGAACCTCTGGTAAGTAAAGGAGGAATACTACCACTGATTGAGCTCTGGACAGCTTCTCAACCTGGGGCCTCACAGACACTTGTGGAGCAAGCCAGGTTTGGTGGAAACCACATCTTCTTGATCTATTCATCCGTTGATGGACACTTAGGCTCTTTCCATGTTTTGGCTATTGTTGAGAGTGCTGCTATGAACATTGGGGTACATACGCACATGTACACACGTACCCCAATGTTTATGTTTATATTTTTAATATTTTTAATTTTAGGTATTTTTTTAATTGTTAATTTTTGTCCTTCTTTTCTTTCTTTCTTCCTATTTTCTATTAAGCTTCTCATGAGAAGCAGACCAAAACACATAGAATACCTAGCTTTCTTTATGTATTTTATCTTATTTTTTAAATTTTTTATTTGATTTAAAAAATTTTTACTTTGCTTTATTTTGCTTTTATTTTTCTTTCTCTTCAAAATGACAAGATGGAGGAATTTACCCAAAAAGAAAGAATAGGAAGAAATAACAGCTAGAGTTTTAATCAATGCAGATATAAGTCAGATTTCTGAATTAGGATTTAAAACAACAATTATAAGAATACTAGCTGAGTGAAATAAGTCAGACAGAGAAGGACAAATATCACATGTTTGCACATATAGGAGTATTAGGAGGAACTTAACAGAGGACCATGGGGGAAAAGAAGGGGGGAAGTAGTGGAGGAGAAGGAGAGAGGCAAACCATGAGAGACTCTTGAATGCTGAGAACAAACTGCAGACTGATGGGTGTGGGGGGGAGGGGGGAGATGGACATGGAGGAGGACACTTCTGGGGATGAGCACTGGGTGTTATATGGAAACCAACTTGACAATAAATTAATTGTAAAAAAAAAAAAAGAATACTAGCTGCCTTGAAAAAAGCATAGAAGGCACTAGAGAATTGCTTACTGCAGAGATAAAAGAACTAAAATCTAGTCACGCTGAATATAAAAATTCTATGAATGAGATGCAATCCCAAATGGGGACTATAAAAACAAGGCTGGACAAAGCAGAGGAACAAATCAGTGATATAGAAGATAAAATTATGGAAAATAATGGAGCTGAAAAGTAGAGGGAAAGTAAGGTCATGGACCACAAAGGCAGACTTAGGGAACTCAGAGACATATTAAAATGTAACAACATTCATATCATAGGAATTCCAGAAGACAGAATGAGAGAAAAGGGAGCAGAAGGTTTATTTGAACAAATTATAGCTGAAAACTTCCCTGATCTGGGGAAGGACAGAAACACCAAAATCCAAAAAGCACAGAGAACTCCCATTAAATTCAACAAAAGCCAATTATCTGGACACCTATGTGGCTCAGTTGGTTGAACAACTGACTCCTGATTTTGCCTCAGGTCATGATCTCATGGCTCATGGGTTTAAGCCCTGGAGTCAGACTCTTTGCTGTGTCATCACAGAGCTACCTTGGAATTCTCTCTCCCTTTCCCTCTGCCCCTTTCCCACTCATTCTCTTTAAATAAATAAATATATAAATAAATAATCAAACTTTAAAAAATTTTAAAGCCAATCATCATTAAGGCGTATCATAATCCAATTCACAAAATACACGACATGGAAAGAATCCTGAAAGCAGCAAGAGGAAAATAGTCCTTAACCTACAGGGGAAGACCGATCAGGTTCACAGCACATCTGTTCACTGAAACTTGGCAGGCCAGAAGGGAGTGGCAAGAAATATTTAAAATGCTGAATGGGAAAACTATATAGCCAAAAATTCTTTATCCAGTAAGGCTGTCGTTCAGAATAAGATAAATAGTTTCCCAAACAAACAAAAACTAAAGGAGTTCATGATCACTAAACCAGCCCTGCAAGAAATCTTAAAGGGGACTCTTTGAGTGGAAAAAAAAAGACCAAAGCAACAGAGACAAGAAAGAATGGGAGAACATCATCAGAAACACGAACTCTACAGGTAACACAATGGCACTAAATTCGTATCTTTCAATAATCACTCTGAATGTAAATGAACTAAATGCTCCAATAAAAAGTCATGGGATATCAGAATGGATTTAAAAAAAGCAATATCTATCTATATGCTGCCTACAAGAGACTCATTTTAGACCTAAAGTCACCTGCAAATTGAAAGTGAGAGGATGGAGAACGATTCATCATGCTATTGGACATCAAAAGTAACCCAGAGTAGCCATACATATATCAAACGAAATAGATATCAAAACAAACAATGTAACAAGAGATGAAGAAGAGCACTATATCATAATTAAGGTGTCTATCCATCAAGAAGTTCTAATTATAAATATTTATGCTCCAACTTGGAATTAGCCAAATATATAATCAATTAATAACATAAAGAAACTCACTGATAACACTACAATAATAGTAGGCAATTTAATACACCACTTACAGCAATGGAAAAATCATCTAAGCGGAAAATCAACAAGGAAACAATGGCTTTGAATGACACACTACACCAGATGTACTTGACAGAACATTTACCCTAAAGCAGCATAATACACATTCTTTTCGTGTGCACATGAAACATTCTCCAGAATAGATCACATATTGGATCATAAATAAGACCTTCCTGGGTACAAAAAGATTCAGATAATATCATGCATATTTTCAGATCACAATGCTGTGATATTTGAAGTCAATCAGAAGAAAAAATTTGGACGGACCTCAAATATATGGAGGTTAACATCCTACTAAGGAATAAATGGGTTAACCAGTAAGTTAAAGAAGAAATTTTTAAAAATACATGGAAGCAAATGAAAATGAAAACATGAAGGTCCAAAACCTTTGAGATGCAGCAAAGGCAGTCCTAAGAGGAAAGTACATTGCAATTCAGGCCTGTCTCAAGAATCAAGAAAGGTCCCAAATACACAACCTAAGTTTGCCCCTAAAGTAGCTAGAAAAGAAAGAACAAATAAAGTCTAATGCCAGCAGAAGAAGGGAAATAATAAAGATTAGAATGGGGAAAAAATGATATAGAAACAAACAAAACAAAAAACGGTAGAAAAGATCAACAAACTAAGAGGAAGGGGGCAAGATGGCGGAGAAGTAAGGAGCTCCGTACTTGCACTCGCGCCCATACATCACACAGAAAATATCTGAAGCCATTGGAAACCTTACAAAACCTGAGAGACTGGGAGAAAAAGGACGCAGAATCCACTGAGAAAGCCTTCTAACATGAGTGCGAACCGGGGAAGGTAAAATCGGGCCGGGATCGGAGACTCCAGGGTGGGAGGCGATCCCCCTCTACCCTCTACGGGGAGTGAGAGGGGAAAAGGAGAGAGTCCGAGACAGAAAAACCTCCGCTCGGTGCATAGAAAGACCGTACTTGCCAAATACCTGCACACCAGGTCCCCTCGTGCCAACTGGTCCTGGGGAAGGCTGAGCACACAAACTGCTTCTTTGTGCCGCTTCTGGAGGTTCGATTTCAGAGCGGCGTTGTGCCTGCCGCCATTGTAGCTCCAGGGCGGCTGGGACCCCTGAAAGAGCCGCGCAGACACTGGGCGTCCACGCTCCTGGCTGGCTGGAACTTGAGAGGGAAGGCAAAGAGCTAAAAACTGGGAAATTTGCCTGTGAGTTTGTGTTTCGGGTGACGAGCCATAGAGAGACCCGGTTTTCCTCACTCCAGCGGGCTCAGGCTACGCGGACCCGGCAGGCAAGCCCCCGCCCATGCGCTCCAGCCCGACCCAGAGAAGGAAGCAGCGATTCTGACTCCGCCCCCAGAGCTCAGCAGGGAGCCTGGAATAGCCCGAGGGGGTTGTCTGGGAAGCTGTGTCTAAGGCAACTTCAGCGGGGCGCGGACTGGGATTTGGAGATTGGAACTGGCCTGGGTTGAAGAGTGCAACCAACTTCGGCTGCGTCCCCGGAACGGGGAGTTGACACGCCAAAAAAAAAAAAAGCGAGCTGCAGCGCGGGGTTCAAGAAGGGACTGGAGCACCGTCACTCTCCTTCCCACAATCGCCAAGGCAGAACCCCCACCTGAGGCATCGGATCACGCCACGCCCATCCCTGCCTGAGAGGTGCCCTCCTCCCTTTTTTTTTTTCCCTTTTTTTTTCCCTTTTTTTTTCTTCTTTTTTTTTCCCCTTTCTTTTCTCTTTTTTTCTTCTTCTTTCTCTTTTCTCGCTTTTTTCCCCAAAACACTGACCTGATTAACTCTGGTCGCCAGCTTGCTTAAACAATCACAACAAGTCCATTCTGTAAATGTAAATTCTACACCTACCGAATTTTTCGGCTATTTCTCTCAGGAGTAATTAGACTATATAGTTTCTCTGGATAATTCCAGCACCCTTCTCTCACCTATCCAACCATATTCTACCCTTTACCTCTTTGAAAGAAGCTTCTTATCCCTTCTGCCTGTTCATTCTATTTCCAAATCTGCCTCGTCTCGCCCTGCCTTCTCTCTTTTTCTCTATGCTCTTCAACCAGCACTGCATACACACGGCTATTTAACTGTAGCTGGGAAATCCAGGTATATGCTTTAAACTGTTCTTTGTCCATCGGTTTTCTTCTTTTTTCCTTTTCTTTTCCCCTTTTTGACCCTTTTATGTATTTTATGCTCCCTATTATTCGCCCTCTCTCCTCCGTCTTTTCTATTAACTTTTTCATTTTCCCTCTCACTTTGCATGTTAGTTGAATCAGCCTGTGCGTTTGTGTACTCCTGCTCCCTGTGTGTTTGTCTGTCTGTTTTCTTTTCCAGGGCTACCTCAAGAAACAAGCTAGAGTACACAAGGTGAAGAGTCCCAAATATCACTACGAATAGGAAAATAATATAACTAAGGTCCCAACAAGAGTGACCGAGGGATACCATTCAAAAAACAATCTCTGAAAAGATAGGCTCTGGAAAGTCAAAGGGTCTTCTTGGATATAGCAGTGCTCATAGAAACAGAGAGCATAACAGGTCTTTAAAACCAACAAGAGCCGGAAAGCTAACTAAAATGACGAAACGAAAGAGCTCTCCTCCAAAGAAACTCCAAGAAGAAATGACAGCTAATGAACTGCTCAAAACAGATATCAGCAGCATATAGTGAACAAGATTTTAGAATAATAATGGTAAAATTAATAGCAGGGCTTGAAAAAAACATAGGGGACATCAAAGAAACTATGGCTACAGAGAGAATGGAAAATAAAAATAGGCATGAAGAATTAAAAAATGCGATAAATGAAATACATAATAAATTAGAGGCCTCCAATGCACGGATTGAAGAGGCAGAAAGGAGAATAAGTGATTTAGAAGACACCATGATAGAAAAACAAGAAGCTGACAAAAAAAGAGACAAACTGATCCAGGAACAGGAAAGAAGAATTCGAGAGCTCAGCAATACAGTCAAACGCAACAATATCCATATCATAGGAATCCCAGAAGAGGAAGAGAGAGGGAAAGGTGCTGAAGGAGTCCTGGAACAAATTATAGCAGAGAACTTCCCCGACCTGGGGAAGGAAGTAAATGTGGAAATACAAGAGGCTCAGAGGACTCCTCTCAGACGTAACTTGAATCGATCTTCTGCACGACATATCATCGTAAAAATGGCAAAATACAAGGACAAAGAGAGAATTTTGAAAGCAGCTAGGGAGAAAAGGGCCCTCACATACAAAGGGAAACCCATCAGAGTGGTGACAGACCTATCTACTAAAACGTGGCAGGCCAGAAAGGAATGGCAAGAGGTCTTCAATGTGATGAACAGTAAAAATATGCAGCCAAGAATCCTCTATCCAGCAAGCCTGTCATTCAAAATAGAAGGAGAGATAAAAACCTTTCCAAACAAACAGAAATTGAAAGAATTTGTCACCACGAAGCCAGCCCTACGAGAAATCCTGAGGGGGATGCTCTGAAGGAAAGGTTGCAAGGAACAAAGATTCCAGAGACACCACCACAAACATGAACCCTACAAAAGATACAAAGACTCTAAACCCACATATTTCAATAATAACACTGAATGTAAATGGGCTGAATGCTCCAATCAAAAGACATAGGGTAGCAGAATGGATTAAAAAACAAAATCCATCTATATGCTGTCTACAAGAAACTCATTTTAGACGGGAAGATACCTTCAGATTAAAAGTAAGTGGATGGAGAAATATATGTCATGCTACAGGAAATCAAAAGAAAGCCGGAGTAGCAATACTTATATCAGACAAACTGGACTTTAAAGTAAAGACAATAACAAGAGATGAAGAAGGGCACTACATAATAATTACAGGGTCCATCCATCAGGAAGAACTAACAATCATAAATGTCTACGCACCGAATATGGGAGCACCTAAATATCTAAAACAATTAATCACAAACAGAAACAAGCTTATAGATAAGAATGTGCTAATAGCAGGGGACTTTAATACTCCGCTTACAGCAATGGATAGGTCAACCAGACAGAAAATCACTAAAGAAATAATGGACTTGAAAGACACATTGGACCAGATGGACCTGACGGATATATTTAGAACTTTACATCCTGAGGCCAGGGAATTTACTTTCTTCTCAAGTGCGCATGGCACATTCTCCAAGACAGATCACACACTGGGACATAAAGCGGCCCTCAATAAATATAAAAGAATTGAGATCATACCATGCACACTGTTAGATCACAATGCTTTGAAACTTGAAATCAATTACAGGAAGAAGTCTGGAAAACTTCCAAAAACATGGAGGTTAAAGAACACCCTTCTAAAGAATGAATGGGCCAATCAGGCAATTAGAGATGAAATTAAAAATATATGGAAACAAATGAAAATGAAAACACAACAATTCAAAATCTATGGGATGCGGCAAAGGCAGTCCTAAGAGGGAAGTACATTGCTCTCTAGGCCTATTTCAAGAGATTAGAGAAAGCGCAAGTCCAAAATCTAACAGGTCACCTAAAGGAACTAGAGGCAGAGCAACAAGAACGCCCTAAACCCAGTAGAAGAAGAGAAATAGTAAAAATTAGAGCAGAAATAAACAACATAGAGACCAAGGAAACAATTGAACAGATCCATGAAACCAAGAGTTGGTTTTTTGAAAAAGTAAACAAAATTGACAAACCTCTAGCCAGACTTATCCAAAAGAAAAGAGAGAGCACCCAAATAGACAAAATTATGAATGAAAATGGACTTATTACAACCAACCCCTCAGAAATACAAGCAATTATCAGGGAATACTATGAAAAATTATATGCCACAAATTGGACAACTTGGAAGAAATGGACAAATTCCTAAACACACACTCACTACCAAAATTCACACGGGAAGAAATAGAAAACCTGAACAGACCCATAACAAGTGAAGAAATTGAATCAGTGATCAAAAATCTCCCAACAAATAAGAGCCCTGGACCTGATGGCTTCCCTGGGGAATTCTACCAGACATTTAAAACAGAATTAATCCCAATTCCTCTCAAACTATTCCAAAAAATAGAAAGCAAAGGAAAACTGCCGGACTCATTTTATGAAGCCAGCATCACACTGATTCCCAAGGCAGACAGAGATCCAGCAAAAAGAACTACAGGCCAATATCCTTGATGAATACGGATGCAAAAATTCTCAACAAGATCCTTGCAAATCGAATCCAGCAGCATATCAAAAGAATCATCCACCAAGATCAAGTGGGATTCATTCCTGGGTTACAGGGCTGGTTCAATATTCACAAATCAAACAATGTGATACATCATATTAATAAAAGAAAAGATAAAAACCATATGATCCTGTCAATAGATGCAGAAAAAGCATTTGACAAAATACAGCATCGCTTCTTAATAAAGACTCTCGAGAAAGTTGGGATAGAAGGAACCTACTTAAACATCATCAAAGCCATCTATGAGAAGCCTTCAGCTAACATCATCCTCAACGGGGAAAAACTGAGAGCTTTCCCCCTGAGATCAGGAACACGACAGGGATGCCCACTCTCACCACTGTTGTTTAACATAGTGCTGGAAGTCCTACCATCAGCCATCAGACAACAAAAGGAAATCAAAGGCATCAGAATTGGCAAAGAGGAAGACAAACTTTCACTCTTCGCAGATGACATGATACTCTACATAGAAAACCCGACAGACTCCACTAGAAGCCTACAAGAACTGATCCAAGAATTCAGCCAAGTTGCAGGGTACAAAATCAACGTACAGAAATCGGTTACATTTTTATACACCAACAATGAAGCAACAGAAAGAGAAATCAAGAAACTGATCCCATTCACAATTGTACAAAAAACCATAAAATACCTCGGAATAAACCTAACCAAGGATACAAGAGATCTGTATGATGAAAACTATAGAAAACTTATGAAGGAAATTGAAGAAGACACAAAGAAATGGAAAACATTCCATGCTCATGGATAGGAAGAATAAATATAGTTAAGATGTCATTACTACCTAAGGCACTCTACACATTCAATGCAATTCCAATCAAAATTGCACCAGCATACTTCTCAAAACTAGAACAAACTATCCAAAAATTTGTATGGAACCACAAAAGACCCCGAATAGCCAAAATAATCCTGAAAAATAAAACCAAAACGGGAGGGTTCACCATCCCAGACTTTAGCCTCTACTACAAAGCTGTCATCATCAAGACAGTATGGTATTGGCACAAAAACAGACACATAGACCAATGGAACAGAATTGAGAACTCAGAAGTGGACCCAAAAGTATACAGCCAACTAATCTTTGACAAAGCAGGAAAGAATATCCGAATGGAAAAAGACAGCCTTTTTAACAGATGGTGTTGGGAGAACTGGACAGCAACATGCAGAAGAATGAAACTAGATCATTTTCTCACACCATGCACAAAAATAAACTCAAAATGGATAAAGGACCTGAACGTGAGACAGGAAACTATCAACACCCTAGAGGAGAAAGCAGGAAACAACCTCCTTGACCTCCACCGCAGCAACTTCTTACTTGACACATCCCCAAAAGCAAGGGAATCAAGAGCAAAAATAAACTGTTGGGACCTCATCAAGATTAAAAGCTTCTGCACAGCCAAGGAAACAACCCAGAAAATTAATAGGCAACCAACGGAATGGGAAAAGATAGTTGCAGATGACATATCAGATAAAGGGTTGATATCCAGAATCTACAAGGAACTCACCAAACTACACGCCCGAAAAACAAACAACCCAGTGAAGAAATGGGCAGAAGATACGAACAGACACTTCTCCAAAGAGGACATCCAGATGGCCAACAGACACATGAAACGATGCTCAGCATCGCTCCTCATCAGGGAAATACAAATCAAAACCACACTGAGATACCACCTCACGCCAGTCAGAGTGGCTGAAATGAGCCAATCAGAGAACTCTAGATGCTGGCGAGGATGTGGAGAAACGGGCACCCTCCTACACTGTTGGTGGGAATGTAAACTGGTACAGCCCCTCTGGAAAACAGTGTGGAGGTTCCTCAGGAAACTAACAATAGAACTCCCCTAGGACCCAGCAATAGCACTGCTAGGAATTTACCCAAGGGATACAGGAATGCTGATGCATAGGGCACATGTACCCCAATGTTCATAGCAGCACTCTCCACAATAGCTAAAACATGGAAAGAGCCTAAGTGTCCATCCACAGATGAATGGATCAAGAAGATGTGGTTTATCTATACCATGGAATACTACATGGCAATGAGAAACAATGAAATCTGGCCATGTGTAGCAACATGGATGGACCTTGAGGGCGTTATGCTGAGCGAAATAAGTCAGGCAGAGAAGGACAAATATCATATGTGTGCACGTATAGGAGGATTAGGAGGAACTTAACAGAGAACCAAGGGGGAGAAGAAGGGCGGAAATGGTGGGGGAAAGGGAGAGAGACAAACCATGAGAGACTCTTGAATGCTGAACAAAACTGAGGACTGGTGGATGTGGGGGGGAGGAGGGATGGGCATGGAGGAGGGCACTTGTGGGGATGAGCACTGAGTGTTATGTGGAAACTAATTTGACAATAAACTATTTGTAGAAAAAAAAAAAAAGAAAAGATCAACAAACTAAGATCTGGTTCTTTGAAAGAATTAACAAAATTGGTAACCCCCTAGCCAGACTTATCAAGAAGAAAAGAGAAATGACCCAAACAGATAAAATCACTAATGAAAGGAGAAATCCCAACCAACACCACAGAAATACAATTATAAGGCAATAGTATGAAAAATTATATGCCAACAAACTGGGCAGTCAGGAAGAAATCGATAAATTCTTAGAAACTCAGAAACTAACAAAACAGAAACAGGAAGAAATGGAAAATTTGAAAAGATCCATTACCAGCAAATAAAGTGAATCAGTAATCAAAAATCTCCCAACAAGTCTGCCTGGGTGGCTCAGTCAGTTGACAATCGTACTCTTGATTTCAGCTCAGGCTACTATCCCAGGATCGTGGGATCGACACCTGGCAGAGCATGAAGCCTGTTTCAGATTCTCTCTCCTCTCTCTTCTCTCTCTCTCTCTCTCTCTTTCCCTCTCTCTTTCTCTCTCTCAAAAAAAAATCTCCGAAGAAACAAGAGTCCTGGGGCCAAATGTCTTCCCAGGTAAATTCTACCAGGCATTTAAAGAAGAGTTAATAGCAATTCTTCTCAAACTGTTTTAAAAATAGAAATGGAAGGAAATCTTCCAAGCTCATTCTATGTAGCCAGCATTGACTTAATACCAAAACCAGACAAAGACTCTAATAAGAAGGAAAATTAGAGGCCGATATTTCTGAAAAACATGGATGGAAAACTTCTCAGGGCGCCTGGGTGGCTCAGTCGGTTAAACGTCTGGTTTCAGCTCAGGTCATGATCCCACGGTTTGTGGGTTCAAGCCCTGTGTCGGGCTCTGTGCTGGCAGCCAGCTCAGAGCCAGGAATCTGTTTCGGATTCTGTGTCTTCCTCTCTCTCTGACTCTCCCCCGCTCACACTATCTCTCTCTCTCTCAGAAATACATAAAAAACATTTTTTAAAAAATTTAAAAGATCCCAACAAGATATTAGCAAATCGAATTCAATAGTACATTTAAAAATTATTCATTATGATCAAGTAGGATTTATTCCTGGGCTGCAAGTCTGGTTCAATATTCACAAATCAATAAACATATGCACCACATTAATAAAAAGAAAGGATAAGAACCATATGATCCTGTCAATAGATGAAGAAAACGCATTTGACAAAATACATCAATGATTCTTGATAAAAATCCTCAACAAAAAAGGGATAGATAGAACATACCTCAACATCATAAAGGCCAAATACAAAAGACCCAAAGCAAATATCATCTTCATTGGGAAAAACTTAGAGCATTTTTCCTACAGTCAGGAAAAAGACAAGAATGCCCACTCTCACCATTACTATTTAATATAGTGCTGGAAGTCTTAGCGTCAACAATCAGACAACAAAAAGAAATGAAATTCATCCAAATTGTCAAGGAAGGTCAAACTTTTCATCAGATGAGATGATACTTTATGTAGAAAACCCAAAAGCATCCACCAAACAACTGCTAGAATAATACATGAATTCAGCAGTCACAAGATATAAAATCAATGTGCAGAAATCTGTTGCATTTCAATGCATCAATAATGAAGCAGCAAAAACAAATAAGGAATTTATCCCATTTGCAATTGTAACAAACACAATAAGATACCTAGGAGTAAACCTAACTAAAGGGGTAAAGGATGTGTGCCTCGAAAACTATAGAAGTTGAAGAAAAAAATTGAAGAGGCCACAAAGAAATAGAAAAATATTCCATGCTCATGGATTGAAAGAACAAACATTGTTTAAATGACTATATTACCCAAAACAATCTACACATTAATGCAATCCCTATCAAAATACCACTAGCATTCTTCACAAAGCTGGAACAAACAATCCTAAAATTTGTATAGAACTACAAAAGAATCTGAACAGCCAAAGCAATCCTGAAAAAGAAAATCAAAGATGGAGGCATCATGATTCTGAATTTTAAGCTATATTCCAAAGCCATAGTCACCAAAACAGGATGGTACTGGCACAAAAACAGACACACCAATCAATAGGACAGAATAGAAAACCCAAATGGACCCAAAACTTTATGGTCAACTCAATTTCGACAAAGCAGGAAAGAATATCCAGTGGTAAAAGGACAGTCTCTTCAACAAATCGTGTTGGGAAAACTGGACAGTAACATGCAGAAGAATGAAACTGCACCACTTTCTTACACCATACATAAAAATAAATTCAAAATGGGTGAAGGACTTTAATGTGAGACAGGAAACCATCAAAATCCTGGAGAAGAACATAGGCAACAACCTCTTTGACTTTGGCCAGAGCAACTTCTTACCGGACACACTGCCAAAGGCAAGGGAAAAAAAGCAAACATGAACTACTGGGCTTCATCAACAAAAAGCTTCTGCACAGTGAAGGAAACAATCAGCAAAATTAAAAGGCAGCCTATTGAATGGGAAAAGATAGTTGCAAATGACATATCAGATAAAGGGTTACTTTCAAAAATCTATAAAGAACTTATCAAACTCAACACCCAAATAAAATAAAATAAAATAAAATAAAATAAAATAAAATAACCCAGTTAAGAAATGGGCAGAAGACACAAATAGACACTTTTCCAATGAAGACATCTAGATGGCTAACAGATGCATGAAAAGATGCTCAACATCACTCATCATCAGGGAAATACAAATCAAAACCACAATGAACTACCACCTCACACCTGTCAGAATGGCTAAAATTAACAACATAAGAAACGAATGGTGTTGGTGAGGATGTGGAGAAAGGGGAACCCTCTTGCATTGTTGGTAAGAATGCAAACTGGTGTAGTCACTCTTGAGAACAGTATGGAAGCTCCTCAGAAAACTAAAACTAGAACTATCTGGCATGCCTGGGTGGCTCAGTCAGTTAAGCATCCAACATTGGCTCAGGTCATGATTTCCCGGTTTGTGGGTTTGAGTCCTGCATCAGACTCTGGGCTGATAGCTTGCTTACAGACTGTAGCCTGCATGTTCTGTCTCCTTCTCTCTCTGTTTAAAAAAAATTTTTTAAACAGAACTATTCCATGATCTAGCAACTTCACTACTAGATATTTACCCAAAGTATACAAAAATACAAAATTGAATGGGTACATGCACCCCAATGTGTATAGCAGCATTATCAACAATAGGTAAACTATGGGGAGAATCCAAATGTCTATCAACTGATGAATGGATAAGGAAGATGTGATTTATTATATATAATGGAATATTACTAAGCCATCATAAAGAATGAGATCTTGCCATTTGCAATAACATGAATGGAGTTAAAATGTATTAATCTAAGTGAAATAAGTCAGAGAAAAACAAGTACCCTATGATTTCAGTCATGTGAAATTTAAGAAGCAAAACAGATGAACATATGGAAGGGGGTGAAAAGAAGAGAAGAAAATAAACCACAAGAGACTCTTAACAAGAGAGAACAAACTGAGGGTTGATGCAAGGAGGAGAGTGGGAGATGGGCTACATGGGGGAGGGGTATTAAGAAGGGCACTTGTAATGATGAGCACTGGGTGTTGTATGAAAGTGATGAAATACTGAATTCTATTCATGAAACCAATATTGCACTGTATGTTGGCTAACTAAAATTTAAATTTAAAAAATAAAAAATATTGATGGAAATATATCAAAAGGACATCAGCTTTCTTTAGCCATAATTGATAAAATTTACAAAATTAATAACAGTAATTTTTTTTAAAAAACATGAGTACTGGGGCACCTGGATGCCTCAGTGGGTTAAGCATATGACTTTGACTCAGGTCATGATCTCGCAGTTCATGGGTTCGAGACCCACGACAGATTCTGTGCTGGCAGCTCAGAACCTGGAGCCTTCAGATTCTGTGTTTCCCTCTCTCTCTACCCCTCCTCCACTCATGCTCTGTCTCAAAAATAAATAAACTATAATAAAATTTTTAAAAAATGAGTACTTATTCATGTAAAGATTATAAGCAGATTATTGGTAGTGATGATAGATAGATAGATACATAGACAGGTAGATAGATAGATAGATAGATAGATAGATAGATAGATAGATAGATAGATAGATGATAGATAGATAGTTGATAGATAGATGATAGATAGATAGATAGATAGATAGATAGATAGATAGATAAAGGATAGATAGATAGATAGATAGATAGATAGATAGATAGGAAATGTCCTTAGACATGAAAGAGATAAAGCAAATGTGATAAAATTTCGACAGTTGGATCTAAATGAGTATTCATTTCTCTATTCTTGCAAATTCTATGTAGGCTTCATAATTTTTAAAAATCTGAATTTTTTAAAAAATTTAATGGAAGAACTGAACCAAGTGAGTTTGTTCTTAAGTGACTGTGAACTATAGACTTCAATATTCTCTGAAAATAAAAAGATGTCACCTCTCTTTAAAAGCAGGGCATGGAATGGTCACTGATGAGTTAAATCCTACCCTGATCATTCACGTTATATTTGAAATGTAATTAACTCTTTCACAGACAGTTGTCATGTTCCATTTTGTCAAAGTGTTAAATTTTCCCACCTGAATTCCTATAAAAGGTAAATTATTTTGATATGATGCATAGTATGTATCTCTACTAGATATGTTCAAGACTTATATAATAGTGGTGCTGAAAATGAGTGGGTGGAATGCTTGGATTCAAAAATACCAATAAATTTCTTTTAATATGTATTTTCAAAACACCTTCAGAGCCTCCATACTCACATATTGTAGGAATCAGCATAGTGGATTCTTGTGTCCACACAGGAAGGTCTGTCTAGATTTTGCCCACAGAGAAATTTGCCCTGGCCATCAAATCTTCCTTCTTCACCATGAGACAATACTCACATGTGCGTGTACACACACAGGCACACACTCATACACATGAATTTAGGGAAAGCAGCATCAAGATCTTGAGAAACACAATGCTAGTTTTCTCTTCACCTGAAGAGACATACTTTATTAATCTCTGAAAGGTCTGGAGAAAGGAGGAGGGGAAAAGAATGGAGAAAAGAAATAGAAGGAGGAAAAGAAGGGTACAGGCCAAAATGAAGGAGAAAGGGGAATAGAGAGAAGAAACATCAAGGCCATAGCTGTGGGACGGCATCCGCTTTAATAAGTCAGCGTGTTAACAATAGCATCTGCCCACAAACTTGACCCCACGCATGCAAGGGGGGAGTACATAGGAAGGCTGTGTAGGTATCCACAACTCTGGCCATTGCCTTCTGGAGGCCAAAATGACATTACAAGAGGTTCAGCAAACCGGTGGACCATGTCCAAGGGGCTCACGAAATCACATGGTAAACTGACAGAATCTTCCAACATTGAGATGAGACTGCACTGGATATTACTGAGCAGAAAAGAAAGTTGCTGGGAAGTGTTAAATAAAACTGTGGTGACCAGTGACGTGAAGCCACTTGAAGGACGACCACCAGGGCACGTGTTTACTCTTTAATAGTAGAGAGTAGATGAAACGGTCTCCATCCTCATCACCACTTTTGAGCCCTGTAATCCCTGGCCGTATTTATATATCCAATCTCTCCGAATCTGATTTCTCCTGCCTGAGGAATAGAGCTAATAGTATGTCTCATTCTACTGATAAGAAGTAGGTAAACTGAGGTAAATAAATCTGATGAATACATGTAAATGCTTAACAAATGTCTCTTTTTTTATGTGTTCTCTCCACAAATGATGTACCTGGGAAGCCATCTAAAGGCCCCTGGCAATCCTGAAACTCAGCCCATTCTCCTATCATTCATTCATGCATTTATCCATGTGCTAAACAAATATTTCATGAGGATCTAATACTAGGCTGGACTCTATACACAGAGTAATGAATCAAACAGGTGAAAGCCCTGACCCTAACCCATCCTCTCACCTCTCGGACCTTAGAATTTAATCCCCAGCTCTGTCCCTGGCTTCCCAGTCTCTTCCTTGGCTGGAGGAATGTGGATTCTTGGGTGTTCATGTTTTCCTTCTCAGGAACCTGTCTCCTTTCTCCCTGAGATACAAGGCGGCAGTTAAGACCATGAGAGAGTCTGTGAGAAGAAGAGGCCATGATTTCCCTCTAGAATTGGGTCCCTGGAAGGACCAGGCCCAGCCAAACAAATGCCAGCTGAGAGGGACCAACTGGGAGCTGGGAGTGTCTGTGACTGAGGTCATCCTTCCTGAATGTCGGCTTTCAGACAATGAGACTCATCAAAGCCAAAGCACCAGTAGCTAATTGGGATGTTTTTCAAACAAACTGTTGAAATGATAAAGAACTTCAGAAGAGTTGTCCTGTGAAGATGGGTGTGTGTTTCATGCAGTCATTCCATTCACACACAGCCAGGGTGTGCCCCAAGCCAAATGAAGCCTTTTGGAAAGCAAACCACAGGTGATGATAGCAGCTACACTAATATGAACTTCTATAATGTCAGTTGTCCAGGAGTTCAGAGCACTTTATAAACAGATAGACAGGTAGATAGCAACTAATCGTGGCAAGTCCACAGAAGAATCAACTCCCCTGTATTTAGTCCTACATGCTGTGTGATTCTGTGGTTAATAAGAATGGTTTCACACTAGGGGCACCTGGCCTGTTCAGTTGGTTAAGCATTCAACTCTAGATTTTGGTTCAGGTCATGATCTCACAGTTCCTAAGATCGACACCTGCTTTGGGCTATGCTGCTGACAGTGCAGAGCCTGCTTGGGACTCTCTCTTTCTTTCTCTCTCTCTCTCTCTTTCTCCATCTCTCTCTCTCTCTCTGTCTTTCCTAAAAAGACAATGTCTTAGTTTTGAGGACATTACTATAGGATTGTGCATAAAATGGCCCTTCTGTGTTAATTTATGACATTACAGAACTGGAGAATGTTCTTAAAGAGAGACCAGTAGCCTGGAGAAGAGATTCCAAGTGCTAGAAGGTGGTTCAGAGAGCCAAGCTGGTGAGAGTTTGAGGAAGAACATTCAACCTGTGTCTTCAGTCTGTAATTTATACTTTTATATTTTCTTTCACTACTTTAGATGCAGGACTGATACATCCTTGTCTCTTGTTCTTGCCTATTTAACTGTCTTCCCACTGCCTCCAAGAAAAGAGAATTTCTGTAAAGGACCCGTATCTGCCACTCACAAGTGCTTGTCAAATACTTGCTATGGTTGAATAATATGTTGACTCAGATCAAGAGAATAATACTGGTGGCTAACATTTATAGAGAATTTCATACATGCCAGGCATTGTCTTAAGCACTATATGCGAATTAACACAAGTAATCTTCACAAACAAAAATCTATGAGGTCTTCAGTGTTATTACCATCAAACCTATTTTACAAATGGAGAAATGGAGTCATTGGGAAATTAAGCCATTGGTCCATGCTCACAACACTAGAAACAATAGTCCTGCATTTTGAATCCTGAGGGGAAGTCTAACTCTACAAAGAAACTAAATGCTCAAGGGTTGAGGGGAGGGGAAGTGCATTTCCTTCAGTTGTTTTGATTTTAGCACCTCTCCACGCAGACAAAAGGAAGCTCTGTCACTTCTTATATCCAGATTGTCTAGCATGGCAACCAGAAAATAATTAAATTCTCTGAAAATCTTCACTGAATTGTGTAAAGGCAAGAAAGACCTTGATGGCAGGAAGTACTTCTGACAAGTTCCAGGTGGACAGCTGGGGGCTCCTGGATTCTGAAGGGCCTGCATTGGTCTAACCTACCTGACCCAGGATGTCACCTTGAGTCTCCCAAGTAACTGACTACTGACATTCAAGTCACAGTAACCCCTATTCTGACATCCTATGGAGTAATGATATCAAAAAATGTTCACATTGTCTTGGGGTGCCTAGTGGCTCAGTTGGTTAAGTGTCTGACTTCAGTTCAGGTCATGATCTCATGGTTTGTGGGTTCAAGCCCTGTTTCTGGCTCTGTGCTGACAGCTGAGACACTGGAGGCTGCTTCTGTTTCGGTGTCTCCCTCTCTCTGCTCTTCCTCTGCTCATGCCCTTTTTCTCTCTCTCAAAAATGTAAATAAATATTAAAAGTTAAAAAATAAAATTAAAAAAGACTCACATTGTTTTTAAGGATGCCAGAAAGGTCTAGAAACACAATGCCAGCACACAGAATCTCCTTAATACAGGCTGGGTGGAGAGATCTATAAATACATGAAGGGCTCAACCTCCCCGAGTAATAGATGCTAGTGTTTCAAACAATTCATTGTGGGATTGACATCTCGGAATCATATCCTTAAAGGATTACCTTCTGATAATCAAAACAATCTTGAACATTCCCACCAAGATGAGGTGTTTACCTCCTTTTCCTCAAGGAAGACTTAGAACATAATGAGGAAGATAGTTACTGAGGATCAATCCATCTGCTTTCTGTGAGGCTGGGACAAGTCCCTCCAACTTTGAGGGGTATTTCGACACAGCCACATACACCCATATTCTGACAGACTTGCATCAATTATGAAAAGGAGTGTCTGCTGAGAACTGACTGTGCTGAGGGCTGTTGCTGGAAAAAACCTCCATTACCAATACTTTCTGAGCCTTCCAGACCTTGCACATAAAGGAGGAGCAAAGCCATACCAATTACCTTATTTAAAGAGGTTCTGGCCCCAACTGACAAAGGCTCAGGTGCTCTCCCTCTGTGATGAAGCCAACATAAGAAATCATTCTAACCTCTCCCCTGAACCATAAGAGATCCCTCTGTGAAAGATGTGTTTATACCTGTTGACCAGCAACAGTCCTAGGGCTATTTACACACAAACTGCTCAGGACCCAATCATTGCATCTCCCTATGAAATGAAGTAAGAAATGCTTCTCTCTCGTTCCATAGACTGAGAAACTTGAAGGATTGCTGAAGCCCATTAATTTCAACATCTCGTGTTAAAGATGATGAAACAGTCCCATTGAAGGGGTGAGACTTGCAGTAGTTGGGGACCAAGCTGGGATTTGGTCACCAATGTCAGATGTACTTCCTTTCTCCAGTCCATACCACTTCCTTCATTATTATATACTCCCTCTATTGTTTGTATCATTTCCTCCTCTCTCTTTGCTGCTCTCCTTCTCTCCCCCATTTTTTTTCTGTCTCTCCCCCTCCCCCTTTCTTCCACAGAATTGGATAAAACAAAAATGGAGTCCACTGGGAACCAGTCCCTCTTGAAAGAAGATTGAACAGAACTCTTAGCCTAGAAAATCCCAGATGTTGGAACCTTTGCTTTGGAGGTGAACAGGGCGGAATCAAGAAAGACTCACTTTTCATAATCAAACACCCCTAGTCTCTTCTCCTGGGCCTTAATAACCATAGTCATTTTAATGATGACATTTTAAAAAAAACAAACAAATAAAATGAAGTGAGGGCCAGACACAGGTAACTACATCCCAAAGCAAGAATAAAACGTGTACAATAAAAATAATAACACCTGCCACATCTATTGAACATCTCCAAGTATTAGGCACTAAACTAGCTTCTTTCAATATATAAAATAATTTAATCCTCTTTACAAATTTATAAGTACACTTCTTGTTCACCCCACTTAGTAGAATAAGAAACCTGACTCACAGAGATAGTAAGAATCTTGAGCAACAATACTCAGATATTTCTGGATCCAAGTTTCTTATTTCTAGTATTATAAACAGCCTCCCAAACTCCAAAACAAACAAAGACAAAAGGTTTAAAGGAATGAGTAGCTATCTTTATAGTCGACTAGATAACCAAGCAAGTACAGACAGGAAAATAACAATTACTGAAGTCCTGCTGTGCATCAGTGTTTTCAATGTCAACACCAATGCAGGGATGTGAAAGTCTTTGATTATCTCTCCCAACTCTCCTGCAATACACACACACACACACACACACACACACACACACACACACACACACACACACACTTCCCACCAGTGTGTTTGCATTGTAAAATGTAGCAAAAGGATATTATCTCAAGCTTACATAGGGCCAGTCAACTCCCCTTATCAATCCCCATACCTACCTCTGACAAATTTACAATCAGACTGTTGTCCTCAACCCTCAATTATGCTGAAATTCTGCCGGTAGCCTGAATATATGTGTATAACCTACAAATATGAAATGTCTATATGTCAGGTTTATGAAACTTCCATACAGAAATCATGGAAACTACCGAGGGTTTCTGTAAAATACCACAGTGTTTATGTTAACTTACTGTAATCCTGACAATAGTAGTTCTTTCATTTTACAGATGGGAAAACTAAAGCCCCAGAGAAGTAAGGTGATTTGCACGATGCTCTACAACAAATACATGGTAGACAAAGATACGGTTCTGTATTTCTGTCATGGTAGACAGAAAGACAGGTTCATCTAGCTCCAAAATCATGCTCTTTATTTTTTTTATTGTTCCCTATTTTTTACTGCTTTCTCTAAGCCATAAAGTAACATGTATTGATTTGTAGAAAATCTGGGAAATAGTAGTAAAAATAAAGATGAAAAAGTGTTCCCATATCATCATAATCTAAGCTAATGCCAACGTTTTTACATTTTTCCTTTTAATCAGATACTATTCAGTAAATAGAACTTTATTGACTAATTTTTTCACTTTTAAAAAAATTTTTTAATGTTTTATTTATTTCTAGGAGAGAGAGAGAGAGAAACAGCATGAGCAGGGGAGAGTCAGAGGGAGAGGGAGTCACAGACTCTGAACAGGCTCCAGGCTCTGAGCTGGCAGTCAGCACAGAGCCCGACGCGGGGCTCGAACCCACGAACCGGGAGATCATGACCTAAGCGAAAGTCAGACGCTTAACCGACTAAGCCACCCAGGCGCCCCTAATTTTTTCACCTTTGATATTGTAAACATGAGTCCATGCCATCAAAAATTCTATAAAAACTTCTTTTTTAATATCCATATAATATTCAACATATACATAGTTCATCAGCCTTCTTTCTTATTGCTGGTCATTTAGGCTGTCTCTGATTCTAACCATTATAAATAGTACTAGAGAGTCAAAACATGGAAAGAGCCTAAGTGTCCATCAATGGACGAATGGATCAAGAAGATGTGGATTATCTATACCATGGAATACTACATGGCAATGAGAAAGAATGAAATCTGGCCATGTGTAGCAACATGGATGGATCTTGAGGGTGTTATGCTGAGCGAAATAAGTCAGGCAGAAAAAGACAGATACCATATGTTTGCACGTATAGGAGGATTAGGAGGAACTTAACGGAGGACCGTGGGGGAGAAGAGAGGGTAAATGGTGGGGGAGAGGGAGGAAGGCAAACCATGAGAGACTCTTGAATGTTGAGAACAAACTGAGGACTGATGGGTATGGGGGAGAGGGGAAGAGGGGTGTTGAGCATGGAGGAGGGCACTTGTGGGGATGAGCACTGGGTGTTATATGGAAACTAATTTGACAATAAACTATTTTTTAAAAATAAATAAAATAAAAATAAATAAATAAATAGTATTAGAATAAAACCCTGAGTATATAAATCTGGAGCTGAATTACTGATGATTTACTTAAGACTGATTTCCAAATATGAAAATGGATGTTTTGTATTATTTCATGCTGCTTCTTTTTTAAAATTAACACCCACCACCACCACTACATTGCCCCAGGGTCTCTCCTCTGATTCATTTCTAAACCACCGAGTCAAGTTATTGTTATACATGTCCAGACCATAGGTTTAGAGAATGCAGTGGGAGAAGTCAGGTATCTGGAATCAGAAAGTCTCAGTTCATGCACCAATTTACTTGTCACTGAAGTAATTCTGGCATGTTACCTGAGGTCTTCAGCCTATGTTTTCTCACCTGGAAAATGGGACACTAATAGTACCTCCCCCAGAAGACTGATGTGAGGATTAAATCAGATAAAGCATGTGACAAAGGCTTCGTAAATCATCGTGCTATCTGGCAAACACCTGTTGGTATTACCTTTAGGAGAGTGACAGATTTAGACAGTTTCAAAGAAAACAGAGAAAAGCTTGTTTCCCACTCATTGGTATTTTTTATAAACTTAAAGCTTTCTTTCAAAAAATATTGTTTGAAAAAAGTGAGAACTCTAGGGAGGAATAACAACAGTCATATAGAACATTTCCCAAGTCCACCAAGCATTCGTGTCATCCTGGAGATTTTTGAAAGCTTTGGTTCACATGTAAAATTAACAAACCTAAATGTCTCCATCCACAGGCACACCAGAGAGCTGGTGAAGCCAACCCCATGAAGTGGTAGTGTAACAGCCCTGTGACCTGAGCCTCGCCCCAATGCCCTAGGGTGTGTCACAACTTCCAGACCAACTGTGATTGGACCAAGCTCTTTACTAGGGAACATTTAACGATGAAGGAGGATGCTGCTGAGACACACCAGCCAGCAGAGAGAGGGAAGGTGATCCAGCCTCTATCATGGCAGAGAAGATCAGGACAGACGGAGAAGTGTGAGGCTGGGGATGAGCTCACTGTCAGGTTTGTGAAGAGATAACTAGGCTAAAAAGTTTCTGTGCAGGCATCACACTGCAGCACAATAAGAAGGAAGGAAAAGTGTCTTTTTAATGGTCTAATCAGAGGCAAAGATTAGAAATTTCAGTAGTCAACCCAGAAATCAAAGAGGTATAATGACAATGAAGCTTGAAGACAAGCATACAGGAATTGGGAGCCTTCTGGAAGAGGGTCAGCAATATCTGGGTAAGAAGTATCAAGCCAATGGGAAACCAGTGGCAAATGGGAGAGATGAAGTCTCCGTAAAGCAGGAGGCAAATGGGAAGTGTGGCATGCCCAGAAAAAGTCTCAACGTGTACAGCTGGCAGGAGATCCAGAAACACAATCAGGAGACTGATCAATGGTTGGTGATCAATCGCAAGGTCTACGACGTTACTAGCTGGGCCAACAGGCATCCAGGGGGGAGACGAATCCTCAACCACTATGCTGGGGAAGACGCCACGGTAAGGAACTCAAAGCTCTGCCTGCTCTCTTCCAGCTGGTGGGTGGCTGGAACTTGGCTCTCTTCCCAAAAGCATTTTAAGTACGTGCTCAAACTCCGCAATTGCTCTTCTCCTCCCAGACCAATTCTTCAGGATTCCTATCCAGCAAGAACCTGAAACCAAATAAGCCTCAAGGCCTAGCTCCAACTTTGGGATGGGCTCAGATGCTGACAGTAGATACTGTCTCTGTATTTTGAGTTTTGTTTTGTCTTGGTGTTTTGTTTTGAATTGGAGTCACTGTTTGTTTTCTAGTTTAGTAGAGTTGACACAATATTTCATTAGTTTCAGGTGTACAATATAGTGATTCAACAACTCTATACACTATGTCATGATCACCACAAGTGTGGTTTCCATCTGTCACTCTCTTTTAAGAAAAAAGTTACAAGTGGGTCAGAACATTTTGGGAAAAATAATGTCTATGTCCAACTAGAAATTTTCAGATTCTTATAAATGGGGTGTGTAAAAGAAAGAGAGAAATTCATCTGATAGGCATCAAAATGTTATTAATAACAATAATATAAACCTACAATTAAGGATAGCGCTTTTCTAATCCAAATCACAGAATCAGCTCAGACGATGTGTTGGCAAAGATGCAGGTCATCAAACACCTTGGAAATAACTGATAAACTCACTCAGCTTGAGACAGCTGAGCTGATAAATCTTTAACTTTCTGATGATGTTTATCTCTAAGAAGTTAGGAAAAAAACATGACTCCATATCCAATTCTAGCCAACAAGTAGTAATTAATTAATAAATAAAAACCATCAGGACTTTAGGAGAAAATATCCATGCCACCTTGAAATTCATATCATAAAGATGAAAATCTTGAGCATGTTCAACCATGTACCCTAGACTTTATGTAAGTAAATCCAAAAATGTTCAGAGAAAAGATTTTTTTTATTCCATTCAATTGGATACTCTCAGTATTTCCCAATGTCATTTGTTTTTGTATTTAATTTTTTAATTTTTTATTTTATTTTTTTTACAAATAGTTTATTGTCAAATTAGTTTCCACATAACACTCAGTGCTCATCCCCACAAGTGCCCTCCTCCATGCCCATCCCCCCCTCCCCCCCACATCCATCAGTCCTCAGTTTTTGTCAGCATTCAAGAGTCTCTCATGGTTTGCCTCTCTCCCTTTCCCCCACCATTTCCGCCCTTCTTCTCCCCCTTGGTCCTCTGTTAAGTTCCTCCTAATCCTCCTATACGTGCACACATATGATATTTGTCTTTCTCTGCCTGACTTATTTCGCTCAGCATAACACCCTCAAGGTCCATCCATGTTGCTACACATGGCCAGATTTCATTGTTTCTCATTGCCATGTAGTATTCCATGGTATAGATAAACCACATCTTCTTGATCCATTCATCTGTGGATGGACACTTAGGCTCTTTCCATGTTTTAGCTATTGTGGAGAGTGCTGCTATGAACATTGGGGTACATGTGCTCCTATGCATCAGCATTTCTGTATCCCTTGGGTAAATTCCTAGCAGTGCTATTGCTGGGTCCTAGGGGAGTTCTATTGTTAGTTTCCTGAGGAACCTCCACACTGTTTTCCAGAGGGGCTGTACCAGTTTACATTCCCACCAACAGTGTAGGAGGGTGCCCGTTTCTCCACATCCTCGCCAGCATCTAGAGTTCTCTGATTGGCTCATTTTAGCCACTCTCACTGGCGTGAAGTGGTATCTCAGTGTGGTTTTGATTTGTATTTCCCTGATGAGGAGGGATGCTGAGCATCGTTTCATGTGTCTGTTGGCCATCTGGATGTCCTCTTTGGAGAAGTGTCTGTTCATATCTTCTGCCCATTTCTTCACTGGGTTGTTTGTGTTTCAGGCGTGTAGTTTGGTGAGTTCCTTGTAGATTCTGGATATCAACCCTTTATCTGATATGTCATTTGCAACTATCTTTTCCCATTCCGTTGGTTGCCTATTAATTTTCTGGGTTGTTTCCTTGGCTGTGCAGAAGCTTTTAATCTTGAGGAGGTCCCAACAGTTTATTTTTGCTCTTGATTCCCTTGCTTTTGGGGATGTGTCAAGTAAGAAGTTGCTGCGGTGGAGGTCAAGGAGGTTGTTTCCTGCTTTCTCCTCTAGGGTGTTGATAGTTTCTTGTCTCACGTTCAGGTCCTTTATCCATTTTGAGTTTATTTTTTTGCATGGTGTGAGAAAATGATCTAGTTTCATTCTTCTCCATGTTGCTGTCCAATTCTCCCAACACCATCTGTTAAAAAGGCTATCTTTTTTTCCATTGGATATTCTTTCCTGCTTTGTCAAAGATTAGTTGGCTGTATACTTTTAATTCCAGGTCTGAATTCTCAATTCTGTTCCATTGGTCTATGTGTCTGTTTATGTGCCAAAACCATACTGTCTTGATGATGACAGCTTTGTAGTAGAGGCTAAAGTCTGGGATGGTGATCCCTCCCGTTTTGGTTTTATTTTTCAGGATTACTTTGGCTATTCGGGGTCTTTTGTGGTTCCATACAAATTTTTGGATAGTTTGTTCTAGTTTTGAGAAGTATGCTGGTGCAATTTTGATTGGAATTGTATTGAATGTGTAGAGTGCTTTAGGTAGTAATGACATCTTAACTATATTTGTTCTTCCTATCCATGAGCATGGAATGTTTTTCCATTTCTTTGTGTCTTCTTCAATTTCCTTCATAAGTTTTCTATAGTTTTCATCATACAGATCTCTTGTATCCTTGGTTAGATTTATTCCGAGGTATTTTATGGTTTTTTGTGCAATTGTGAATGGGATCAGTTTCTTGATTTCTCTTTCTGTTGCTTCATTGTTGGTGTATAAAAATGCAACCGATTTCTGTACGTTGATTTTGTACCCTGTAACTTGGCTGAATTCTTGGATCAGTTCTAGTAGGCTTCTGGTGGAGTCTGTCGGGTTTTTGATGTAGAGTATCATGTCATCTGCGAAGAGGGAAAGTTTGACTTCCTCTTTGCCAATTCTGATGCCTTTAATTTCCTTTTGTTGTCTGATGGCTGATGCTAGGACTTCCAGCACTATGTTAAACAACAGTGGTGAGAGCAGAGAAAATATTTTTGCAAAGCAAGATGGCTCAAGAAGAATGAGAGGCTTCAGAAGAGTTCTGACAAATGTAAATCTCCATAACTACTCAGAATCTGAGGAGCCTTGGCTAGCAACTGGATAGTGAACGTGGGAAAGTTGTTGAAATGCTCACAGCCTCTGCTTCATCGTTAGCAAAATGGACATGACCTTACCAATCTAACTGGTTTATGGTAAATGGGACTAATGCTTGCAAAGTGTTTAGCACAATGCCAAGCACTTAATAAAGTTTCATTAAATTTTAACTATTATGATTTATCTCACTGGCATCCATAGCCTCAGAGGTGTGATTATTATTTCCTGTTTACCTCCAGCTTAGAAATCTTGATTATATTTGGTGTCATCTGATTGGGAACAGAGGGACCCATGGTGGAGAAGCATCATGCTCTCTAGTGAAGGAGGGCAGAACAGAAGGGACCTACAATCAGAGGCTTACTCTGCAGCCTAAGAGGTGTTTGCAGGGTGTGTCCTGAAAGGCAACTGTGGACCTAAGAAAAGTATAGTCTCTGTAAGCTGGCCTTCAACCTATGGTTGCACCAGCCCAGACGAGAGCACTGCTCTTTTATTTACATGGAAACTCTCCTTCAAGCTTCCACCCTCCTTATGAAAGGGTAATAATGATAGTCTTTCCCACAGGATCATTAATTCACTTATTCATGTAGTCAGCCTTTCTAAAATGCTTGTTAAGGGCCCAGCATAAGATTAAGAGTACAGGCTTGGGAATGAAAAGGCCTGATTTGTGCCGAAGCTCTACCACTTGCTAAGACTGTCTTGAGGAGGGTGCTGAAACTCTTGAAGCCTTGGCTCTTTTATCTAGAAAGTAGGGATAATAATACTTTCCTCTTAGCCTTGTGAAAGTCAGTAGTACGTATGGTGTTTGGGACTGACTAGAAACTGAAAAGATGATAGTGTTTTAGTTTTATTATTCCTTAGTTCTTCTGAGATGAGTTCTAATTCTCCCTAAAGAAAAGATTCCATAAAACAAAATTGGTACATCAGCCCCTGTTATTTCCCATCTGAATTGTCTGATTGTTTTTAAATGATATGATTTAAAACTAATGACTGAGCGCTAAGCATTACAGTCTGGACCCAGTCTTTTAATCTGATGAGAGTTTGTTGGGGAAAAGCCAGAAACAAACTGTAAGCCCAAGAATAACTGATTATATAGTTATCAATTTATCCATATGATGGGCTGTTTTGCAATTATTAAATGAGGATGACAAAGCATTTGAGGACAAGACATGCAAATGAAAAAATATTTGGCCACAAGTTTCATGTAAAGCAATAATATGCTCCGGGACATGAGAGGAATAAATGCAATCTTGTGATGCATATACATGAGCATCATGTCCAGAACAAAGAAAGTAAGTTAAATATCCTGTGTCCTGGTCAACTCATTTCTGATCTTTGGACACCACACTCTAAGTAGGACACTGAGAAACTCAAGTTCTTTCTCATGAGGATCAAGGGTCAATATGACAGGGAAAGAATGAAAAAAACTTAGAGGAAATAAAGAAAAGTCTATCCAGCTATTTGAAGGACTACCATGTGGAAGATAGGAAAGCTATATGCCATTCCAAAAGGATGGCATGGAGCCAATGGAAGCAAAGCAAGGGCAGAAAGAAGAGAGGATGTGCACAGAGGTGGAGTGAAAATAAGATTCCCATTAGGAGTAAACACCCAGCCAGAATGGGAATCCTAGCTTTGCCACTTTCTTTTTAGGACAATATTGGCACCTAGTAAGTGCTCAGTTAGTGTCAATGACTATCAAGGCATGAGGAAGAGAGGATGAAGTGACAGGAGAGAAAGAGAAAACAGAAAGGGGAAGGAGAGAAAAGGTGTTGAAATCTGAACCATGTCTCCTTCTTCCTCTTCCATGACACATAATGACACTTCTCTAGTCATCATCTCTCCTCACCCCCAATCACCACAGCAAAACCAACCAGGATTTCTAAGGTGTTGGTGATGAAAGTAATAATCAGTAATAGTAGTTGCATCTTCTCTGGGTTGTCAACATTTCTTAAATAATCTGGTCCTCAGTGGAACAATGACTAAAGTAGAAATTAGGTGAAGAAGTAGAAAAAAGGGAGGGTAGAGTAATGGAGTACTGGAGTAGTGGAAAATAGGTGGAGAAGTAGAGAGAAGTGGAGAGTAGAAGAGAGAGAGGGGTGTTGAGGTGCTAACGGGTAAATATGGGCCATGAGGAAATGCTTTCTTTCAGAAAGACCAGTCTGGCACCTAAGTGAAGGTTGAACTGAAGAGTCAGCCAAAATTAAGGAGGAAGCCCAGGGAATATGTTAAAGATCTGAACAACGCATTGACCACAGGAATGAAAAAGAGGGGGTGGCTGCCAAGGATGTGTAGGAGACATAATTTATAAGATGTAGTAAGTGATTGGTTGAGTAATCAGGGAGAAATAATCTGGCTGACTTGTGCATATGTGACATAGGGAATGGGGTGGCTATATCCATGACAGAATAGGGAAGCCAGGAGGATGAGCAGGTTTGGGAGGGAGATCAGAGAGAAAGAGAGAATTGGGGCTGGAGCTCAGCAGAAAGTATCACAGAAAAAAATTTTGGTATAGGGAAAAGCTTTGAAATAATGAAATTTCTCAAACAATAAAATGAGTTGCTGTGTAAAAATAGCCCTCTTCTTATTCTTATGGGTGAAGGGGAACCTGGGTAACTTCAACTTTTCTATTCTGAAAAGGCTTTCTCCCAAATAAAGGGCAAAGACAGTATTCTCCTAACAAACTGACCTATTCACAACTCATGCACTACCCAGAATATAAGGAGATTTGTTCTAGCCTTTGCCTTGGAGCATATGAGATTTGAGAAGGGTAAGCATAAGAGAAATTACTCAATGATGTGGGAATGGATATGTGGTTGGGTGTTGACTACTCTGGTGAACTTTTCTGAGGTGAGTAAATAGAAATCCATGTTCCAGTTATCTTGTTTTGTGATTCTGTGTTTGTGTGTGTACACATTCACCATTGGTGTTTTCTTTCCTGAATTTGGGAAGTTTCAACCCACCCCAGGCAAACTAATGTTAATGTTAAAAAGCAATCGTTTATTGATTTATTTATTTGGTCTGATTTCCAAAGCCCCAGCTCTTAGCCACTAGGCTAGATCCTCAATAAGGTTTTAGAAGGACTGAATAAATGAATGGAAGAGTTAATAAACCCATTGGGCAGAGTGGGTGCCATTACTATCCATATTTAGAAGAAAAACTGAGGCTTGAGAAATAAAGTAATTTGCCCAATATAAAGCAGCCTTCCTCACTACCCTGCACTGTGCCTTAATGTGAACTAGGAAGGCATACTCCTTCAGTGGTTGGAGCACAAGATTTGGCAAACGGAATGTTTGCTGGATTTCAGCCCATACACACCCTCCTGTCTAGGTGCCTTTGTGAAAGGCACAGCCTCTCAACAGTACCTAAGTTGTAAAGGCAGGGTTAGTCAGAAGGACTTTCCATAATTTTCTCTTCCTGTGGGGATCACGCTTTTACAATAAAGCACATCTCTCCATCTCCCATTGAATAACAGCAAAGAGTTAGCAAGATTTCTAAGCTATTTGTGAAAGCGAAGTAATAATCTTTCCTGTATTGATGTTGTTTTAGAAATAATCAGTTTTGGATGAGTGTTGGTACAAATTTATGGGTAGATTAAGCAGGATTTTGGTTGAGAAGGTAACCAAAAGGCTGCCAGGTAAAAATGGGAGATATTGGGTAGGGAAGACATGGTGGTTCTTAAGACCTGTATCCTCTGAACTCAACATATTTGAATGTTTCTAACTTTTTCTTTGTTGGAGAAATCCTATATTCTCTTCATTCTTCATTCTATATCCTCTTCATTCTTCCTTTCCGTATTCACCAGGCATCTACTGATAATATGCCATATTCCAGGAAGAGTGAGACAGTAGGCATAATTTAATCAACAACACATGGCCTAAGCCTTCAAAAATTCTTAAATACCTAGGAATAAATTTATCCCAGAAGCTGAAAGACCCACATACTGAAAGATAAAAGACATAAATGAAAGAAACTGAGGAATATATAAATAAATGGAAAGACATTCTATGCTTATGGCTTGGAATAATTTATATTGTAAAAATGTCCATACTATCCTAAACAATCTACAGGTTCAGTGTAATACTTGTCAGAATTCCAATGGCATTTTTCATAGAAATAGAATAAACAATCCTAAACTTTATATGGAAGCATAGAAGACCCAAAATAGTCAAAGCAACAATTAGCAATCTTGAGAAAGAACAAAGCTGGATTTCACTACATGCTACAAAACTACAGATAAATGGATAAAGAAAATGTGACACAACACACACACACACACACACACACACACACACACAGAGAGGAATACAATTCATCCATTAAAAGGAATGAAATCTTGCCATTTTCCACAACATGGATGGACCCAGAAGGCATCATGCTAAGTGAAATATGTCAGACAGAGAAAGACAAATGCCATATGATGTCACTGACATGTGGAACCTAAAAATGAAAACAAAAAACCAAGCTCATAGATACAGAAAATGGATTGGTAGCTACCAGAGGCAAGAGGTATGTGGGAGGAGAAAAGGGTGAAGGAGTTCAAAAGTACAAACCTCCAGTTACAATAAATAAGTCATGAGGCTATAATGTACAGCATGGTGACTATAGTTAATAATACTGAACTGCATGTTTGAAAATTGCTGAAAGATGAAATCTTAAAAGTTCTCATCACAAAAGAAAAAAAATATGGGGGCGCCTGGGTAGCTCAGTCGGTTAGGCATACGACTTCAGCCCAGGTCATGATGTCATGGTTCGTGGGTTCGAGCCCCGCGTCAGGCTCTGTGCTGACAGCCGGCTCAGAGCCTTGAGCCTGTTTCAGCTTCTGTGTCTCCCTCTCTCTCTGACCCTCCCCTGCTCACACTGTCTCTCTCTCTCTCTCTCTCAGAAATAAATAAAACACTGAAAAATGTAAAAGAGAGAGAGAGAAATTGTGGTAACCATGTAAGGTGACAGATGTTAATCAGACTCATTGAGGTGATTATTTTGCAATACATACAAATATCAAATCATTCTGCTGTACACTTGAAGCCAAAATAATGCTATATGAATATTATACTACATTTTACAAAGAAACACAAAAAGACCAGCAGAGAAGGGGCAAGTACACAGCTTCATTACAATATAAGGAGGGGTGGGCATGGAGGAGGGCACTTGTGGGGATGAGCACTGGGTGTTATGTGGAAACTAATTTGACAATAAACTATTTGTAAAAAAAAAAAAAAAAGGCTCTAAAGACTTTGTTCGGGGCCTCTCAGCGTCACCGGCGACAGTGCGCGGACCTCCGGGTTCGAACCTGCAAATAAACGGCCCTTGCCGATTGGCTTTGGAAAAAAAAAAAAAAAAGAAAGGCTATAGAAGCTAGAGGAGCCCAGAGGAAAGAGTAAATAACTTTCCTGAGTTATGGGGAGGCAATTTTTAATCTGAATTTTGAAAGGTGAGGAGGAGTTTTTATAGAAAGAAAACAGAGGAAGGTGGTCAAGACAAAGGAAACAGAATGTACAAAGCTTCAGAACAATAAATAGGCATGGAACGTTTATTGAATGGGGAGAGGTCAGGTCTGGTGGACAAGATTGTTCCTGAAGGGTAATGGTTAAAGGTAAGCCTGGAGAGGTCGGTTGGAGCCAGAGGCAAAGTATTTCAGGGGATTAAGACCTACTGCGGAGAGACATCATTACTATCTGCCCAGCAGATACATACTGATTTTAGCATCATCCAAACAATCTGGCATCACTTCTCTCTTTTTTTTTTTAAATTTTTTTTAATGTTTTATTTATTTCTAGGAGAGAGAGAGAGACAGCGTGAGCAGGGGAGGGTCAGAGAGAAGGAGTCACAGACTGAAACGCTTAACCGACTAAGCCACCCAGGTGCCCCATATAAACATCTTTTTTTTACTGTTTTATTTATTTCAGAGAGAGACAGACAGTATGAGCAGGGGAGGGTCAGAGAGAGGGAGACACAAAATCTGAAACAGGCTCCAGGCTCCGAGATGTCAGCACAGAGCCCAATGCAGGGCTCAAACCCATGAACCATGAGGTCATGACCTGAGCCGAAGTCGGACGCTTAACCCACTGAGCCACCAGGTGCCCCTATATAAACATATTCTTATAAAGCAAGATTCTATTTAGTTCTTAGATTTTTCCGAAGTTCCTTTACACTTTGAAGATGGGAGATTCATCATATTCACTGAAACAATTCAGATCATACCACATTAGGCTTTAGAGAATATGAAGAAAGTCTTTGAATTGCTATACTGAAGAGTACGCAGGTAGTAAGTTTTTAGCAGTTGAAGTATATATGCAAGAAAGATGGCTAATACGTTGACTTGATTAATCCTTGCAAAAATTTTATGAATTGCTTGGCTATTACTATCATCTTTATGTTAAAGAAAATAGAAGCACAGACAAGTTCAAGAAACTTGTCCACAATTCCATAGCTATTAAGTAGAAACCAGAATTTAGGTGCAAGAAAACCACTCCAATGTCCATTGTCTTAGTACTATGGAACACCGGTGCTTTAAAGTCATATGTATTGCTTCCACATATTCAAGTTATAATATTGGTTGTATTTCCTCATTTTTGATTACTCCTGTTCACAAATCTGCAATAGCAGAAAGGCTGAGATCTACCTCTTGGAGAATTCTCCTTCCCTCTAATCTGTTTAGCGTGATGGTTGCTGCGTGCTTCTGTGTGAGCAACTTCCACCAAGCCTGATGTTGGGTTTGAAAGATTCACCATGGCTCATTAACTCAAGGAAATGAATTCTTTGGGTGCTCAATAAAGTAAACAGTGACCTTTTCCAATGCTCAAGAATATCCTGGCTGTGGTGGGCTTGTCTAATGAAGCAGTGCATCAAGTAGGTGGATCTCCAGCATGAGGTTTTCATAGAGTATTTACAAAGTTAATTTTGATTATTCAACTTGAATAATCAACCTGGAGTTAGAAGAAATCCTAGAGTCTGCTGATTCCCAAGATGGGCACAGGATGAGGTAAGGAAGGGAGCTCTTCTGTAGATAAGCATGTGTCTCCTAAGCCTCTAATAATTCTCTGTGATTTACAGGATGTATTCAGAGCCATGCACCTGGACCTTGACTTTGTAAAATTGTACCTTAAGCCACTTCTCATTGGAGAGCTTGCCCCGGAAGAGCCCAGCCAGGAGAGAAACAAAAGTGTGAGTGGGGTCTCAGGATCCAAAAACATGTGGAAGGATGGGGACAAAGGCCAGCTGATCATTTCCTGACATATCCAAGTATTTATCTTTTTTTGTGAGAAACTCACCATCATGCCTGGGTGAGCCTGTAATAGCATAAATGAGTAGTTTCTACAAATTACAAAACAATGTCATCCTCCTTAGACATTCAGAACCATTAAACCTCTGTGTAAGAAGGAATGAGTTGTCTGGTCCCACAGCACACAGAAGCTCTGTGTCTCTAAGTACCTCCTTTATGCCAGGCAACTACCAGATACAATTTTTGTCCAGTTACTGCTTAGAACTGTATGAAGTCTGTGACTATATTCACTGTTAAAGTTCCATGAACGCAGCTAATATGTATATTATCTCTGTGTCCTCAAGAACCACCTGCACAGGATCAGACATGTAGTAAGGACTCCATAAATAGATATTAAATGAAAGTTGTGAATATATCCTAACAACAGCCCTTTTTACATTTGGTGAAATTACAGTCCAGGGAAAATAAATTACTTTCTGTAGTTCCCATAGCTGGTGTATCAAGGAACCTGGATTCCAAGTCACTTCTTTCTGGCCCCAATCCCTCAGGCATTCCCAAGGAAGGGTGCCACTCTTTCTTTCTCTAATACCTTGGCTACCTGAAGTACTGGCTTCCAGAGGACAGGGTTTTTGTAAGGTTAGACATTCACTAGAATGATTTTGCGTAATGCTTAAAAGGATTTTGACTAATACTGAGCATTTCTGTTTTTTTTTTTTTTTTGAAATTTTTCTTTTTTTTTTAAATATTTTTATTTATTTCTAGGGGAGAGGGAGAGAGACAGCATGAGCAGGGGAGGGTCAGAGAGAGGGAGTCACAGACTGAAACAGGCTCCAGGCTCTGAGCTGGCAGTCAGCACAGAGCCCGACGCGGGGCTCGAACCCACAAACTGTGAGATCATGACCTAAGCGAAAGTCGGACGCTTAACCGACTAAGCCACCCAGGCACCCCTGAAAGTTGTTTCCTTAAAACTCCTTACATCCTGTGCAATTCTTCTGAAATAGCTTTTACCAAATATTGATCTATATAGCACTGTAAGGAGGATAGAATGAGGATTATACTTCTGCTTCAGGAAATGAGGAAACAAACTCACTGGGGAAGAGGTAGATTCTGAAGACACATAACTGATTTTGTGTAGACCTCAGACAAACACTTAGGCTCACGTCTCAGGTCCATGTGCATCCTGCACAACTATGTGTCAGGAAACACAGCCCTGTATTTGGCAATGAGGGCTCTGAGAGCACACAGCTTAGATTAACAGCCCAGCCTTGCCACAGGTTGTATGGATTTAGGCCAGTCCCCTAACGTCCCCATTGCTCAGTTTCTCTCTCTAAAACAGCAACAACAGTAGCACCAACTTACTACAAGATATTGGAAGATTATGGAAAGAGTTAAAAGCACTTAAGGGGCTTAGAACAGTGTCTAGAAGATAGTAAATGGTCAATAGAATGTAGATACTATCATCATGAACTCACTCGTGGCACCAGCAATTGACAGACCTCCAGATATGTCCCCATCATTTAGAGCAGGAGGCTCTATAATCTGATGAAAGCTTAATTGGTTTTCCTAAAATGTTCTTGAAGGAAAAGAACATCTGCTAATGGTTAAGAACTATAAGACAACCATTAGTTATCTGAAAGAATATTGGTTTATGGGGGGAAAAGTTTTGCCAAAAATTTTCTTTAGTACGTCTATGTAGATACTGAGATGTGTGTGCGCACATGTAAAATAATACATATATACTCAGATATATGTGTATAAACAATCAGTATGAGCACAACACTTGTGTCAGAGCATAACTTGAATTCCTGCCTCTATCATCTACTTGCTGATGATTTCAGACCAGTGCTCTTCTGAGCTTGCTAACCCCTTACTCTGTACAGTAAATGAGTTGGAAAGGATGACCAGGTTGGCAGGCACGCTAGAGATGGCCTCTTAAAGTTATCCATGGCCACCAAAGTTCCCAAGTTGATGGGGTCTTGAGAGACAACCCCAGGAAACAGATCTCTTAAAGGGTGAATCAGTGAATTTTGAAATGAAATTTTTTTATTCTAGATTTATGTGCATATGTTTTCTTTTAATACTGAAAATTTCTTCCTTTCATGTATCTGAACAAATCCTGCTCTCTTTCTTATACTCTGACATATTTCATTATGTGGACTGCCCTGGTTTCAAACCCATTCATTAGTCATTAAGCAAAGAGGTATTTCTTTTCAGCTCTTGCACTGCCTCTATAGTCTTACTGGCAAGCTTGTAAACCAATACTAGCCTTGCTCATGCATCCACACGCACATATTCATGTTACACAAACACAGGACCAGGAAACTCCACTCCTGCAACACATATCAGCAGATACATACTAATGCCAACAGAAATCCTGCCCTGTTTCTAGGGGTCTATCAATCAGCTCACAAGAAAGTCATCCTTTGATCTGATCCAAGTGAACTGCATTTTTCTATGTTCATCATCTTTAATGAAAGGGCCCTTTGCACATACTGAGCTGCTGTTGATGTAGAAGATTCTGTGTAAACTGAACCACTTACTACTGTAACACAGATCCATATAGACAACACAGTTCCCCAAAGTATAATTGGAATTCCATCAATCAATACCCGAAATAATACTGATGGTTTAAAAGGCAACTGATAGACACAATAACCATCCTCAAACTCCCCCCAAAAAAACCCCTCTAATTCTGAGCTAGAAAATAGTTAGAAGACAGTTTACAAACTAATACTCATCTTTCTCTTCTCCAGAAAAAAAAAATGCTATCGTAACTTTTTTAAAAAAGTTTTGTTTGTTCATAGTTTTATGTTTTTAATTTTGCTCAATTAAATGTATTAATATACTTAAATTTGTATTTATAAAATTAAGGTATTAATAAGGTAATAGAATGGATTATTGTGTTCATTTGTGATCCTTGAGGGAATTAATTCCTTTCTTGAACATTTATTTCTTAGCCCCAGTTGGTGAAAGATTTCCAAGAACTGCGGAGAACATTAGAGGCCATGAACATGTTCACTGCCAACCCAGTGTTCTTCTTCCTTCACTTCGTCCAGATCTTGATTTTAGAAATCCTGGCTTGGTTAATGGTGTGGTATTTTGGCACCGGCTGGCTTGTGACGATATTCATTTCCTTCCTTCTCACAATTTCCCAGGTAAGCATGTACCCTAAAACCAACCAGTGGCTTTAGGGGAAGATTCAGAATTGTTTCCTTCTCCCTTTCGACTTGTCCCAGCTGCTGCCTGACACTCCCTGGCAAGCTACTAATCAGCATCTGACACCAGCAAGTTACCACACCTTGCAAGACCCCAGTCTTTTGTCTGAAAAATAGGAATAATAATTTTTATGGAAATATTCTCTACTAAACAAGTTATTGTGAAAACTCCTGGCATAGTGACTAGCACATAGGAAGTATTTAATCTATGACAGGTGCTAGTCTTATCACAATTTTATCCATACCAGTTCAGTAACTTAAGTCATTTCTCAGCCATGTAACACTCACCTTTATCTTTTATTCATCTTCCAATGAACAGAAAAATAGAAAGAGGTAAACCAAGAAACAGATTCTTAACTATAAAGAATGAACTGGTGGTTACTATAGGAGAGGGGGTGGGTGGATGAAGGAATAAGTGATGGGGATTAAGGAGTGCACTTGTCATGATAAGCACCGGGGGTTGTATGGAAATGTTGAATCACTATATTGTACACCTGAAACTAATATTACACTTCATGTTAGCTAATTAGAATTTAAATAAAACTTAAAAAGAGATTGTATGGATTCCACCATAAATGCCAATCGACTACCAAGACATAGTAGAAGATGTGACCAATCTTTGTTAAATGAAGTGTGAATCTGTAACCATGGCTTTCTGTGAGCACCATGCTGTGTTGTGGACATGAGAGAAAATGTGTCTGGTTCCTGCTCTTGGGACAAGAGTCTTCCAGTGGGAGAGATTGATCAAGCTGGTAAACATACTACATGACAGAATGACATTAATGCCAAGGAGGGGAACAAACATGTGCTGTTGAAGCAGAAAGAGGCATTTAATTCTAACTGGAATAACTGCAGAAAGTTTTATGGAAAATTAATCTCAAAGTTAACTCCAGAATTTATGTTAATTTTTTGTGAAGTCAACTTGCTTTATTCCTTGAAGAGCAATTATTTTGGAAACTGGAAAGGAAACAAACGTTTGTTTGGTGCTTAACATAAGCCAAGCACTTTGTAGGTATTTAAGTTGCCCAATAGTCCATGACTAAGATATTATTATCCCAGCTTATCAGATGAAGAGCTACTGAGTAACTTGCCAAGATCTGTGCAACACATACATGGTGAAGAATGGTTTAGAACCCACATCTGCCTGACTCCAAAAACAATACTCTTTCTACTCCTCACTGGAATATTTTGACAGTGGCAAGGAAAATGTTCTAAGCTGACAGACCTCCATGCACAAAGACATACAAGTGAGAAAGAACACCTTGTGTAGGAAACAGAAAGTGAACTTGGCTTTGAACTAGAAGAAATTGCCCCACTGTTCTTCTCCAATGGGCTCCTGAATCTATAAGTGGGCTCATTTATTAATTTCCCTTTGGCTCCTAAACTTCTCTAACAATTTCATCTCTTCTAGCTTCAATCTTCATTTCTGCAGCATGACTTGGGACACCTTTCCGTATTTACGAAGTCCAAGTGGAACCATCTGATGCAAGAAATTATGATGAGTCATTTCAAGGTACAGGATGTTCATGGAGCATGATGGGATTCTCAAACAATTTCCTAAGACAGTGGTTATCAAATTTGTTTGTGCAGTCATATTAGTAAAAAATGTGCACAAATAGATTTGCAAATAAATGTAAATATGTTAACAGTGTAGATACTACATATGTACTAATATGTAATATAACATTATAATACATATCAAAATTAGGATTTTAAATTATTATAAGGAAAGATTTATTTTTATTTAGGAAGTTCCAGCAGTTTTTCTTCCCTTAAGAAACTCTTTGGTCCAATCCTTGGCATCCCATTAAGAAACCACTTCATAGGAGAAGGACTGTGCTTTCATAAATGAAGAGCTGCTCTGTAAAATAAGGAATGGGAATGTTCTTAGAAAAAGTCTGAACATGTACTCCTGGGAAGCAACAGGAACTCAGCAAGCCTGATCAGTCTTGGAAGAATAGGGCTGTGAAGAAATAAAGGGAAGGATGCAGAATACATAAAAATGAAAAGAGAGAGAAAGAGTGGCAAGAAAGATCAGATGGCACTGCTCAAGAGCCAGGCATCGCACATCCCAGACTGCGGGAAACAGCAGTGGCGATGATGGCAGTTGTTCTTGCTCTTCCCCTGCCCGACGTCCAGGAGGGCAGGTGCTTGGTAGGTCCTATGAGCCACTGCAGTGCAATACCTAACAGAGTGCCCGGCACATAGTAGGCCTTCAGCAGCATTTGCTGAGTGATGGTTGGATGGATGGATGGATGGACGATGGATGGATGGATGGATGAACAAACCAAGGTAAGAGCACAGGACTGCCAAGAATGGGTTCTAGCTCTGATTCCGACAAGGCCCCCTGTTCGATCTTGACTGAGTCATCTTCTACCTCTCACTCTCAGTTTTCTTATCTGTAATATTAGGAGATAAACTGGATGTCTCTTTTTCTATGACATTCTAGGATTTAGTGACTCTGTACTCTGGCCCAGATGGGGTGAAATGCTTCTGAGCCTTCCCTAAGCCAAATCATGCATTCAAGCCAGCTCACCTTAGGAAAAACTCATAAGCATTGACTCAGAACCGACTTGTTTTGCCTTAATACAGTGGTTTTATATTGAACTGAAAGATATTTAAAATCAGTGTTATCAACCCTCCTTCCAGTTAAGCAAGCTAAGTAAATTAAGTAACACAGAGCTAGATCTGGATTCATATTAGAATGATACCTGCTCCTCAAAATGGTTAGAATGAATAACATAGTGACATTTTATGTGATAAGTTTCATTTAACTGGAATATTCCTGTAGGTACACAGTTCTGCCCTCTATGTACAAGTTCTCGGTTGATAAGTGTTTCTGTACCCCGTCAGAAATGTTTACCACAGAATAAAAACAAAAATAGTTTCTTATGTCCTGATGAGAATTAAGGCAATGGGCCCTCCTCCTCTCCCTCCCATGTTTTGAGGAAAATGAAGACTCATGTGCCCTGGAGGTAATTGACAGTTGACTTGGTGCCAGTATATGTAATATTTTAAGCTCCACCCTTGCTGGTGCTTTTTAAAATGTCACTGCTTTCCCACTGGTCCAAATTTGTACACAGCTGTCTCTATACAAATTATGTTGCCAGAAACACTTTTGCATTAGTTGAAATGAATAATAACCTTGACGACTCATGAACGGTTCAATAAAGAGGAAATGCTCTAAAAGAAAATTGAGTGTACTCTACCTTTTTGCAGATAAAGCCAGTGATTTGTGAGCAAAATGAGTGTAGGCTTCAATCACGTACAGCATAGGAAACTACCTGCAGGAAGGAAAGGTGAACAGAAGGGAGGTAACAAAGAAAATTCTAATATAAGCAGCAACAACTTCACCTTCTACATACATCACAATTTTAAACTTCAAAACTTGACTTGCTATCAATGTACCATTGCCCTGAGGGTTTTTTGGCATTTTCACTCACTAGCTATGTTGGTAATTGTGTATGTCTGATCTTTGCAGTGTTTGTGCAATACGAGTCCTTCTGAAAGTACACCATGAAATATCTGCACATATTTTGGACTTCTGTGCAATGTTCCAATCAAAATGGACTCCCTGTAGCATATTTTTCAACTCCCCCTCCCCAAGACCCAGCATGCACAGTTTGAAAACTATAAGAATCAAGTATTATATTAGAGACAAAGAAAACATTTGATACTAAGACCTGCTTCGAAAATCTGGCCTATCCTCTTTCCATGACTACATCCTAAAATAATTTGGGGGGGAAGGAGTTTCAAACATGTTATTTCTTATAATATTTTTCTCGTCATTTCATAGATGAGGAAATTGCCCAAGGCCATGCACACCCAGTAGCAAGGCTTTGAATTCAAGCCAAAAAATGACTTTAGACCAGTTTGGATTTCTTATAATGCATGAAGAAAGGATCTAACTTGGACATGAGGAATGACCTAGGATGGTTCCTATATGGAATTTGGTGCAGGGGCAGGCTATTTGCATGTAGCTGATAATCTTCACTTCCCAGTGGATCACTCTACCCCTTGCCCCTAGTGATTGTGGCTTCCAGACTGAGGGGTGAAGGTAGAGCCAACTGCTTTAGATCACACCCATAATTACTCTGATCAGTGTTCTACATTCCAGGACGTTGAGCTCTCAAGGTCTTCTCCCTGACCTATCACGAATCAAAATTTGTCTCTCCTATTACCAACTTCCACAGATAGTCATCGACTGCAAGAGTACAGTTAAAATTTTGGCTCTCAAAGGATTTAATTAACACGGTGAATCACTGCTTATTGCAGTGTCCTTGTTTGTCTATCGCTCCCAAAGTTTGTATGTTTCATAAGTATGAGAACCCCATTTTATCTAGCTCTCTATTCCAAATGCTTGGCTCAGTGTCTGCTGCATGGGATGCACTTTAAAATAAATCATGAAAAGAACAAGTGCACAATTGTAAGAGTGAGTGGGTGGCACACAGTCTGATGGGAGAAGAGCAGAGTGCAATGGAGACCCCATAGAGGGAATAAAAACTGATGAGTACATGTTCAGTTTGACCTATCATGAGACATCCAAAAGGAAATGTTTGGAAAGTGATTTCCCTTTTAAGCGTAAGAGTCAGTGGAGAGAAGTGGGATGGAGGAAGAGATTCCCCTATAAGGACAGTAGGGAGTGTTAGAGGTGAAAAGAGACTATGACTCCTGAGGGATGGGTTCGGGAGGGATCTGCTAAGGGAAGCCTTCACAGCAAGGCTATGGAAGGCAGTATTCACACGTGCAGATTTTCAAACGTGCCCATCTCCCTCAACCGTGGAGGTAGTGTCCAGACCTGCATAGTCCAACAGAAACATAATACATGCCTCATTAAAGTGACATAAATCATTTTAAATTATCTAACAGCCACATTTTAAAAGACAACTTTATTTACTATATATATATTCAAAATATTATCATTTCTACATGGAATCAAAGTAAAAATTATTAATATGATATTTTACTCTCCTTTTTTCATGCTGAGTCTCAAAATCCAATATTATACATGTCCTGGTCATCTTAAGTTGACTGGCCACACTTGAAGTGCTCACTAACCAGCATGTAGCTCATAGCGATCACATTGGACAGTGAAGATCGATGCAAGTCAAATATGCAATGAAAAACAAATACTATTTATTCTTATGTAAAAATTAATGTAATGGGAAATGGAATACCTCAACATGCCAACATTTTCCATACATCCTCTCGTGTCTCCTCAAACAACCCATGGGAGTAAATGTCATTATATTATACTTACTGAAAATGCAATAGAATTTCAAAGAGAGCACAATTTACCCAAACATAAGGCAGTATTTATACATTCAGGATTGAAAACACATTGATGTGCTTCCAAATCCTTCCTCTGATAAAACTTTCACACTAAGATTGAGAGAGAGAGAATCACACAGAACCTAACCAGAGATGATTTGAGCTCAGAACCAATTAAATTATTTTTATTCTCATTTATCTTTATATGAAGTCATGGAAGCCTGAACATGCAATATTCTGAGCCAAGCCCCCTACAAGATTATTTCAGATCCATGATTCACTTAAATATTCATGAAAGCAGGATTACCAGGACCATTTTTCTCACAGAGCTAATTAAAGTTTTAGAGTTGAGTTTTTTTATTTGGAAAATAAGAATATTCTCTGTTGGGGCACCTGGGTGGCTCAGTCGGTTAAACGTCTGACTTCGGCTCAGGTCATGATCTCATGGTATGTGGGTTCAAGCCTCGCATCAGGCTCTGTGCTGACAGCTCAGAGCCTGGGGCCTCTTTCAGATTCTGTGTCCCCCTCTCTCTCTCTGACCCTCCCCAGCTCACACTGTCTATCTCTCTCTCAGAAATAAATAAAACGTTAAAAAAAGAGAATATTCTATGTCTTACTTACCTTCAGAATTTTTAAAATGAGGCCATCCCCCAAAAAGAAGGATGGGAAAACATTTCATTTCAACAGGTTTTTTTATGAATTTTCGTGATCAGGTTTTTATGATTTTTATGAATTTTCCTGAATTTGTGTTCCTGAATCATATAATTGTCTGTAGGTTTTGAAAGCCTCTGTCGATATGGAGGAGGACACTTGTGGGGATGAGCACTGGGTGTTATATGGAAACCAACTTGCCAATAAACTATTTAAAATAAAAATTAATTAATTAATTAAATTAAAAAAGAAAAGAAAGTCTCTGTCCAATGAGCTATTCTGTGATGCAGCAGTCAGGGAGCAAGTTCCAGAAGCTCGGATATCTTACTTTGACTTTGGAGATGCATGTAGAAAACTCTGAGAGTGAAGGACATTTCAGGAGAGACATCTTGAAGCTAATGGAACCTCTCTTCTCCTCAGGGCTTGTCAACAACCTGGTGGAATAACCGACACTTGCAACATCATGTAAAAACAAACATTTACCCCAAAGACCCAGATATTGATATGGGTGCACTGTTCCTGCTTGGAGAATTGCAACCTGTCAAGGTATATTTAGAATTCATGAGCACATGAGAAATGTTCCCAGAAGTGGTTCCTGGAAATGTCTATGGTCTTGTCCCAGAAAGATGGAGATGGGGGATCTGACTTTGAGCACCTTCTCAGAGCATGCCATCTTCTTTACGTCCAGGATATAGACATGAAATAACTGAATTTGAGGCTGTACAAATAGAAGGATATGTAGGCCACGTGATTGTATGACCTTAAAGGACGTACCGCCAACCTCCTACAGCAGGAAATATGATACCTTGTATTACCCTGCTTGAGCAATCCTGGTGACAAAACAGATCCCTGCCCAGTGGCCATCACTAACTCTGAGGCAACATAGGTTACTGTGAAGTAGTGAAACCAGAGGACTAAAGTTGACAATTATTCTCCAAAATTTAACGAGAATATGGAGACATTCTCTCAGAAAACATGTCAGTATTTTCAATAAGCACTAAGTCACAAATATCTGAATACCTAGCCATCTCAACTAATTCTAGCTCAGTGAGAAAAGTCTGTGCTGATGTTTTTCACTTCATGTTCATTTGGTTCATTTATACATGAACCACAGCCCAAATGCTTTGTATGATATTTAGAGATTTCACCTCTCATTTGGATTTGCTAAACAATAGAAAGAGTAGGGGGAAAGTCAACTCCAGAATTTGTCAGTTGTTGATTTTTTTAGCCTCAACTTAAAATCTTGTAAAGGACTATTACCAAAATTTAAAGGACAAAGTCTTACTTTAAAAAAGGAGGTACAAAGATAACTACAGAAAGATCTCTTCTCCACCCCCTGCCCCGGGGAAAGTGGTAGATCCTGAGAGTCAGGTGCTTGGAAAAAGGCTGCTATTTCCTGAAATAATTTAGGAGTTTTCTTAACAAATAAAAGTGTAGTTCTGTCAGTTGCTGCCTGAACTTTGTGTTAAATAAATCAAAAATTGTGCAACTTTTTGAAAATAAGTTTTCCCAGCTTCAGAAGACTGAACCTTCTTCTCCAGTTGAATTAGGAAACAAACTCTTGACTAGATTAAAAAAACATCTCTGGTTGTGATTACAAATCAGTTGCTTTTGACAATAGCTCCACAAATAAGTTGGACTTGCCTAATGATGGTGGATTCCTATGCTCATCAACAAATTATGACAATGACACTTTGATTTCTTTACTCATCCCCAGAGAGCAAGAAGGATTTGTCAGACTGAATTTTTTAAAAATGTTTTTATTTACTATTGAGAGACAGAGAGAGACAGAACATGAACATGGGAGGGGCAGAGAGAGGAGGAGACACAATTTGAAGTAGGCTCCAGGCTCTGAGCTGTTAGCACAGAGACCAATGCAGGGCCCGAACTGCAAGTTCATGACTTGAGCTGAAGTCAGACACTTAACCGACTAAGCTACCCAGGTGCCCCTGTCTGACTGAATTTTATGAAGCAGCCTGCCCCTCCCTAGAAGTACCTCCTTAAGGCTATATTCAATATACATGCTGCCTCTTCACAAATGATACATTTTATAGCAGCTTTGGGGACATGTTCCTAGGCTTTAGGATTCTGTGTGATATGGTTTCAGAGCCACTGCCTGAGACAATGCTCGAAATTATTTAAACTCTAAAATTCAGTCGTTTTATGTTAAAAAAATGGTTCTAGTGAGCCCTGAACTTTTTCTTCCATCTCACTTTACTGCCAATCTTCGTACCATTTTCTTCAAACATTCTACGTGCCAGGTCCTGGACTCATGTTCTGGAAAACTTAGAGCCCTCTTTTGGAGTAATACTCAAAATCAGTCCTCCATCTAAGTGTGCTAGCTCCCAGAAATTTCCACCTGCTCTTTTTCCCGTGTTTCCCACTACTTAAATATCTGGAGGTTTGAGTAATTGCAAATAGCTCTTTTAACACCATCAGCATGCTATTTCTTTTTATCTATGACACTAAGAGAAGGAAAGGTCAACCTTACTATCCAAATATGAAAAGAAGACTATCTGCAGGAAGGGAGGTATCAACAAAATGGAGGAGAGCAGATGCCCCTAGTGTTGTGACCAAGTGAACATACAGTAAAAATATAGAGCAGAGGTAAATTTTCATTTTCATTCATTCAACTAAATAGTTACTGTATGTTTATTAGGTACTGAAGATAGAACCATTACCTCCATGGCTCCCCTCTGGGTATTTGCTGTTCTTACGCACTGAGCACCAACTACATTAACTGAGGAGATGCCTAGAAAATTAATCACATTCCCAGCACTAAAAATTTATGTAATATCATTACACCTTAGAAATAATACATCACAGTGTGAGATCCATGATGAGAACACAAAGAAGGAAAGATGGGACAGATAAGAGGGGCCATACCTATATCTTTTATCACATGATCATTTGATAAATATCTGTTGAATGAATGAATGAATGGAGATGGAAACTGAGCTTCAAGCAGAATTCTAAACATGGTAGTTAAAAGGAGCTAGGAAAACTTATCATAAATATTCCCTTTTGATCACCACTTCATTGCATAGAAGGAAAAATGTTTTAAAATGGCTTCCATAGGATTTTTTAAAAAAAATCACAAGCCCCATAATCAAATGCAAAAATCACCCACATTTAATTAAAGCAAAAAGATTCTGCAATATTTCCTCTTATTCCCGTTCTGGTTCTTCCTGAGCCTCAAGAGTGACAGCCAATAAATTCTAGCCATATGGCTCTTTCCATAGAGATTTTAAACACACACACAGCAATGTTCTTGAGTATGATGACCACAAGTATTGTTTCTTATTTTAGTTTTATGCTCTCTCCTTTCAGTATGGCAAGATGAAAATCAAATATATCAACTATGAAAAGCAGCACCTGTATTTCTACATACGTGAGTCTCCTTGGAGCCACTTTCCTTATCATCCCATGTCCTTGAAACAAGTGGTTGTCAAGCCAGATGGCACAACAGCAATGCTCTCACAGAGAGACCAGCCCATGTTTTATTGTGACTTGGAAAAGCCGTCATATCTTATTTCAAACTTCTTGAGGGTAAAAGTCTGAAAAGGAAAAATGAGAAAGGAAATAAGTATTTTGATTTTAAGGAGCATCTCCTGAGATGCTTCAGGAAGGATGGAAGTCAGGATGGCAATCAGGGGGCCTTACATCTGAGAGTATAATCATAGAAACGTTAAATACCTATCAAGAAGAAAAGAATAGTGGTTTTTGGATAGGGAGGAAAGAGAAATAGGAAATGAATGCCAAACAATGAGAAAGAATGAAATCTGGCCATGTGTAGCAACATGGATGGACCTTGAGGGTGTTATGCTGAGTGAATAAGTCAGACAGAGAAGGACAGATACCATATGTTTGCACATATAGGAGGATTAGGAGGAACTTAACGGAGGACCATGGGGGAGAAGAAGGGGGTATTAGTGGGGGAGAGGGAGGGAGGCAAACCATGAGAGCCTCTTGAAAGTTGAGAACAGGGACGCCTGGGTGGCTTAGTCGGTTAAGCGTCCGACTTTTGCTTAGGTCATGATCTCACAGTTCGTGGGTTCGAGCCCCGCATCGGGCTCTGTGCTGACTGCCAGCTCAGAGCCTGGAGCCTATTTCAGAGTCTGTATCTCCTTCTCTCTATAACCCTCCCCTGCTCACGCTGTCTCTCTCTCTCCTAGAAATAAATAAAAATATTAAAAAAAAAAAGTTGAGAACAAACTGAGGACTGATGGGTATGGGGGGGAGGGGAAGGGGGGTGATGAGCATGGAGGAGGGCACTTGTGGGGATGAGCACTGGGTGTTTTTGGAAACCAACTTGACAATAAACTACTAAAAAAAAAATAAATAAAAAGGAAAAGAATGCCAAAGCACTGACATTATGAAGCCAGAAAATGTAGATGCTCAGGAGTAAAAGGTACCTGAGAGTTACTATGTGAGAGAAAGCTGGATGCTTCCATGGCCTACATACAGCTGCAGAAGATAATTATTAGACAGATGTATATACATATATATACATGTATATATATGTATGTATTTTGGTTTTTTAAGGTAGTAACTAAAACTGCCAAGCAGCAAAATTCATTGAGATCCTAGTACAGTCTAAATTTAACATGATAGTTTTTTTTAAAGAAAGCAAATACTCCAACGATCAACTATTAAGATGTTTTAAAACAAAGGAAACCTTCCACCATTCAAAGCTTATTTTGTAAGATAAAAGGTTTTTAATTTCTAAACTGCTATCATTTATATCAAAAAACTTTCAAGAAGACCATAACTGTTAAGACCTAGAACTTTGTTCAGTTTCTAAGTGGAGAGTACAGTGGCATTTCTAGTCAACTTTTGAAGCTCAGTAATCCTGTAAATGTTTAAACTCCCACTTTATAAACACAAGTCACTGGAAATCTTTTATGATAGTTGCACAGAATATAATTGAAAATCATATGTAGGTGCAAATATATATAAATAGATATGAATGTGGGTTCAAGCTTGAAAGAAAATAGGGTAGCTACGTAATTATGATCATTAATAAAAATATCAGTGGGCACCTAGGTGGCTCAGTCAGTAATCATCAACTTCAGCTCAGGTCATGATCTCACAGTTTGTGAGTTCGAGCCCAGCATCGGGCTCTGTGCTGATACCTCAGAGCCTGAAGTCTTCTTCAGATTCTGTGTCTCCCTCTCTCTGCCCTTCCCCTGCTTGTGCCTTTCTCTCTCTCTCTCTCTCTCTCTCTCAAAAATAAATAAACTTAAAAAAAGATTTAAAAAATATCATAAGCAAAAATGTATTCCTCCTAACCAAAATCAAACTCATGACAGCTCAAAAAAAACCGCTTTCATTGGTAACACAATGAAAGGGAAAGATGATACTGGCACCCAGTGGATAGAAGCCAGTGGTTCTGTTAAACACCCTACAATGCACAGGACAGCCCCTAACAAGAAATTAGCTGGCCCCATGCTTTCAACAATAGCCGAATTATGGAAAGAACCTAAATGTCCATCAACTGATGAATGAACAAAGATGTAGTTTATATATACAATGACATACTAGTTGGCAATTAGTTGGCATTCTTTATCAATTAGAGAAAGAATGAAATTATTAATTTGCAGCAATGTGGATGGAACTGGAGGGTATTCTGCTGAGTGAAATAAGTCAGTCAGAGAAAGCTAAGTATCATATGTTTTCACTCATATGTGGATCTTGAGAAACTTAACAGAAGACCACAGGGGAAGGGAAGAGAGAAAAAAATAGTTACAAACAGAGAAAGTAGGAGGCAAACCTAAGAGACTCTTACTTAAGAAACTGAGGGTTAATAGGGGATAGAGGAGAGGGGAAAGTGGGTGATAGGCATTGAGGAGGGCCCTTTCTGGGATGAGGGCTGGGTGTTGTACGTAAGCCAACTTAACATAAATTATATTTTTAAAAAAAGACCTTCCATGAAACTAAATAAATAAATAATAAATTAAAACATTTTAAAAAATTAATTTTTTTTGCAAATAGTTTATTGTCAAATTAGTTTCCACATAACACTCAGTGCTCATTCCCACAAGTGTCCTCCTCCATGCCCATCTCCCCCTTCCCCCCACATCCATCAGTCCTTAAAAAATTAAAAATTTTTAAGGTTAAAAAAAAATTAGTTGGCCCCATATGGGGCCAGTTGGGAAACTGTTGCAGATTATCTGATTTGCTCAAATGCTGGGCACCAGTAGTCACCTATAACATGCTTGACCAGGATGGCCTATAGGCTTATTTTTGAGGGGAGGGGGTCAGTTCTCATGCTGTCCCTTCTACTGCTGGAATTATGCAACCTCATTCTATGATAGTCACCTTTTCCTTTTCCTACATGACCAAAAAGAGAAATCAAGACATCGGTGCCCCATTTTGAAAGGTAGCTGATCTCCAGCCTAACCAGCAATGTGTTCACATAATAAAAGTTGTTGGAATTGCTTTTCTCCCCTGTCTGTAGTGCTGCAATATGCCCTTAGCTCATGAGGAATGAATAAATGGTGTGGATTCACCACACGATGCCCGCCTCACAAAACTCTCTGCTCCTGGGCTGTTTCATTGTGTCTTTTTCCTTCAAATACCAACGTAGCATCTCAGGTACAAGTAAGTTACGCTTAAACTGTCAAAGAGAAACAGCACTGGACATTTTTTGCAGGTGACAAGACAGATTTTATTCAGGCTTCCATAGTAGGGGAAAGGGACTTCAATATAAACTCAGCTCAATTCTGGTGAATCAAAAGTTGGGAGACCTTTTAAACACTGGGTGTGCTACAGGAAATTTCCAGGAGAGCTTGATGGGAGGGAAAGTTGGTCAGTGTGTTAAGCCATCTGTATCTGCTGCTTGGTGTTTATAAAAGGTTCCCAACCCCCATACAGAGAGACTAGGAGACAGGGCTCTATCCTGGATGATTATATTCAAAGGAATAACTCCCATGAGCACTTGGGTGGCTCAGTAGGTTAAGCGTCTGACTTCAGCTTAAGTCATGATCTCGTGGTTCCTGAGCTCAAGCCCCACATCAGGCTCTATGTTGACTGCTCAGAGCCCGAAGCCTGCTTAGGGTTCTGCGTCTCCCTCTCCCTCTGCCCCTCCCTTGTTCCCACTCTGTCCCTCTTTCTCTCAAAAATAAATAAACATGGAAAAAATATCAAAGGAATAACTCCCAGGTCCTTGAGAAAGACATTTCTTGGTTGTAGAAGATCCATCTCAAAGACAGAGAAAGAATTTTACAATTGTAAGTTTTCTAAGGAAAAGGAGGTCCAAAGCCTATGGTCAGTTTGGGCTTGAACAAACAGTAAATTCATTTGGCAATGTTGAACTTTCTCAGGCAGAACTTTAAGAAGGCTGGGGTCATCCCATAGACATGGCCTTAAGCTGTTAAAAACTATGCTCAAGATGTTTGTTCAAGCATCTTAGTGTGGGGGATGGACAAAATCATTTTTGCTAAGAGTTTGCAGAGTTTGAGAGTCTGCAATGTTGAGACATAGTGGAGAAAGAGGGTGCAACTAAAGTCTGATCAAGGACAGAGTTGTCAAAACTCAGCAGGATTCCAACACACTCCTTTGAGCAGCTTCCCCGGTGCCAGGGGAGAAGCAGGTAAATAACCATCTGGTCAGGACGTGAGTATAGGTTTTAATACTTCTGCCACCTGGACATATTGTGACAGAGCCCAATCCTAAGGATTGTCATGGCCTGATGGATTGATTCCATGGACTTTCAGGAAGTTTGAAAGTTCACAGCAGGAGCTCTTCTGGGTTGCCTCCCTAAGAATGACTCAAATCTTCAAATCTTCTACTTCCTTAGTGTCCTTGAGAAAATTTGAAACAAAACCTGGTTCAACCTCAGAGACTCAAAGAGGCCCGTAGATTCCAGGATGTGGTTGTGGATCTCCACTTTGCATCTCTCCTCAGGAGCAACATTCCAGGAGTGGTATATTAAGGAGTTAGACTCCTGCTTATTTGCATTGGCACATTCTACTCACTTACTCTCCATCTTTTTTGTGTTCTTTTTCAGTGGGGCTACCCCTCCTCATGCCGGTATATTTCAATCTGGAATCCATCCAACTGATGTGTTTCCGAAGATGTTGGAGGGTGAGTAATTTGATACATCCTCTGAAGCTAGCTCTAGTTTAAAAAAAAGGGAGGGGGACGTGAAAATGTGTGACACCTTCGAGATGTAGGTTCCTTGAATAATAAGACATAAGATTTCGTCAGTCCATGAAAGGGCCCTAGACCTGTGAAGAGGAAATGATCTTGTGTACAGGGCATTTAACTGTCAATCACTTTTCACTGCAGGACATTGTCTGGGTCAGCAGCTTTTACATCCGCCATTTCATCACATTTGGTCCTTTCTATGGAATCTTTGGAACCATATTGCTCATATATTTCATCAAGTAAGAAAGCAAGAGTATTCTTTTATTCCTGTAAACCCAGATGATCCTCTTATCTCCATTATCTGAGATATTTTTGATTAGCAGAAGATTGGGATACCACACCTCATTCTGTAACTGAGATATTTCACAAAAACATTTTTCTAAACATTGAAATAGTTGAATAAGAAGAGTTCCTAGGAAAAAAAATTGCCCTATCTTGTCCTTTCCTTCTCACATGCTTAATCCCAAATTGCAGAATTCCATCTAATACCCAAGTTCTTTAGAATTGCAACTGGCTGGATTCCATAATCCTTGCAGAAAATAATGGAAAAACAAGAATTTTTAATGTTATTTTATGGCTAGAGATACTCCCCAAACCAAAATGCCTTCAATTAAATAGGTATCCTCAACTTCCCAATTTATTCCTCTCCATTTCTTTCACATTATTATTCTAAACCCTACACAATAACAAGGATACTGACAGCTAATATGCATCACACACTTTTATAAAGGATTAACCTGCATTATCTTTGTTTGATGTAATCCTTGCACCTTCCTGTAATGTAGGTAGCATCACTTTCATTAATCTCAGAGAGATTAAATCATTTATCAAAGTTATAGAGCAAGTAAGGGCCAGTGGCAGTGCTAAACCAGAATTTGAGCCAAGTTCTATCTGACGGCAAAGCCAAGGCTGTCAATCACTTTGCATATGCCCTGGGTATCTTTTGATCCTTGCTACAATGCTGCAAAAAACTTTGGGGTCACTGCTCCCATATACTGGAGTGCAGTATTGGTCATTTGATCAAAAGCCTGTAGTGTGTCATATCTCTACTTATAAACGGCCTCCAAAGAGGAAAACAAATGACCATCATTGATTCCCTTCCATTTCCTCCAGAGCTCAAATAGATCTGGCTGCAGTTGTGCAAGCCCAGTGTTGGGAACTGAAACATCCCAAAAAGTCATCACTTTCTCCTTTTCTTTTCTGAAAGGCTTATTGAAAGTCCTTGGATAACATTTGTTACCCAGATGAGCCACATACCAATGAAAATGAGCAAAGAAGAGAACCGGGACTGGCTCAGCACTCAGGTAATGGTGGAGTTCCTGGAAAAGATCCTTCAAACTATACTGATTTAGACTGTTCCTTCCACAGATAATAATAATTTCTACCATGGAATGCTTGCCAGGAGACAGGCACTGTCCACTGTTTTGCATATAACTACATAACACAGGTGCTATGATTATTCACACTTTACAGATGATAAAATTAAGGCATGAAGAAGCTGACATCACACAGCTAACAAGTGGTAGAAATCAGGTTTTAAACCTAGGCAGTTTGATTTCAGAGTCTTTGGTCTAAAGTGTCAGGAAAGGGCTTCTTGGGTGGCTCAGAGGGTTGAGCATAAGATTCTTTCAGCTCAATTCACGATCTCACAGTTCATGAGATCAAGCCCCCATTGGACTTAAGATTCTCTCTCTCCCTTTCTCTCTCCCCTTCCCCTGCTTGCTCACTCGTTCGCTCTCTCTCTCTCTCCTCAAAATTAACAAGTAAACATTTAGAAAGTGTTTTAAAGATCAGTAAACTATAGTCCAAGAGCCAAATTCAGCCCCATGCGTTTTTATAAATTAAATTTTATTAGAAAACAGTCATGCTTGCATATTTACTTATTATCTATGATTGCTTTCATGCTACAAAATCGAAAGTGAGTAACCATGAGAAAGAATCACTTTACAAGAAATGTTTGCTGACCAGTCCCCTACAGAACACAACCTCTCAAGTGAATCTGAGATCCTAGAATTACAAAATGAATTTTACACCTAGAAGGCCCCTGAAATTCACCCTATTTCGTTGTATAGATAGAAAGGTCTAGAGAGAAGATACGGTATGTTCTCTGAACATGCTCTTAATGATTAACAGAGTGATGATCAGTACAGAATACCCTTGCCTCCTAAACCTTCCAATGGCCATGCCATGATTAACTGGAGAATCCAGTCATTATACCACTTCTTTCTCCAAACTCATTCCCAAATTCAGTGGACCTTCCATTAGGGCTAGAGTATTTGTGACTTTTTGGTCTCAAAACCATCTTATGCTCTTAAAAGTTATTGAGAGCCTCAAAGAGCTTTTTTCTATGTAACATATAGCTATTGATATTTACTATATTTGAACTTAAAACTGAGAATTTTAAAACATTTATTAATTAACTTTAAAATAGCAAGAATAAAACCAATACATGTTAAACATCAGACTGATGATACCACCCCGTGTTTAGAAGCCTCTGAAAAACAAAATCCACTGTACAAGCCTGAGAGATTGGAAATTTAAAAGATAATGCTGTTTTAGAAGTATTCTGGAAATAGGTTTGACCTTGCAGGTCCCCTGAAAGGATCTTAGAGAACCTAAAGTGCTCTGAAATACACTTTGAGAAACATTAACATAAAACAACCACAAAAATTATATTCAAAATGGCAACCAACCTAAATGGAATTAAACCTTAGAAAGGCATTGAGTAAAATGATATTCATAAGGGTTCTTAATCTTGGAAGTCTAGAGAAGCCCATGAACTCCTTCTCAGGATAACAGTTTTAAGTTCGTAAAACAAAATACATTAGATTGTAAAGGAAACTACTTAAAGTGAAATGCACTTCTATGCTCAGAACCCACAGCTGGGATAATTGAATGCCTTACTTCCCATTTAGAAGCCCTTCAAGTGCACTCTATGCAAATGGTTTTCTATCCCTTTCAATCTCTACCAAACTCCTATAATCCCACTTCCCATTTGCCAGAGTCTTAATTCATGACAGTTTACCCTTCTGTATCCAAGGGCTGATGGTCATTTAGTCCCACATACTTCTTCATACCTATTACTTTCTATAAACTTCTTAGCAAAATATCTTAGCACCTTTCTAAATTATAATCTTCTTGAGACCTGGCAAGGAATATCTTTTATATCCCTCTTAGTTTCTTACAAAAAATAGGAACTTGTTGAATGATTGGCTTATTAAGGGAATAAAAAAACATCTTTTTTTTTATTTGAGAGAGAGAGAGACAGACACACAGAGAGAGGTCACAAGTAAGGGAGGGGCAGAGAGAGAAAGAATTCCAGGAGGGGCAAAGGGAGAGAGAGACAGAGAAGCAGGGCTCACCCAAGCAGAACTCATGTTCACCTGATGTGGGGCTCAGGCTCACACAGTAGGATTCCAACTCATGAACTGTGACATCACAACCTGAGCCAAAGTCAGATGCTTAACGACTAAGCCCCCAAGCACCTGGGGAATAAATAAACATCTTCTTTGTTTGACACTTGGGCTCACTTACATCTTTTTTCTTTTTTAATAAATAGTTTATTGTCAATTTGGTTTCTATATAACACCCAGTGCTCATCCCCACAAGTGTGGGGCTCACTTACATCTAATGTAAGTTTTTTCTTTGCAGGTCTTGGCCACCTGTAATGTTGAACAGTCTTTTTTCAATGATTGGTCCACGGGGCACCTGAACTTCCAGATCGAGCACCAGTAAGTGATAGAAACAGTTCATGGTAAAAGGCAAAGGCTGTCACTTATAGCAGCTCCCCCATACTGTCCAGAGAAAGCCCTAAACTCAGGATTTCCAAGGGAAAAAAATGAATCAGAATCTTCTCAAGTCTATTAACAATGGAAAGGAGGTGTAACAATTGTGAGTAAATGAAGGGAAATCTTGGAAAAATACCAAAGACTCAGTTTCTAGATTCCTAAGGACATAGGAATTGGTGATTATTTTTTTAATATGGGGTTTGTTGGAAAAACCCAAGAAAAATCAGGATGCTTGTCTATCCAAGTTGTGTTGAAATGTAATTAAGATTTAATTTTAATCCCATTATCTACATCTTTGGAGGCAAGGTTTACAATAATCAACAATGAAATCCAGCTCCTACTGAAATTTCCAGGTGATATCTGGAAATACTTTATCAATAGTAAGTTAGACAGACATACGCCAAAGAAAGAGAAAATGATAGTAATTTGAAAGTCAATCTCTCCAGAATATTTAAGGGAGAGACTTTCCACATTTGTTTCATCTAAGCCAAATCTATGATAGAAAGAGAAGAGAAAAGATCTTATACCTACTCGTGGGATTTTCTTATCCTTTCTCTCATGTTAGCCCTTTAAAATCTCAGCAAAACAAAAAAAGTTATTATTCATATTTTATCAAAGAACTTCATCGGTTTGATTAGTGAAAGCCTTGGATAAAACTCATCTCTCTTCTTATTCTTATCCTAGAACTTTACCCCATATGCCTGGTGAAAACTTACTGAATACTCAACTATTCATTGTACAGGAGATAGATGTACATACAGAAAGAGACAGAGACAGAGTTGGGGTGGGGGCAGTTATCTCTAGTTCTCTACTTAACTCAAAATGGTAGAAAACCCCATACTTACATTTGATGTGGCCCAAAATAAATATATTTTATAGAGGTAAGTCTCTTAGGTCTTCCCACACAATAGCCACCCACAGGGCATGCAGAGGGTTATGAGATAAGATTAGAATGTTTTTGCAAGATGTTTTCGAGCTTCCTGGAGCAGAAGTTTTGTACAAGGTCTGCATTGCTAATAGAGTTTTATCTAGTAATAGGGGAACAAAAACTCCTTCTTTTTTTCTAAGTTGTATATCTCCTGTCTCGTTTCCCTAGTCTGTTTCCCACAATGCCACGCCATAATTATCACAAGGTGGAACCCTTGGTGAGGTCACTGTGTGCCCAGCATGGACTGCAGTATGTGAAAAAGCCCATGTTTGAAGCATTTGGAGATATTGCCAGGTAATTACAAAGTCTCTCAGCTCACAGCTCTCATTTCCCTCTCACTGTTAGTCCCCAGACTATCATTGGCTTGTGAATCATTTACCCAACAGCTCTTTGTTATGGGGCATCTGTATGCCCAGCATGAACACGAGACCTTTCAGGGAACATCAACGATGCAATGATAATAAATAATGCTTGCCATTTACCTATTGCCTTCTAGATACTTCTTAGTGAAAATGCCTTGCTACCCTACTAAATCTCAAGCTTCTTAAAACCAGAGCTGCCTGTCATTTGTCTCTGCATCCCCCCACAGAAACTTGACATGCTTTAGAATCTGGCCCAGAGATGCAAACTTAGATGCCTATAGGGTCCAGGAACATAAATGTGTGAACGACCAAGAGCAGAGAAGCCTGCAGGGACTGAAAATCTGTACTCATGTTGATGCAATCACAGCCCTCTAGAGCCTCTAGAGAACATGAACAGCCCATGATCTGGGTTTAATAAGTTTCTCTTTCTTTTAGCATTAAAAAAAAACAAAAACAAAAACAACAGTGTCTTTTTTTTTTATAAAAATTTTTTTAAATATTTTTATTTCTAGGAGAGAGAGAGAGAGAGAGACAGCGTGAGCACGGGAGGGTCAGAGAGAGAGGGAGTCACAGACTGAAACAGGCTCCAGGCTCTGAGCTGGCAGTCAGCACAGAGCCCGACGTGGGGCTCGAACCCACGAACCGCGAGATCATGACCTAAGCTAAAGCCGGACGCTTAACCAACTAAGCCACCCAGGCGCCCCAAAAACAACAGTGTCTTGAATGATGCCAACAAAGCCAAGTCTAGCCTGATCTGACCCTGGGTGATGCTCTAGCTTCAAACTCTTTACCACTGCCAACTTCCTTTTCTGCCCTCCAGAGACCTAGCCTCTCCTCAATTGCTACAGAACTCCCTGCCTCTTGCCATTCCCTGTCCTTTGTCCCCTTGGTTTTGCCTAGAAAGTTCTTCCAGTCTGTCACCTTCCCTCATATCACCTTGTTGATTTTCATTCCCTCTCCAAGGTTCGTAAATGCCTTTTCCCTATCTTGGTCTTCCTTCAACCCCAGGACTCAATCTGTCACCTGCTCTTGCAGTACTTGCTTCTCTTCGCTTTATCCTTTATCACAATCATTATTAAATAACATCATGGGTAATACATTATTTAAAACATGTCTCCCAAGAGGGGCAAATGGGTGATGGGCATTGAGGAGGGCACTTGTTGGGATGAGCACTGAGTGTTGTATGTAAACGATGAACCACAGGAATCTACCCCCAAAGCCCAGAGCACAATTTACAGACTGCATGGTAGACAATCTGACAATAAATTATAATATATATATCTCCCAAGATAGACCAGGAACTCCATATAGGTGGAGCTTATGTCTCTCCTACTCATTGCTGTATTCCCGGAGCTTAGATAAACTTCTTTCACATTATAAAATAGGATGGTTGGTAGAAAATAGGATGAGTTGACAGAGAGGTATATGCTTTATCTTACAGAGACTCAGAGAAGCTTTTTTCTTTAATGCTAGAGTAAAGGAGATTGATGATTTGGGACACAAAAGAGAATAAAATGAAAAACTCAACCACCTCCCTAAAGAAAAGGTGAATTGATCTGCTAAAACTCAATGCAGTGTACTTGACTCCTTCCACTAGGCAACAGAAAAGACATCTTTCAGATATAGCTGAAAATGAAAATATTGCCTTGAACCAAGCAAAAGAGCACATGTTCCACGGAGCAGCTCCTTTTACATTAAAGTCTCACCTACTGATGATTTTGTTTCTCCCTCCCACAGGGCCTTGAAGAAATCTGCAGCCCTCTGGATGGATGCTTACTACGAAACAGGAAGCAGAGTGTCAACCTCAACACACATGTAGCTGAACCTCTGAGGGGGATTAGTGAATATGCAAGAGATCTTTCCTGCTTACTTGCTGGTGCCATGGGCATATCTGGTGTGTCAAGAGTGCGAATTACAAGGAGACATGATAACCCCTTCCCTGAAGATTTTCTCTACAATTACAAAGCAAAGGAAACTCAAGATGGTTGGGATGCCAAAAGGGAAATGGGTGACAAATTCTTTTATTTCTTCTATAGAATCTTGAAATTATTCCTATCAATAGACCTAATCAGATCATCTCCATCACTGGGACATACACAGGGGAACAAAGAAAAGTCTTACTAATGAAGCAGGTGTAGGAAGAAGTGGATCAAAGGAGAGACATTTGATGGACACTTGGGAAAACAGCACAATTGCTCTTAGAAGAGAATAGTGTATTTAGGAAATTTATGCTTAAGTGCAAATCTGTGCTTATTCCTTATTTAAATGATTGAGCCTCTTTTTCTTTAAACATTGGCTATAATTAACAATAAAGTCTCCTTAAATACTTTGATCTCTACTTTGGATTTTCATTATTATACCTGCATATGTGTAATTAGTGTGTATATGTATTTTGCTTCCAAACTATAAAATCTCTTAAAGTAGTATCCTGCAACCAGGCCCAATAGCCACTGATTAAGGAGCTCAGTGTTCTGTATTTAACATTCATGGTCTTCTACTGAAGCATAAAACATCGCTGAGTATAAAATTGATTTCCCTAATGCCTGGCCACCATAGCTGAACTACCGTATGTTAATATTGAGTAACTCTGATGAAGGAAAGAGATTTGGTTTCTGTAATGTAGACCCCAAGCTGTATCAAGACATTTTCCCAGCTAAGTCTGAATTCACCATGTCTTAGGACAAGACAGTTTCAATGCTAGAAGGATGAGTAAACACACTCAACACCATACTGATGTCTGGCTTTTTGCTTTTGCTCATCTATTCATGGGGTCGTGTTAGACCTCACCGTAGCTGTGAGGAGGGAAAGCCAACAGTATAAACTTCCATCTGCAGCTCCAGGCAAGTCAGCATTATGGCCCTATCTTTTGTCTGAAATGCTACCAGGAAGCATTTCATTCCCTTACTCCAAACCCTGCAAAATAATCTTTTTCTTTGCTTCTTAATTAAATCCCTGGGTTCAGGAGCAAAGACCCTTTGGCAGAAGTGAGTGAGAAAGAAGCTACTGAGACTGAAGTAGAGGGAGCAGGGGTCAGAATGATACAAGATGGGGCAATGAAGGACAGTACATGAGTTACTCACAGGTCTAGGGGAGTTAACCATGTATATCAAAGCTAAGAAACAAGGGACTTGTTGGGAGGAAGGAGCACTGAAATGGTAATAATATTGAACAGGGATGTTTAGCTAAGGATAGAAAGAAAGAAAAGTTTGTTGATCTCATGATTGTTCACCATATAAGGCCTAAACGGATGTGGGAAGAAGCCACATTCCACATGCTCGTGGATCTATAAGTGATTTCTCCTGCCTGAAGTCGGGGCTGCAAGTGGGTGTGGGGTACAGTGGTTGGTTTTCTCTGTCTCATCTGGTCCATCCCTCAGACAGGGTCAAGTGCTGTTTCTTCCCCTGGTCACTACACATAGCAAGCAGACTTCTCCCTGGAGAGACTCACTGCCTCAGAGGCATCCCTCCCTCAGTGTTGAGACCAGGCCACCTGGCAGTCGCCCAAATGGAGGTGGTGGGACTGAATAAATCAGAGAGATTTTGACACATTCGTAGGGAAAACATGTGAAATCAGTTCAAGCAAGTCGCTAAGTAAGGATAAAAATTTATGGTGGACTAAACTTTAAACTGCTTAGTGGGTCACAAGACAGCATGATAGTCATTTTCATGAATTATCTCAACTAATTTCTCTCCTTCACCCTGTGCTGACTGGTATTTGTAGGTGAGGCAGGTGACTACATTTTTAACTTGTCAAACAAGCCTGCTGGAGAAGGAGAACCAAAGCCTGTTATGTTCACAGCCTCCAACAACACTAAGCACTGAGGGAGAATCTAGATGGTCAGTCTTCAGGGTGTTTCATTTCTGTCCTCTCTGCTCTATGGCCACATGAATGAAGATGGCTTGCTTGGCCAGACTTCTGCCCCATTAAACTAAATGACTCCTGAGAATTGAGTTACAGCCTTCCCTGAAACTTTTTAATGGATTTTCATGGCTCTTGGAATAAAGAGCAAACCCTGAGATGGCCAACAGACTTTGGTGCTTTGGCCCTTCCCTATATACCCTCTCCTATCTTATACCACTGTGGCCCTGGTTCCCTCTGCTTCAGCCCCGATGACTTCTTCCAGTCATCACACTTCTTCTGCCACAGGGTCTTTGCTCCTAAGCTCAGTGTCTGAACCCCTTTGTCACCCTCCTTGCCCTCACTTCTTCTCACCTGGTTACCTGCCACTCACCTGCTGATTTCAGGTCAGCCTCCCCACTAAGTCAAGGCCTATTGTGATATGCTCTGTAGAAATTACTACAGGCAAAATTTTACCTCCATTTGTTTGATTCTTTAATTTGTTTCTCTTCCAAACAACCCTGCAATATCCATGAGAGTAGGGACTGCCTGATACGTTGGAGACACACAACAAAGATGTATGGAAGGAAGAGAAGGAGAAAGGTAGAGAGAAAAGGAAAGGAGAAAGACAAGTATGTGAGTGTAATTCTTTCTAATTTGATAGAAAGGAAAAGTTTGTCATATATATGAAAAGAATTTCTATATTCTAACCCTGAATTATTAAAATTACTATAAAAACATAAGAACATCTACCAAGCAATAAGTACTGAGCTACCTCCCTTCATGGGCATTATTCGATTTAATCCTCATAATAGCCCCTTGGCTATATAGGGCAAGTCCTATAATTAATCTCACTTTATAGATCAAAAAACTTGAGGCTTAGGCAGCCCAAACAAATTGCCTGATGTCCCAGATAGGAAATCTGGAGTAGTTTCAGACCTAGATTTCTGACTCCATAGTCAACGCTCATTAATTCCCATGCCAAGAAATTCAAAGTGAAGGGGAATTAAGTGACATTAGAAGACACAGACAGTTGGCATTTCTGGAATAACTTCAATCATCTGCCAGGAGCTGACAGAATAGGAATTAAGATAGTTATTTTTTTTATAAATACACCCCAGGTTTTTTTTTTTAGTTTATTTATTTTTGAGAGAAAGAGAGCAAGTGGTGGAGGGGCAGAGAGAGAGAGAGAGAAAGAGAGAGAGAGAGAGGAAGGGAGGGAGACACAGAATCCAAAGCAGGCGGCTCTGGGCTCTGAATTGTCAGCACAGCCTGATGCAGGGCTCAAACTCAGGAAATGCAAGATCATGACCTGAACCAAAGTCGGACAGTCAACCAATGGAGCTACCTAGGCACGCCAAGGTAGTTATCTTTTCAACTCAGCAGGAACAGGTGCCTAGGATAAGGGAAGGCTGGAGAAGCATATGACAGACACAGCACCGACTCAGAAAGGATTCCTGTTGACTCACTTCTACTCACCAATCCTAAAAGAGTATCCTGCTCTTAAAAATTTCAGTTGGGAGTAGTAAGCTGAGATGTAAGCTTTCAGGACTGGCAGATACTGCATTAACTGTAGAGGAAGAATGTGAAGAAATGAAATGGAGCTTTCGTGGTGATTTAACAAGAATTCAGCCAAAGGAAATTCACTTTCCCCGTGGCTATCTTCATGTGGTCATCCCTAAACCCTATTTCCTCAAAAGCATCTTTCCTCTTGGTAAAATGGGGCAGTGAGAATTTGCATGCACTGTCAGCGGGCATTAAGTAAGGGTGACTGGAATAGAAGTCAGAACCCAGATTCTAATTTCAGCTCCTTAATACCCTACAATGAAATTGGCCAGGTCATTTACGCCCTCATACCTCAATCTGTGAAATAGGTGTGGTGCCTAGTATTAGCTGGCCTATCAGTAGCATAGCATGGTTGGGACAAATGAATAAGGCAAATGGAATAGCTTCATAAGCTGAGAACACCCATTCAGATGCTTATTACTGCTATTTTGTTAGAATGAAGTTCCTCTTATCCCAGACCCACCAAAAGCAAGAGGGCCACTGAGTCACACAGAAACACAGGATAGACAGACACTAAATCATTTCAATAATGACAGTGACACCTTTCCCCAAGTAAGAAGCCTATGAGTCACAAGTGAGAAAATGATTTCTCCTGTTGTAACAAGTAACACCCATGAGGCACCTTCCTCATCTGGTTTTATTAAATCCCCTGGGACCAGCATAAATCTCCAGATCTCCGGCTGGAGGGATAGTAGAGAGCCAGAGGTTCTACTTATCCCAACTTCTGGTTAATCATAATAGGACAATTCTCACTGTTGAAAATCATACCAAATATAAGTATACTGCTTGTTCCTTGATCGGTATGTTATTTAGGACTGTCTTGACTATTTCCATGCTAATCATCAAACTTAAAGATACAGAAAGTACGAGATTGAACTTAAACTCTCTCTTTTTTTGATTTACATCCAAGTTAGTTAGCATATAGTGCAATCATGATTTGAGGAGTAGAATCCAGTGATTCCCTACATACAACACCGAGTGCTCAAACCAACAAGTGTCCACCTTCGTCCCCCTTGCCATATAGCCCATCCCCTCACCGTCAACCCCTCTAGCAACCCTCAATTTGTTCTCTGTATGTAAGAGTCTCTTATGTTTTGCCCCTCTCCCTGTTTTTATGTTATTTTTGCTTCCCTTCCCTTATTTTGACCTGTTTTGAATCTTAAATTCCACATATGAGTGTAGTCACATGATATTTGTCTTTCTCTAATTTTGCTTAGCATAATACACTCTAGTTTCATCCACGTTGTTGCAGATGGCAGGATTTCATTCTTTTTGATTGCTGAGTACTATTCCATTGCGCGCAGGCGCGTGCGCGCGCGCGCACACACACACACACACATCTTCTTTATTCATTCATCAGTCAATAGATATTTGGACATTTGGGCTCTTTCCTTCTTGGCTATTGTCAAAAACCCTGCTATAAACATTGGGTTGCATGTGCCCCTTTGAAACAGCATATCTGTATCATTTGGATAAATACTTAGTAGTGCAATTGCTGGGTTGTAAGGTAGTTCTATTTTTTTTTTTAGAAGAAACCACAGGAGAATTTATTTGTAACTTTGATATAGGAAAAGCCTCCTTTCCTTTTTAATGTTTATTTATTTTTGAGAGAGAGACAGAGTGGGAGCAGGGGAGGGGCAGCGAGAGAGGGAGACACAAAATCCAAAGTAGGCTGCAGGCTCTAATATGTCAGCACAGAGAAAGACAGAGCTCAAACTTATAAACCGTGAGATGATGACCTAAGCCAAAGTCGGACACTTAACCGACTGAGCCACCCAGGTGCCCCTCTATTTTTAATTGTTTGAGGAACCTCCATACTGTTTTTCAGAGTGGCTGCACCAGTTTGCATTCCCACCAGTAGTGCAAAAGAGATTCTCTTTCTCTACATCCTCACCAACATCTGTTGTTGCCTGAGTTGCTAATTTTAGCCATTCTGACAGGTATGAGGTGATATCTCATTGTGGTTTTGATTTTTATTTCCCTGATGATGAGAACATTTTTTCAAATGTCTGTTAGCCATCTGGACGTCTTCTTCGGAAAAGTGTCTATTCGTGTCTTTTGCCCATTTCTTGACTAGATTATTTGTTTTTTGGGTGTTGAGTTTAGTAAGTCTTTATAGTTTTTGCATCCTAACCCTTTATCTGATATGTCACTTGCAAATATCTCCTCCCATTCCATCAGTTACTTTTTGGTTTTGCTAATTGTTCCCTTCACCGTGCAAAAGCTCTTTATCTTGATGAGGTCCCAATAGTCATTTTTGCTTTTTTCCCCCTTGCCTCCAGAGACATGTTAAGTAAGAAGTTGCTGTGGCCAAGGTCAAAAAGGTTTTTGCCTGTTTTATCCTCTATGATTTTGATGGCTTCTTGTCTTACATTTAGGTTTTTCATCCATCTTGAGTTTATTTTTGTGTATAGTGTAAGAATGTGGTCCAGTTTCATTCTTCTGCATGTTGCTGTCCAGTTTTCCCAACATCATTTGCTGAAGACACTGTCTTTATTCCATTGGATATTTTTTCCTGCTTTATCAAAGATTAGTTGGCCATATGTTTGTGGGTCCATTTCTGGGTTCTCTATTCTGTTCCATTGATCTATGTGTCTGTTTTTGTGCCAGTGCCATACTGTCTTGATTATTACAGCTTTGTAACACAGTTTGAAGTTGGAATTCCGATGGCTCCAGCTTTGTTTTTTTTTTTGTTTTTTTTTTTTAAGGATTCATTTGGCTATTCAGGGTCTTTTCTGGTACCATACAAATTTTAGGATTGTTTGTTCTAGCTCTGTGAGGAATGTTGTGTTATTTTGATAGGGATTGAATTGAATATGTAGATAGATTTGGGTAGTGTTGACATTTTAACAATATTTGTTCTTCCAGTCCATGAGCATGGAATATTTTTCCATTTTTTGTGTCTTCTTCCATTTCTCTCATAAGCTTTCTATAGTTTACAGTGTATAGATTTTTTGCCTCTTTGGTTAGGTTCATTCTTAGGTATTTTATGGGTTTTGGTGCAATTATAAATGGGAACAATTCCTTGATTTCTCTTTCTGCTGCTTTATTATTGGTGTACAGAAACACAACCGATTTCTGTGCTTTAATTTTATATCTTGAGACCTTGTTGAATTCATGGATCAGTTCTAGCAGTGTGTGTGTGTGTGTGTGTGTGTGTGTGTGTGTGTGTGTGTGTGTAATCTTCTGGGTTTTCCACACAGAGTATCATGTTGTCTGCAAGGAGTGAAAGTCTGACTTCTTTGCTGACTTGGATGCCTTTTATTTCTTTGTGTTGTCTGATTGCTGAGGCTAGGACTTCCAAAACTATGTTGAATAACAGTGGTGAGTGTAGACATCCTTGTCGTGTTCCTGACTTTAAGGAGAAAGCTCTCAGATTTTCCCCATGAGGATGACATTAGCAGTGGATCTTTCTTATATAGATTTTTTATTTTCTTTATTTTTTTATTTTTTAAAATGTTTGTTTATTTTTGAGAGAGAGACAGAGACAGAGTATGAGCAGGAGAGGAGTAGAGAGAGCAGAAGACACAGAAACCAAACAGGCTCCGGGCTCCAAGTTGTCAGCACAGAGCCTGATGCAGGGCTCAAACTCACAGACTATTAGATCATTACCTGAACTGAAGTTGGTCACTTAGCCAACTGAGCCAATCAGGTACCCTACATATATATCTTTTATGATGTTGAGGTATGATCCTTCTATCCCTCTTTCTTGAAAGTTTTTATCAAGATAGGATGCTATCAAATACTTTCTCTGCATCTGTTGAGAAGATCATGTGGTTCTTATTCTTTCACTTATTAATGTGACATATCACATGATTGATTTCTGAATATTGAACCAGCCTTGCATCCCAGATATAGATCCCATTTGATCATGGTGAATAATTCTTTTAATATGTTGTTAGGTCTGGTTGGCTAGTATCTCACTGAGAATTTTTGCATCCGTGTTCATCAGGGAAATTGGTCTGTAGTTCTCCTTTTTAGTGAGGTCTTTGGTTTTAGAATCAAGGTAATGCTGGCCTCATAGAATGAGTTTGGAAGTTATCTTTCCATTTCTATTTTTTGGGACAGCTTCAAAAAAATAGATATTAACTCTTCTATAAATGCTTTGTAGAATTCCCCTGGAGAGCCATCTGGTCCTGGACTCTTATTTATTGGAAGATGTTTTATTATTAATTCAATTGGTTTACTGGTTATGGGTTTGTTCAAATTTTCTGTTTCTTTCTGTTTCAGTTTTGGTAGTTTATATGTTTCTAGGAATTTGTCCATTTCTTCCAGATTGCTCAATTTATTGACATATAATTGCTCATAATATTTTCTTATTGTTTGTATTTCTGCAGTGGTGTTGTGATCTCTCTACTCATGATTTTATTTATTTGGGTCCTTTGGTTTGTTTGTTTTTTTTATCAATCTGGCTGGGGGTTATCGACTTTGTTAATTCTTTCAAATAGCCAGCTCCTGGTTTCACTGATCTTTCTATTATATATATATAATTGATTTCTACTCTAATCTTTATTATTTCCTGCTTCTGCTAGTTTGGAGCTTTATTTGCTCCTCTTTTCCCAGCTCTTTAAGTGTAAGTTTAGGTTGTATATCTGAAACATTTCTTCAGATATGTTTCAAACATGAATCAATATATATAATTGATTTCTACTCTAATCTTTATTATTTCCTGTTTCTGCTAGTTTGGAGCTTTATTTTCTCTTCTTCTTCCAGCTCTTTAAGTGTAAGTTTAGGTTGTGTATCTGAAACATTTCTTCCTTCTTTAGGCCTAAATTGCTGTATACTTCCCTCTTATGACTGTCTTTGCTGCCTCCCAGAGATTTTGGGCTGTTGTGTTATCATTTTCATTGACTTCCATGTACTTTTTAATTTCTTCTTTAATTTCTTGGTTAATCCATTTATTCTTTAGTAGGATATTCTTTAGTCTCCAAGTATTTGTGGTCTTATAAAATTTTTTCTTGTGGTTGTTTTCAAATTTCAGAGCATTGTGGTCTGAAAATATACGCAGTATGATATCAAACTTTTTGTACTAGTCAAGTGCTGATTTGTGTCCCAGTATGTGATCTATTCTGGAGAACGTTCCATGTGCACTCGAGAAAAATGTGAATTCTGCTGCTTTAGGATGAATTGTTCTAAATATATCTGTTAAGTCCATCTGGTCCAGGTGTCATTCAAAACCACTGTTTCCTTATTGATTTTCTGGTTAGATGATCTCTCCATTGCTGTAAGTGGCCTGTTGAAGTCCCCTACTATTATAGCATTATTATCAATGAGTTTCTGTATGCTTGTGGTTAAATTGATTTATACATTTGGGTGTTTACATTGGGGGCATAAATGTTTATAATTGTTAGATCTTGTGGATAAACCCATTAATTATGATACAATGCCCTTCTTCATCTCTTGTTACAGTCCTTATTTTAAAATCTAGTCTGTCTGATATAAATATGGCTATTCTGACTTTCTTTTGGCAACCATTAGCATGATACATGGTTCTTCATGCCCTTATTTTCAACCTGAAGGTGTCTTTAGATCTAAAGTGGGTCTCTTGTGGATCTTGTTTTCTTATCCATTCTGATACACTATGTCTTTTGACTGAAGCATTTAGTCCATTGACATTTAGAGTGAATGCTGAACATTATTAATTTATTGCCGTTTTGTTGCCTATAGAGTTGCAGCTTCTGGTGGTGTTCTCATGTCCTCTCTAGTCTTTATTGCTTTTGGTATTTTTTGTTTGGTTTCACCTTTTATTCCCTCACAGAACCCCCCCCCCCTTAAATTTTCTTGAAGGTTGATTTAGTGGTAACAAATGCCTTTAATTTTTGTTTGCCTGGGAAACTGTTTATCTGTCCTATTTTGAATGACAGCCTTGCTGGATAAAGAATTCTTGGCTGCATATTTTTCTGATTCAGCATGTTGAATATATCCTGCCACTCCTTTCTGGCCTGCCAAGTTTCTGTGGATAGATCTGCTACTAACCTTATCTGTCTTCCCTTATAGGTTAAGGACTTTTGTCCTTGCTGCTTTCATAATTCTTTCCTTGTCTGTGTATTTTGTGAATTTGACTATGAAATGCCTTGGTCATGGTCAGTTTGGGTTGAATCTAATGGGGATTCTCTGTACTTCTTGGATTTTGATGTCTGTGTTTTTCCCCAGATGAAGAAAGTTTTCCATGATGATTTGCTCACATAAACCTTCTTCTCTTTTTTCTCTCTCTTCATCTTCTGGGACTCCTATGATTTAATAAGCCACTGCATTCTCTAATTCTTGTATTATACTCTTTTTTCCTTAGTTTCTCTCTTTTTTTCTGCTTCATTATTCTCCATAATTTTGTCTTCTACAGCACTGATTACCTGCTTTTCTTTGTCCATACTTGCCACGATGACATCCATTCAAGATTGCATCTCAGTTATAGCATTTTTAATTTTGTCCTGACTAAATTTTACTTTTTGTAAATCTCTGCAGAAAGGCATTCTATACGTTTTTTTCAACCCCAAGTAGTATTCTTATAATCATGATTCTAAATTCTGGTTCAAACATCTTGCTTATATCTGTGTTGATTAAGACCCTGGCTGTCATTTCTTACTGTTCTTTCTATTGAGGTGAATTTCTTCAATTTATCATTTTGGAGGAAGAAAAAGAATAAATAAAATTAAATTAAAAATTAAAAGTTTAAAATAACACAAAAAAGGCAAATATAGTAAGCTAGATCCTAGGTGCATTTTGGTCTGGTTGTTGAAAGAAGCTTGATAGAATAGAGAAAAATGGGAAAGAAACTAAAAAAGGGAAAAAAGCAAGAAAAACTTTTAAAATTAAAAAAATGTATAACTAGGGCGCCTGGGTAGCTTAGTCGGTTAAGCGTCCGACTTTCGCTTAGGTCGTGATCTCACGGTTCTTGCGTTCGGGCCCCACGTCTGGCTCTGTGCTGACTGCCACCTCAGAGCCTGAAGTCTGTTTCAGTCTGTGACTCCCTCTCTCTCCGACCCTCCCCTGCTCACGCTGTCTCTCTCTCTCTCTCCTAGAAATAAATAAAACATTAAAAAAAAATTTTAAATGTATAACATAAAATAAAATGAGAAACTGAAATAGAATGTTTTAAAATCACAAAAAAATAGTAAAAATAATTTTTAAAAACATTTTTATAAAAGGAAAATAAAAATAATTGTTTTTCATTCTGCATCCAAGAAAAAGAAAAGAAAGGAGAAAGATGAAAAAAAGTTTAAACAAAAACAAAAGAAAGAAAAAAAACGAATAGATGAACCAGCAAACAGAAAGAAATTCAAATGAAGTTACATTCAGTTTCCCCTATGAAGAACTTGAACTATGAAGCCTTCTACAGTCCATACACTAAGCAGGTGGAGAGACTTGTGGCAGTTCTCTAAGGAATGGGCATGGAGGGCACAGTTGCGTGGGGCTTGGTGTAACGGCTCCATTCTCCACTAGGTGATGCTGCTTTGCTTTTGGGGTGCACCTGTGTGTTGCGCATGCACAGAAGGGGTGAAAATGGCTCACCCAGCATCCTGATTTCTGGCACAGCAACTCTGTACTCTCACCGGCCCACAATCAGGCACCTCTCCTTTGTCTCAGGCTTTTGTCCACTCACAGCTTCTACACTGTCCGAGAACTTCCATGCTGCTCTGCCGTCTTGGACCCACCCTGAACCTAGACCCTCTTGATGGCAGAACTATATTCAGGTACTTTTTCTTTCCCAGCAGCATTTATGGAAATTTCAAACAGACAACACATTGAGAGAATCTTACAGTGAACATCTGAGTAGCCTCCACCCAAATTCAACATTAGCATTTTAGAAAATGCATCTCAATTCATGCCTATCCATCTACCTGTCTGCCCATTAATCCATCTGTTTTTTGTATATGCTTCAAAGTAAATTTCCAAGGTCATGGTCAGTTTGGGTTAATTTTATTTATTTTATTTATTTTTTTGAGAGAGAGAGAGGGGGGAGCAGGGGAGAGTGCCAGAGGGATAGAGAGAGAATCTCAAGCAATCTCCACACCCAGCACAAAGCTCAACATGGGGCTCAATCCCTGGATGCTGACATCATGAGCTGGGCTGAAATCAAGAGTCAGATGTTCAGTCAACTGAGTCACCCAGGTGCCCCTCTAGAGGCTTGCTTTTAAAAATCGGCCTCATAGGGGCACCTGGGTGGCTCAGTCGGTTAAGCATCCGACTTTGGCTCAGGTCAGATCTCACGGTTCATGGGTTCAGGCCTGCATCAGGCTCTGAGCCTGGAGCCTGTTTCAGATTCTGTGTCTCCCTCTTTCTCTGCCCTCTCCCCCCACTCATGCTCTGTCTCTCTCTGTCTCAAAAACAAAATAAACTATTAAAAAAATAGGCCTCATATTATGCAACTACAAAAGCATATTTCTTTTCTTCAATAAAGAATTGGTGAAAATTGTGGAGCAGCTTCATCTTCTAAGAAATTTTAAAGGAATTTTTTCTAAGGGAATATAACATAGTTAACTTCCTGCAAAATTATTGACCCAAAACAGAATAAACACCATGCATACATTTATTTTTTATTGTTCCTTACTTATTCATATACATTTATTTTCATCATTCCCTTTCATTTGGCAACACTTATTAAACACCTACCATGTGTCTGGCATAGGGCAGGTAATGTAAACAAGAGGGGCTGGAGCCTAGTCTTTTGGAGTTTACATTCTACTGGAAAAAACAGTCAATATACAAGTAATGGAAGAAAAAAGCAAAGTGATTATGCACAATGGATATAAACAGGGTGTTGCAAAAGGGAATGATAAACAAGGGACTAGTTTAGATAAGGTGGTAAGGAACAGGTAAATGTGAGAAGAATGTGAAGGAACCTACCATGAGATCCTGATGAGCAGGATCATCAGAATCAAGTGCAAAGGTCCTAAGGTAGGAACAAGCTACTGTTCAAAGAGTAAGATAGGAGGTGTGTGAACTGCAGACTAGTGTCCCAGCTTTCCCCCTCACTTACATTTCATTTTTTCATGAGTCTAGTTTGCCTTGTCTTTTCTACAGCATCCAAAAATAATTTCCTGTTGTTTGTACAAGTATGGTGTTCTCTGGAACATATTCCCAGATTTAACTGAACAGGCTAAGTCTTGATAAGCTCTGATGCCCTGTGCACTTCACTGATACAACTTATTCCTCCCTGTACACTCACTACACTGAAAACTCCATGGGAGGTGTCACTTACCATTTTATTACTGATCTACCCATTGTTTGGCATTGAGTGGGTACCCAGTAAGTGTTGTAATGAATAATTAGTTAGAGCTATGGTAGATAATCCTGGAAAGTTAAATTGAGTCTCATTGAAAAAAAATCTAAAATGTCAGGCTGGAAAATATATGCTTGGTTTAGTAGACTCTGTGGGTCCACAAGGAATCTTTGAGCTAGAGAGCAGTGTAATTGGAACTGAGCTCCAGAAAGACCCTTCTGGAACTACCCAAAGGAAAGATTGAAAGATGAGTGGCACAGAAAAGGGGAGACCAGTGAAGTGACTAATTCAACAACCTCAGTGGGAGATATCGAGAACCTGAATTTGACCAGTGGGGTACATAATGAAATGGAAAGGAATAAATGAGACACATTGTGGAGACTGGGTCCATGAAACATACCCCATAATTAAACATTAAGGAGATCTAAAGGTGACCCAAAGTTTGCATTATAGGTAGTGACAGTAGCCAAGAGGTGAAAAGCAGAAAATGAAGCAAAAGTGAAGTGTTGCTTTTAAATGTCTTGACTTTATGATATTGAAGGAAAATCCAAGTGTGCATGGCTAGCAGGTAATTCTAGAAAATGCATATGTGGACCTTGGAAGAGGCATAAGGGCAAAAGATACCAGCTTGGATGTAGTCAAAGACAGATCACCGAGAAAAAAAGCACTTGGGGAGACTTGATTTGACAGAGAATCTTATTGATGTTTTCAGTCAAGTTGGAGGAAGAAAAATGGGCCAGCCAAAAAAAAAAAAAGATGTACACTGAGTCCTTGCAGGAAATTCAAGGGAATGTCATATCCAGAAGGTGGGAAAGAAGAAAGGTTAGGGGAGCCGCTAGGAAACAACTCCATTATGGAGAGAAACTATCAGATAAGAAAGCCCATTTCATTTCATAGATCTTCGTTCAGTTTGCAAAGTTGAGTTCTGCTCATCTGAAGAAGAAACAAAATATCCAAACTGAAGAATGTGCCCTGAACATGTTATATTGTATTCTAAAGGGAGAATTTTGCTAATGTTTCCAAATTTGTCAACATTTATAAAAAACAGACGTAAGGACTTTATATCTGCATACCACCCAAAGTGTTTTCTGTAATGGCACAGACACAAAATTAAAATGTTCATCTAAAACACAAGGGTAAATGGACAGGATGCTCATCGCCCAAGAGGACCCACTGCGAACTCTGTGCCTCGGGCCCCATGAAGCAGAACTGAGAGAGATTAGGGGATCAATATTTCAACAAATCAGAATAACCATCACATGGGCTGAAAAGTTCTGGTCTACACCACCTCAAGCGACATGTCTGGATTTCATTGCTAGTCCTACAGATAGAAAAGGAAACAGTCCCTTTAGCTGTATCATTTATTAAAAGATTGAGGATACTGCCATGCCAGTTGGTAAATACCCACTACTCTCTACCTAACTCCTACCAGCTCCCTCTCCCTGAAGCCTTGCCCTTTCTCCCTGGATGTACCCCCCCACCATTTGGCCCAAAATGGAGATGGGTCAGTGAGTGGGTAGTAATTTTCCATACCTTTTAAGCCCTCTCCAATGTCCTGAGAAGTTTATTTGCAAAAGAGAAATTATCTTATCCAAAACAAAATGTAAACTCTAGGCTTCAGGTGACTTGAGCTTGACCATTTCAATGTGACCAACAAAATCTCCCAATTAAGAACAACCAAAGCCACAAAATGCTGCTACCTAGTGACAAAAAGAGTAAATGATCTTTCTGCTCAAGGCAAGCATTGCAAACATTCTTAGTCATTGTTGCCCAGAACCAACTGTCATACTGGTGCTTCCTGTTCAGTATGAGGATCAAAAATTGCCTAAGTAGCTGGAATTATTAATGCTTGTAATTTGGAACTCTGCTCAAGCAATTGGAAAAAGTTTCACAAGAGCATTGTGGGTCCCATTTTTATGGGGACAAATGCAAACATTGACTTATATTAAATAATTAGGGTTCTGACACATGATTTATTGGAGGCATGATCAGGCAGAGCTGAGGAAGGAGTGAGGCTTCCCTAAGCCACAATGGAGAGCTTCTAGCCAGAAGGGTGCAGTCACCAGAGTCCCAAACTAAGGTTCTCTTAAAAGTTACACAACGACTAACTAACCATGTGATCATGAGCTTGCCCATTCCTAGAGATTATCTGATTTATTCATAAATGATGAATGTGTTGGAGGTTTTAAAAATACAATGTATGTTAAAATTATCAGAACCAGACTTGACACTGGTCAGCTTTCAGATGTCACTGCATTAGCTTCCTAACTATTCTTTTGCTTCCTTTCTTCTTCTCCTATTAGCACCTTTAAACTTGATACCTATCTGGAGTCTCCCAGGTATTTGCATTAGAGGTAGCTATTCACCATTCTGGTCACTTTCTTTTTTTTTTTTTTAATGTTTTATTTATTTCCTAGGAGAGAGAGAGAGAGACAGCGTGAGCAGGGGAGGGTCAGAGAGAGAGGGAGTCACAGACTGAAACAGGTTCCAGGCTCTGAGCTGGCAGTCAGCACAGAGCCCGACGCGGGGCTCGAACCCACGAACCGCGAGATCATGACCCAAGCGAAAGTCGGACGCTTAACCGACTAAGCCACCAGTGTTCAGATGTCACTGCATTAGCTTCCTAACTATTCTTTTGCTTCCTTTCTTCTTCTCCTATTAGCACCTTTAAACTTGATACCTCTCTGGAGTCTCCCAGGTATTTGCATTAGAGGTAGCTATTCACCATTCTGGTCACTTTCTATCCACTCCAATTTAGGCACAGAATCCCTGTGTCCTCCCCTGCGACTCCCCCCCATCACCTAGCATTCCCTAACCAGTAACATATTTTCTTTCCTCCATAATCTTGACATCATCTGAAATTATCTTATTGACTGGTCATCTCATTTCACTGGAAAATAAGTTTTAATACTGAAGCCTGAAAGAGTGCTTCCCAAACCAACGAGTGAGTGAGTTTAAGTATGTCCTTGTCATTTATAAAGTGGGAGGAGAGTTGGAAAATGAAACCAGGTCCTTGAGAGCGGTGATTTTTGACACACTTGTTCACTGTCCTATCTCTTGCACCCAGAGCTGGTGCTGGATAAATACTTTCCTTGAAGAACTGTCTTTTTCCCTCTTGAAGCCATCCACCACCTCACACAGTGGTCCTGCGGGGGGTGCGAGGTCAGGGTCTGGTTGGAATTTCCAAGGCCAAAGCCACCAGCAGTCTCCAATGGAGTAATATTTGGATAAGGACGTGTGTTACCAATGTCAGATAATCCAACAAGTAACTGTGGAGAGCCTGTACGGGGTCAGCAGGTGCTGCGGGCACATGGATCTGGGCATGCCATTGTTCTGCCCTCAAGGAGCTGAAAATTTCATAAGGAAGACATAAAGAAGACATAAAGAAGACTAATGACAAATTAAAAGAAAGATAAAATTAAGAGGGGCCAGGGCTGTCAGAAATAGGAGGGGCAAAGTGGGTAGAGGGTGCCACTGTGCAGGAGCAGCCCCTGCCAGTATGCAGGAGGAAGAGTCAAGGGAAATAACGGCGGGGGGGAAGATGAAGGGGAGAGGAGGCAGAGCACAGCAGCAGTGAGGAAAGTGGCTGGTGGGGGGATATTGCGGGGGGAAGGGGAGATAGGGATCTATGACGAGGCAGGGAGGGGTATGAGGGGAAAGCTGTGGGGCAAGGGGCTGTCAGGCCCCAGAATCCCCTGCGGGAGGCGCCTCAATTAGGAAAAGGAGTTGAAAAAGCTGGAGGCAAATGATACAGGGGCAGCAGAATCCGCCTCCTTCCTGATTCTCATCTCGGACGCACGACCTTCCATTTGAGTTCACACCTTTCCCCTCGGTGCGCTTATGTGGACTTGGACAGTTCCTACCGGAGAATGGCGTCCCCGCCGACCCTGCTACCAGGCCCAGAACCTTCTGTGTCTGTGGATGAGCTGCAAGGAAAGGAGTCCCCACCGTCCTTCCCACGTGCACTGTGCTGCAGATTATTGGGAAGCTCAAGCAATAACAGTTATTATAATACTAGTTAACATTTATTTAGCCCTTACTCTATGTCGGTTATTTACACATATCCTCACCAATAAATTGATACTATTATCTTCATTTTATAAAAGAGGAAACGGAATCACAGCGAAGTTAAGTAACTTTCCCAAGGTCACACAGTTGGCGGGTAGTGGAGGCAAAACTTGAACCCAAGAGTCTATCTTCATAGCCAAGTGCCGCTTAGGCACGGGCCCAAAGAAGGCATTCCCACTGCTCTGCCAGGACAAACCTCTTTGGGATTCCTCCTTCATCCTCATGTCCTTTTTCTGTTTTACCTCTGAGAGGTGGATTGTTTGTTTGTTTGTTTGTTTTCATGGTCCTTGGCTAAGAACCCACCAGAGAAGACATGGCTCCTGTTTTAGGGGTCTCTGCAGCAGCCTTTCTGCAGGCCCCATATACAGGCAGATGGCTCCTGAAAAGGACCCCAAGACCTGGTATAGAACCTAGGGAACCTGCACCCAAGGAATTCTCATGCTCTACTTTTATTCATTATGTTTTATTTATTTGAAAAATTTTCAAATGAAGAAGAAACTACTATAATTACATTCAGCCTCCATAATTTTTTTTTTAATTTCTATTACAACTTTTTTTAGTGTTTACTTATACTTGAGAGAGAGAGAGAAAGTGAGCAGCATGGATGGGGCAAAAAGAGACTAAGAGAATCTGAAGCAGGCTCAAGGGCTGAGCTGTCAGCAGAAAGCTCAGCCCATGAGATCATGAGCTGAGCACAACCTGACCTGAGTCCAGGTGCCCTTGTCTCCATACTTCTTAACTCATAACCAAACTCCTTTTCTGTGACCTCTTCCATTCCCCTCACCTGCTTATTTTCAATCAGTTCCTAGGTATTTTATTATTTCATCCATAAATATTTCAATATGGATGTAAAATAAAAGGTTCTTTCTAAAAACATAACTAAAAGGTCAGTTTTACATCTGAAATCGACAAATCCATCAGCATTCAATTTGTAAAAATAATTTTTAAAATAGTAACAACAGCTAATACTCTAAGAAAAATTAATGCTCTAAGAAGTCAGTGTGGTGTTCCGGAATTAGAAAGTACTGTCAACAATGCCTAGTGAGCTTTGTCCTCTGTGCCTTGGATTTTTTCTGTGCTGAATTAAACTAGGGAAGGAGATGGAAAGGTAGCTAAATTTCATCTGGCTCTGGTATTCCAGTAGTTTTAATAACCAGAGGGATCATCATGTACCTCTAGGTCACCATACGCCCTCAAAATTTTTATAAATAATCTTTAACAGTATTTCATACCTCTCCCTAACCAGAATGTAAACTTCCTGGCAGTTAAGAACTTGCCAAGGATAAAAAGAAAACTTATCTTTTATTCACTGTGAGACCCTTAGTGCCTAGAACTGTGAAAGAATCAAGTCAGAGGCTCAGTAAATACCTGTTGAATGATAGAAAATTGAGCTCTTCCACCTTTTGTAACAAAACCCCGTAGCCATATAAAAATCATGAGGCATCAATCATTTTGGAAATGTTTCAATCCAATAAAGTTGGTATCACTATAAACCTCACCTTTTCCTGTTTGTAGAACTACTTAGATGATCATGATGGTATTATTTGCCTAGGAAGACCTCCTATCAAAAGGTGTTTTAGGGGACACCTGGATGGGTCAGTTGGTTAAGCCTCTGGCATCAACTCAGGTCATGATCTCACAGTTCACAGGTTCGAGCCCTCCATCAGGCTCTGTCTTGATAGCTCGGAGCCTGGAGCCTGCTTCAGTTTATGTGTCTCCCTCTCTCTCTGCCCCTCTCTGACTTGTGCTCTCTCTCTCTCTCTTTCTCTCCCCCTCTCTCTCTCAAAAATACATAAACATTAAAAGAATTTTTTTACAAAAAAAAGGTATTTTAGGGATTGAGAGTGAAAGCATAGTATCAGCTGACACAAAGAAGGTGACCAAAATGAATCAGAGCCAGGTGTCCCTCCCGGCAAGCCACACACCCTTCATATAGCAGGATGGAGTGGTAATAAGCAGGTAGGAGTTTCAGGTGGAAAGGATCAGTGTGCCTTACTTATACTTCCTTTTTTTTTTTTTTAAAGCAATTTTTAAATTTTTTTAAATGTTTTATTTATTTCTAGGAGAGAGAGAGACAGCGTGAGCAGGGGAGGGTCAGAGAGAGAGGGAGTCACAGACTGAAACAGGCTCCAGGCTCTGAGCTGGCAGTCAGCACAGAGCCCGACGCGGGCCTCGAACCCACGAACCGCGAGATCATGACCTAAGCGAAAGTCGGAGCTCAACCGACTAAGCCACCCAGGCGCCCCATACTTCCTTAACAACAGACTAGACTGTCAGCACAGAAGTGATTTGGGGACCAGCTACTCCTTCTGTCTCAAAGCTGTTGGGCTCAGGGTGGGCTACCAGCTCACGTGTGCAGGAGGCCAGGAAGGACTCAGCTGACCTCACCTGCATGTACTGCAGCTGGCCTCCCCTCGGGTAGTTTCAGCAGCTCAGGGGCAGCCTATAGGGGAGCTCTGCTTGTTTGGTTTCTGTCTGCTTTTACACCAACCTGCTAGCCCACCCCCTGCACCTGCTGCTGAGAATTATTCCAGTGGGCCATTAACTCTGTGTCTCAGCTACTGACATGTTCTATGAAGAGGCTGAAGGATAAACACCGTCTTTATCCCTGTGTTTGCCTCTGGATCCCTGTTAGCCTTTCACCATTTTCAGTTTGGACAAAGTCCCTCATGAAGCCTTTTGAAATCCATTTTATGTGTCGGTTATACTGAGGGTTGTTTTTTGTGGGGTTTTGGCCATGTCTTATCCACTTCATCTGCACTTTCCTTTAAACCTACTCCTTCCCTCTTCTCCTACTTGGTTAGATGTCACCACCATTCACGCAATGGATCAGAACAAGAATCTAGGAGTCAGCTTGATTTCTCTTTCTTTCATTCCCTACATTCAAACCAAAAGCAATTTCCTGTAAACTTTACCTCCTCAAAACAGTGCAAGTAAGTATCGTTGTCTCTATATCCCTTATACTATCCTACTTCAAGCCACTATTATCTTTCAAATGAAAGATATAAGAGCGTCATATATGTCTTCCAACTTCCATTTTTGCTCTTATAATCCAAGTCCAATCAGCAGCAATAATAACCTGTCCAATGCAGTGATATATCTAGTGCCACATCTCCCACTGACGCTATGGCAACTCCTTTTCACACTATCATTCAGATTCCTGAAGGGTCTATGTGATAAGGCATCTTCCCAGTTCTCTGACCCCCTGTGTCACATGTCCCCCTTCAGTCCCTCCAGGCCGCTTTCTTGTCCTTGGATCACACAAACAGGCCACGCTCTTCCAGTTCCCACTGTAGGGACTGAGCACCACCTTCTCCACAGGTGGCCCTGCTTTTCTCACTGCGCCATCTCCAGAAGGAGGCCTCTCCTGACTGAGATGCTGCCTCCTGTCAGGCACTGTGATGCCGTAGCACTTTACTTTCCTTAAAGCATTTCTTCCAGTCAGAAGTTATCTTGCTTATTAATGGGTTGTTCTGAGTTTGCTCTCCACACACTAGGATGCAACTTCCATGACAGTTGTATCCATATGTGGCTATTTCCTATGTGTCTCCAGTGCCCAGAGCAGGGCCTTCCACAGGGTAGGTGTAATAATATCTAGTGCATTGACATGGAACATTTCACATAAAATCACTGAATTTATGTCTTTCCTCAACAAGACCAGATTTGGCCATTTGGGTTCTTTTCAAACTTTGGTTCTGGCTCAGACCCAGTGACTGAGGTCTTAAATTCTGGATTCAAACTGACCTATTATTCCATATTCATATTATTCTACCCTTGTGGTGATGGCTGACTCACTTCACATCACTGAGATGCATTTCATTTGTCCATAAAATGCAGATATAAACAGTTCTCAAACTCTAAGGTTGTGTGCAGATTCAACAAGGCAATACATGTAAAACCTTTGAGCCCAATGTCTCAAAGTAGCAAACACTAAATACACACTATTACTAATATCAGTGTTATCAGCATTGGTTTTGTGCTCTCAGTAGTCACCACCATAAAGTAAAACATAAAGTAGAAGGGGAAGATTTCTCCATCAGAGATTATGCCTCTTTCATTCACATACATTCACTTATTTATTCTGTGGATTATCCTACCAGTACAGTCAGCATTTGGTCAAAGTACAATTAGAACAAAGTCTGCCACTTGGTAGGTAATCAGACAACAGATCCAAATTTGTTGAGCACTTCAATAAACATGGAAATAACTGACTGCATAATACTGTACTTAAACCCATGAAACCTAAAGACCAAAGTCCCCAAGAGGCTTAGTAACTTATTCATATTCACCCAGTGAGTGAGGGATACAGCCAGGATTTGCACACAGGCCAACTGACTCTAAGAGTTCATGCTGTAAACCCATATGCCATCCAGCCTGATATCTCCCACATCCTCCCGGGAAGAAGACCAAGAGAGACAGCTACTTAGTACCACATGATAACCACCAAATACAAGAATTTATAAGATACTTGTGTGGTTCAGCCACAGTCCTGGCTACAACATCTGTGTCTGGGGGAGAAGGATTTCGACTCTGCAGAATGACTCATTGGGCATTTGCACTAAAAAAAGAGTGCTAAAGAGCTCTCTGAAGAGATGCTCTAGAACTATAGGGTAGCACCTGTGAACTTTACTTCCAATGAAGCCACGGGGCTAAAAAAAAAATGATGCATGGAAATGATCAAGTTAAAAAGGCATGTAAATGTCTTCACTGCTGTTGCAGACAGAACTTCAGTTGAGGATATTGGCTGTCTGTGTAAGATCCCAAAGAGCCAATGAGGTAAGTGACAATGATGACAGCCACAGCAATGAGAGGAAGGGGCACTCCAACTGGGAGAAGACTTTTAGCACGATAATCCTGATAACCCCCTTCAATGCAAAGTTCTTTGCTGCTCAAAAGATATATGCATGCGCACTCCCTTACTGCTCTTCCAACACCAATGAGTCAACTATATCTGGTGTCATTAACCCTATTAGACAGATGGAGAAACTGAGGTTTAGAGTAAGAGAAAAGTCCAGGATGCAAAACTAGCTTTCCGAATCCAAGATCATCCCCAAGGTGGAAGAGAAGATCCTCAAACTCATAGAATTAACAAGATGCAAATTCCCTAAAGGATAGGAACTGGAAAAAAGGAAAATTTTTAATGGTCTCAAGTGAGAAGCTCAGTACTATACACTCAACTCAGTCCCCAGTGTCTGAGATTCTCATAGGAATAGATCTTAATCTCACAGCCTTAAAAAATAACATCCCCAATTACAGCAAACACAAAAATGTCACCCTGCAGCAAGTGTTTTTCTAAGCCAAAAAAAAAAAAAAAAGCCTAGAAATCAGAAAACTATATACCAGGAATTTTATCTCTGATGCTTTGCAGACTCCAGGAAATCTTCCCCCATAAAATCAAAATTTGAAACAGAGTATCAGGATCTACTGATGGGGTGAGTCAGGAGCATTTTCAACATTCAGCTCATAAAACACTTGAATACTGTCAGTACTCACTAAAAGTTTTATGACTAAACTAATCCATCTTGGTTGCCGGTTAACACTTTGGGAACAGGAGAAATCAGCTCTCCATGCAAAGTTTACTTTATTTAAGAATATATCTGAGTACAACGGTAGTTGTCAGGGACCAGAGGGTAGGGGAAATGAGATATTGGTCAAGGGGTATGAACTTCCAGTTATAAAAGGAATAAGTTCCAGGGATCTGATGTTCCTCACAGCAACTATAATTAACAGTGCTGTATTGTGAAAGTTGCTGTACGAGTAGATTTTACATATTCTCAACATAACAACAACATGATAATTATGTGAGGTGAAGGATATGTTAGCTAACCTTATTGCAGTAAACATTTTGCAATACACATGTGTATCAAATAATCACAATCACACCTTAAGCTTATACAATGTTATTGTCAATTGTATGTCAATAAATTAAGGTGGCAGAGAGAATATCTCTGAAAGAGGTACAGGAAAAGTCCACTGTAACTTAATGTAGAAATTACTCCTAATTAGAATAACATTCCTTAATTGCATATAACGTGACTCCCTATTGCCTCTACCACAGCTTGTGGGGCGACATCCCTGTGCATTTGTTCAAATAACTTCCTCTGCTCGGAGTTGCCTTCCCTGCCATACAGATCTCCACCTTATACAGTCCCAAACATATTTCTAGTACCAACTGTAAAGCCACTTATTTTAGGGAAGGTTTCTATATCCTCTAATAAAATGAGATTATTTACCAAACTAAAGTCAAACAGCATGGGGTTTGTATCTCCTTTTGAACACTATTAACTCTCATTTTTGTCACAGAGCCAATGTAAGAATTAAACTTGATGACGGTAGATGTCCTTACTCACCACTCTAGATCCTAAGTCTCTGACCATTTCTTTCAACAACTGAGATGCTCAGTTTTTCCTTTGGACTGATTGACCTCTTTTAACCCTTAAAATAATAATACCCTTGTTTTTCCGATGTCTTGTAAACAGGTGTGGCTTTGATTAAAACAAACAAACAAAAATACTGGCAGCATTTTCACTTGTTGAGAGATAGTATGTCTGTAACCTGTATGTGAAAGGCAATTTAAAGAGTGTAAAATACATGCAAAAATATTTAACAATTAGAGAAAGCCATATAGAATATACAAATATGTGTAATCACCAGATAGCTATAGATGTAAAATATCACCAATATTATGGAAGCCCCAGTATTATATCATATTGTAATTAGTCAAGAAGCTATTTCCCTCAACATTATGATTTAAAAATTTGAAATTTTAAAAAAGAAATTTAGGCCTATTTGTAGCAATATGGATGGAACTTGAGGGTGTTATGTTGAACGAAATAAGTCAGGCAGAGAAGGACAGATACCATATGTTTGCACATCTAGTGGATTAGGAGGAAGCTAATGGAGGACCATGAGGGAAGAAGAAGGGAAAAAATAGTTGGGGAGAGGGAGGGAGGCAAACCATGAGAGACACTTGAATGCTGAGAACAAACTGAGGGCTGATAGGGATGGGCGAGAGGGGAAGAGGGGTGATGAGCATGGGAGAGGGCACTTGTGGGGATGAGCACTGGGTGTTATATGGAAACCAACTTGACAATAAACTATTTTAAAAAATAAGATAAAATGATCTGTAAAATGGCAAAAAAAATTAAAAATAAATAAAAAAAATTTTTAAATTAAAAAAGAAAATAAATTTAGGCCTGGTGACTTCATTTTCACTGATGGAAATATTCTATTATTTTCTGTACCATTATTATTTTATCGTTAGTTTTTTGGTTTTTTGTTTTAATACTTTGTCTATTATATCACATGGCCTAATCTACATTTTTAAAATCTAACTTGACAATCATTGCATTTTAATGATGAGTTTCTTCTATTTATATTTATTATCCTCACTAATTCATTTAGACTTATTTATGTCATCTTAGGTAATTTCTGTTTGTCTTGATTTTTTTTATTATTTTATCTCCTTTCCCATGTTTATTTGAATTGACTGATTTTCAAATTCCTGCCAACCCCCGAACTTTATATGAAGCCTAACTTTTATATATTATAATGTTTGAAAATACATACATCTAAGTACAAGTCAAAAGTACAATAATTTTAGAGCAACTTAAATCTAATTAACCCTCCAATCTAATAGATCAGTGTTAGCTGATATTTTCAGTTTCTTGACCACTTCCCAATGGAAAATATTATCAGTATATTATACTCCCTTTATTTATTCCAATTTTCTCACTAATTTCTAAGCTTATCATGTCTTCTTGTTTCTGAGACTTTTTAGGATTATATTACTCTCTTCTGAACAACAGCCTTTAGAAGCATTTAATGCAAAAGTACTGATGATATAACCTCCATGTGTTTTTGCGTGAAAATATTTTATCCATCCTTTCCATTAACTTCTTCATTTAAATGTAAACCCTTCATAAAAGTTAAAATGATGGTGCAATGAGCACTGGGATACACTGCACCTAGATTAACCAATTCTTTAATCCCTTTTGCTGAATCTCTACACAGACAAATGGATAGATAAGAGACATTCAGCATATAGCTCCTGCAAACAAAGAAAATCTCTGTGATAATCTCCTGTTCCCACCAAAGAAACTTGATAGTGATGAAATCACATTATCTCATATATACTCACTATTCTAATTCCCCCACTTGTCTCCACAATATCTTAGGTAGATGCTGTATTTTCAGATTCAGGGGCCAATGAAGGATTATGTGTTAAATTTACTTGCAATTTCTTTCTAGTCTTATTAAATCTAGAGCAGTTCCCTGTTCTGTGTTTTTGTTAACTTGTTTTTTATGAAGTGGACATTTTTGAAGTGTCTAAGTCAGTTGAGTTATAGAATTTCCCATCATCTAGATTTTTTCAACTTGCTTCATAATGATTAGATTCAATGTAAATGTTTTGGCATTAAAACAACACAGGTGTTGTTCCTTCCACTTATACACATATATATGCATGTATATACATGTAAAATGAAAGGACTATATGGCATGGAAAAATGGGACTTGGATGCCAAGGATAGTTGTAGAAAGACACTCTGAAGTCTTCAAACATATGTGGACCATGAACAGAATCAGAAAATTTCTTTAATTAATGCTACTACTTTCAGGAGCTTGACCAGGATTGGGATGATGGCTGAGAAAAACTACAGATGTTGAAAAGTTGCAAATCATATTTGAATATTGCTTTTAGCAAATATGGATACCTGCTTAATATGATGGAAACGTGTGTTAACCTGTGTCTCTTAGAATCACATATATTAGAAGTCAATCTTCTTCTGTGAGATGTCCTTCAGTTTAAAAATGAATCCATGCCTTACATGTCACTTTTTATATGGTGATTACTTATCAAGGAAATAGAAGAAATACGGAAAGCAATAAATCTTTTTGTGAGTGTTTGCCATAAGAATCTAATTTTTAAAAAAGGTAGCTGAAATATAGGAGCCGTTTTTCTTCAAGAAATCACAAAGATTTTCTTTCTTTTTTTGGTCCTTTCTAGACCTGCATAGTCATGACAAAAGAAAATAGCACTAAAGTGACTGAATTTTTTCTTCTGGGATTTGTTGCCCAACACAAGTTTCAATACCTCCTCTTCATTGTATTTTTGGTCATCTATGTGACCTCCATGGTGGGTAATATTGGAATGATCCTACTCATCAAGACAGATTCCAGACTTCAAACACCCATGTACTTTTTCCTACAACATTTGGCTTTTGTTGATATCTGTTATACCTCCGCTATCACTCCCAAGATGCTGCAAAACTTCATATCAGAAAACAAATCTATATCCTTTGAGGGCTGCATAACACAATTACTGGTTTATGCAACATTTGCAACCAGTGACTGTTACCTCCTGGCTGCTATGGCAGTGGACCGGTATGTGGCCATCTGTAACCCACTTCACTACCCCATAATCATGTCCCGAAGAGTCTGTATCCAATTGGTAGTTGGTTCATATGTCATGGGTTCAATAAACGCTTCAGTGCACACAGGTTTTACATTTTCACTGTACTTCTGTGAATCCAATACCATCAATCACTTTTTCTGTGATGTTCCCCCAATTCTTGCCCTTTCATGCTCCAACATTGACCTCAACATAATGCTCCTTGTTGTCTTTGTGGGATTTAACTTGATATTCACTGTGTTGGTTGTCATCTTTTCCTACCTGTATATCATGGCGGCCATTCTGAAGATATCTTCTGTTTCAGGGAGGAAAAAAGCCTTCTCCACGTGTGCCTCCCACCTGATTGCAGTCACTGTTTTCTATGCAACACTATCATACATGTACTTACAGCCTCAGGCTAATGATTCCCAGGAGAATATGAAAGTGGCCTCTGTATTTTATGGCATTGTGATTCCTGTTTTGAACCCCATGATCTATAGTTTGAGAAATAAAGAGGTAAAAGAAGCTCTAAAAGTGATGAGGAAAAAGTTCTTCTAGGTTGGGCCCAAGTCATTAAAACGCAGCACCTCAAAGCATCAAATAAGGATGTTTGACCACTATTGAGTGTTTCTGAAGTTGGAAACATGTTCACATCTTAAATCAATGTTACCTCTTTTGATAACTTCTAAAAAATGTGAGAAATACAGTAACACCTCATGAGACTAATATTCCCCCGATTATAGTTCAAACCCTATCCATACTTTATTGAAATGATTTAAATTATTAAAAATTATGTACAGACTTCACAAAGTATTTAGTTGCTTCAAATAGATTTCATGTATGTTCTTAAAGACTAGAAAATCTCAATTTTGTATATAATCAATATTAAAATTGAAGTTCATTAATTTCCATTCACTTAAACAACTACCCTAAATTGTCTATAAATAGACAATATGTTCTGTTCCAATTATTGCATAAACCAAAATGTAAAATAAATGCACTGCTTTGAAAAGTACCTTATGACTCTGGCTACATTTCCTACTTAATATTCTCTTATTAATTACATTCTCTAGTAAATAATTTCTACGTGATGTTATGTTTCATTAGTTATCCTCTTTATACTGAATCCATTTCTTTCTTGCATAAAGTAAGGAAACTTCCAGAAACATTTCTTATATCCCTCCCCAATAAAAAACAGAAAATATAGAATGTAGAAGAATACAAAAACCTAAATGATTCATTTATGAAAGGCTTACCAGTCATTTTAGCCTAGTCAAATAACTTTATAGTGAACAATAGCAATTGAAAGGAGGCCAACTGTTAACAATCAGGAAGATAAACCGTTAACAAGAGAGCTTTAATAGTATATTGAGGTTAAGTAGTGGAAACCCCCACATGAATCTAGAGAGGCCATCCTAGCTACATGAGAAAGCAAGTTTAACATGAAAATAACACCAGACAGACCAGAAAATGTCAAGTTAACAGCAGAAAAACAACGGGGCAAGAGAAGATATATTTTTCAAATATGATATTCTGCTTTAATTTCAAGAGAAGAGAAAAAATTAGCCTGGAGATAACGTGGGATGACCAGAATCTTCCCAGAAAAGACTCCACCTTTATAAAGGATGAGACCTTATTTATATAAAGGAAAGGTCCAAGAACCTTCAAAGACCAGGAATAGAGACAATTGCTAAGAGTCATTAGCAAAATAGACAAAGGGTGTCCTGAGACTCTGGAGAGGAAAATCAGAGACTAATGTAAAAATATGGTGACTATTATTAAGATACTGTATCACATATTTAAAATCTGTTGAGGGAGTAGAAAGAATGAAATGAGTGAAAATAAGAGACTCTTGAATATTGAGAACAAACTGAGGACTAATGGGAAGGGAGAAGGGAAGGGGGGGTGATGAGCATGGAGGAGGGCACTTATGGGGATGAGCACTGGGTGTTATATGGAATCCAACCTGATAATAAACTATGAGAGAAAATAAATAAATAAATACGTAAATAAATAAAGATTAAAAATTTTTTAAAAATAAAAAGTTTTAGTGCGATATGAAAAAAGAAAAAGAAAATAATAATTATGCACAGTGATGGTTTGTTAACCAGTTTGTGGTGATCATTTCATGATGGATACTCATGTAAAAACATCAAGTTGTACATCCCAAATACATACAAACGTTGTCAATTCTACCTCAGTAAATAGGGGGAACATGATAAAACAAAGAAAAACTTAGTACATGTTGAGAAATCTAAATGGCCAAATTGGAAATAGGGTGCAAAATGGAGAGTCACATAGTATTCTGCATTTGATACTGAGGTGAAAGAAATCCCAAAAGGAAATAACTTCTGTGACAAATACAAACAGGCAGTGAAATCCCTGAAGTATATATGAAGGAGGAAGTGGTTGATCTCGGCTCTCACCAGATAAATAGTGATTGTTAGCAATTATCCAAAAGAGAGAGTTCCTTACTGACATCTATAGTACTAATAGTCTGACTTTGTATAATCATACATTCTTTCATAAATTACCAGCTGCACATTATTGTTTCATATGTCATCAACATCCCATGGTTTATAAGGGCTTTTGAGGTCCAGCAATTGCCTCTAAAACATTATGGTAGAGGCTTAATTCTTTGACCAAAATTTGAAGTCAATAATTAGCAAGATAGCTAATTTATCATATGTTTTCAATCATATGTGGATCTTGAGAAGCTGAACAGAAGACCATCGAGGAGAGGAAGAAGAATAAAAAAAGGATAGAAACGGGGGTGGGGGAGGCAAATCACAAGAGGCTATTAAATACAGAGAATGAACTAAGGGTGGATGGATCTGTGGGAGAGAGGGCAAATGGGTGATGGGCATTGAGGAAGGCACTTGTTAGGATGAGCAATGACTGTTGCATGTAAGCCAATTTGACAATAAATTATATTCATAAAAAAGAAAAGATTAGTCTAGACCAAAATGAAAGAAAATATAGCACCACACACAAAAGTTTGGAGCAAGAATGACACAAGAAAGAGAATACCTACAGAAGATGAAAGACAAAGAATCTACCAACCATCTTTTATGAGTATCCATTAGCTGATGCCAAATGTAGCTGGTTGTCCATCCATTCTCCTCTTGTTCCTTCCTAAAAGAACTACTATTTTATGTGGAAGGTGATGCGGCCAGGTAAAAAGATATTAAACTTCTCAGCTTTCCTTGTAGTTATGATGGCGTGTATCTTAGTTTGCATTGCTGGGATACAGTCTTCGATACAGGTAACGTACGCCGGTGGTATAGAGTGAAGAATTAACCTTAACTCAAAGAACAATCTTATCTTTGCCCACAGCTACTGGGGTTATCTGTAGGCCCCTGAAGTGTCTTTCCTAATAGGAGTGTCTTTGGCCACTGGACAGTCTAACATTGTGACTTATGATGGAAGCTATGAGACATGCCGTATCATTTTCAAGTTCCTGGGGAACTTGCGACTAAAGATACGATCCCTAAACTCCAGGACAGGTTGAGAATGAAAGATCAGCCACATGAGCATTATGTCATACAGAATGCCACAAAGAAACTGGGTACTAAAGGATACTAAAGGTGAGTCTCCCAGGTCAGCCATACTCCATATGTGTTGTCACACGTTGACATTCAGAAGGGTAATACATCCTTGAGGACGATGGACATTTTGTGTTTGGACCCTCACAAACCTTGCCCTATGCATTTCTTCCTTTAGCTACTTTTAATGTGTATCTTTTTATTGTAATAAAACTAAAATTTGTATGGATTGTATTTTCCTGACGTGTTAGCCAGTTTGTGCTCTATTATAAATTACCATAGATTAAGTAGCTTCTAAGCAACAGAAATTTACTTCTCACAGTTGTGAGAGTTACATATCTGAGATCAGGGTGCCAGTATGGTCAGGGTCTGGTGAGAGCTGCCAACATCTGCTGTGTTCTCAGTGGTAGAGAAAGAGCTAGAGAGCTCTCTAGCGTCTCTTCTATAAAAGCATGAACCCCACTCATCAGGGCTGCACCCTCGGCCCTGAGTACAGGACTAAGCAAATCACAAACGTGCAAGTCAAAACCCTCAGCGATGTGCCTCCCTCCAAAACCTTTACCACCATATGCCAGCACCTTGGGTTAGGATTTCAACAGAAGGATTTGGAGGGGCACAAATATTCAGTCCATATCACTGGGATTCAGTGAGTCATTCTGGTGAATGAGCAAACCTGACGGTGATTGTGGAAGTACCCCCACATTTTTTCCCAGCTACAAATGGGTGTGGCTCTAGAGACCCCTGGATTTTTGGCATCACTTTTGTCTAAAGTGACATCAGTCCTATGGGAAAGGTTCCCTCAGACTGCATTTGCTAAGCCTTTTGAAGGGGATGATCCCAAGAAGCAGAGAGCAGAAAGAATGAGCTGTAGAAAGACAGAAGCAATGAAAGGGTGAATAACTTAGCAGGCTTACACCCTGGGAACTGGAACTCAGTCTCAGTCTCTGAAGGACAAGACAATTATTCAATCCTTCTCCCCCATTGCTTCCACAGCTTCTGAAACATTCTTGAGGCAGACAAGCAGAGAGATACCATAGGAAGCCAGTCACTGGTAGCATAGACAATGCTGTCCACCACAGATGCATGAAATCGAGTAGCTGAAGAGAATGACACAAGACATTGAGGTCTCTCCTACCTATATAACACACTTCCAGCCAGTGAGATATGAGTAGAAGTCTGCTGGATTTGAAGAAAACTTTCATATTCCTAATGAAGAATATATATGCCCTTGTCACTCTACCTTCCTGGATCCTTTTTTCTGCTCTGAAAAGGGAATATGATCACTAGCACTATAGGTGACAGGATAGACTGGGGCAACCAGCATATGGGAAAGACTAGGCAATTCACAAAGTGCAAGTTAAAACTTCCAAACTATTGTTATAAAGGAAAAATAAGTCCCTGTCTTTTGAGCCAAAGAAAATTGGATTTTTTTCTACCAGGAGTAGAACACACTCTTAACTGAGACACTGGTCATGCAATAAGTAATGTTGAATGTCGATTCACCTGCTTTTTTAATGTAACGCTCCTTCTCAGATATACTTGTTAATCAAAAGCTACAGACTCACTGAATTTAGCCTTCTACTCTCACTGATTAAAGTTTTCACCCCAGCAACTTTAGAACCCAAAACTTCTCAAAACAGCTTATTCCACAGACTGTTATCTGAAACATCCTGATGGCATAAAGTGCGATTGGAAAAAAAAAGAGTATATTTATCCAGGGCTTATTTTGTAACCATACACTTCTTAGAAAAACAAAAGAAAGAAGATATAAAGAGTATTTTTCTTCATATAAACAATGACCGAAGTGTTAATATAAAATAAGTTCAATTTCCCCTCCTCCTCCATCAACCCTCAGTTTGTTCTCTGTATTTAAGAGTCTCTTATGGCCTGCTTCCCCCCCTTTCTGTTTATAAATATTTTTGCCCCTCTCCTTCCCTCATGGTCTTCTGTTAAGTTTCTCAAGCTCCACATATGAGTGAAAACATATGATATCTGTCTTTCTATATAAGCAGTGAATCACGGGAATCCACCCCCAAAACCAAGAGCATGCTGTACACATTGTTTGTTAGCCAATTTGACAATAAATTATATTTTCAAATAATTTAAAAATAAAAGTCTCAATACATAAAATCATTTTTAAAAATAAAATAAAATATGTTCAAATAGTAGT
>JAESUZ010001702.1:0-94497 GCA_017311185.1 Proteles cristata cristata
AGCCCGACGCGGGGCTCGAACCCACGAACCGCGAGATCATGACCTAAGCGAAAGTCGGACGCCCAACCGACTAAGCCACCCAGGCGCCCCCATTATATGTTGATTTTAACATAGAGCACAGACTTGCATACATCAAATGATATGATAAAGTAATTTAAAGAAAAAGGTGTTCTTTTTTAAGTAATAAAGTAGTGTGGAACCAAGGTACAATATGTATATCTTCTCAGTAAGTAATTAAGCCATAATGTGTTTGTTTTCTTAGACGTTTTCATAATTAACATTTTAAAAATTGACTCTTTGATACTTGTGCTATTCACTTTAATAAAAGCATAGAAAAGATTCTCTCTGCTTAGATTAACATATTCATACAATATGTGCCCAAGCTGAAACAGACATGTGAAATATCTGAGAGGTAGTGTAATTCATGACCACAAATGGTTTTAAAAGGGTGAACCACTAAGATTTTTTTAGCAAAGACCTAAGGAAAACCAGTCTTGGGCACAGTGTGCTAACCTATTTTATAATAGCTAATTAGAAGTCTAAGCTTTTTGCAGAAGAATGCCATTTAAACTTACATGCTATCCCACTTTCATAGCATATATATATCTCACTGAGGCAAGCAACTTAGAAACATAATTCCATCATAGCTGTGCAGTTAAGCAAGGAACTTGTAAATTGAATGTATCTGTGTGTTTTTTTTTGGGGGAAGTCATCTGTTCTGATCACTGAAATAAACAATAAAAGGTTACATTTAGAAGCCTCGAAAACATGTTTAGTACATTAAAGTTTCAATTACAAAATGATGTGAATATTACAATTACCATAAGAAATTACAATGTCTAACATTTAAAAATTACCTGCAACTATTTTTTAATCACAATAATGTTACACAAAGGGTACATATTTTTGTTAACTAAAATTAGTGAGGCAATTTAGGAACAAGAGACAGATTCTTTCACTCCTCTTTTTTTTTTTTTGGTGTTGTTGTTTTTAAATTTATTATTATTATTATTATTTTATTTCTGAGAGAGACAGCAGAGCAGGGGAGGGTCAGAGAGAGAGGGAGACAAAATTCTGAAACAGGCTCCAGGCTCTAAGTTAGCTGTCAGCACAGAGCCCGATGCAGGCCTCGAACCCACGAACCGTGAGATCATGACCTGAGCTGAGGTTTGACACTTAACTGACTAAGCCACCGAGGTGCCCCTCACTCTCTATGTTGTAAAAGCTGCAATAAAAATACCAGAAAAGGGACAGGTCTTTGTTTTTTAAAATCACTGAAGTACATAAAATGCCTTAGCAGATAACAATACTATTCCATGACATCTAAAATTTTTATGTTCACTTCTCATTCTCCTCATAATATTCACATTTTAATTATATATTTATTTTGTTTGTTTGCATGTGAAAACACCAAATAATCTATTATCTCAACATTAAGCTGATTTCTTTTGAAGATAATTTTGAGAGGAATAGAGATTCCTTTTTCAGGATGCTTAAGGCAGAATGCTTAAGGTTCATGCTTGCTGCTTTGCCTGAGCTTCTGCTTCCTGAAATGAAAAAACAAACAAAATGTTTATTTAAATATCTCAAAGCAGACATCTATATACATTTTGGTTAGACTATATTAGCTCAAATTATTAAGAATATTCAAAAACAAAAACAAATGGCTCTCAGAGAAGACTGCTTGAAAATTCTTAATAGAAAAACTATAATATAAAACTTCTGCTTAGAAGCAGATGTAATAGAAGACTGCCTAATCATTGCTAATTGTGTGAAATAATTCCATAAAAGCAAGTGATTTCCAAGTACAGTTGAAACAAAAAAAAGGATGATTTCCTTTTTCTGTGATTTGTCACCAAAAATTGAGTGTTCAAAAACATTGTCACCTTAAGTTTACAAGTTAGTTTTTTTGTTTAAAGTTTAAATTACTTAGAAAATGTACTATTTATTAAAATGTTGTTGCTTTAAATTTTACAAGAGTAGGCAGGAAAAGAGGTCAGGTTGTCTTTCTTCTCCTCTGGGCAATGAGTATTTCCAGCATAGGTATGCTTTGGAACCTACCATATTCCACTTCAAGGAAAGTTTATGGAACTAAAGATGGGTGGTAAGAGTGACTCTGGTGAAAGAAATTTCAGAGTTAAGTTGTAGAAATCATGCATACTTGACAATATCATTCTAAACACCTGCCATAAATTGAATACTTGGTAGTCACAGGAGGAGTGAGAGCAGCTGAATACTCCAAAATGAGCCTTTGGGAGCGCCCCAGTGGCTCAGTTGGTTAAGCAGCCAACTTTGGCTCAGGTCATGATCTCATGGTTTATAGGTTCGAGCCCTGCATCAGACTGTGCTGACAGCTCAGAGCCTGGAGCCTGCTTCTGATTCTCTGTCTCCCTCTCTCTCTGCCCCTTCCCCACTTCTGCTTTCTCTCTCTCTGTCTCTCTCTCTCTGTCTCTCTCTCTGTCTCTCTCTCTCTCTCTGTCTCTCTCTCAAGATTAAATAGGGGCACCTGGGTGGCTCAGTCGGTTGAGCGACTAACTTTGGCTCAGGTCATGATCTCACAGTTTGTGGATTCGAGCCATACATCGGGCTCTGTGCTGACAGTTAGCTCAGAGCCTGGAGCTTGCTTCAGATTCTCTCTGTCTGTCTGTCTCTCTCTCTCTGACCCTCCGGTGCTCACTTTCTCTCTCTCTCTCTCAGAAATAAGTAAAAACATTTTTAAAAATTAAAATAAATAAATAAAACATTATTTAAAAAAAATAAATATTAAAAATTTTTAAAAACAAACAAAATGAGCCTCTGATACTATGCCCAGAAGAAGGGGAAAAAGCAAAAAAGAAAGATGGTATATTCTTACAAAACAAAAAAGGTAGAAATGAAAGAAAGAAGGACACCAAAGAGGACACTGTGATTTGTTCTTTTAAATTTTTAAAAAATAATGTTTAGTTATTTTTGAGAGAAAGATAGCACAATAGGGAAGAGGCAGAGATAGAGGGAGAGAAAGAATCCAAATCAGGCCCCATGCTGTCTGTGCAAAGCCTGATGCGAGGCTCAAACTCATGAACCATGAGGTCATGACCTGAGCTGAAGTCAGATGCTCAACTGACCAAGCTGAGCCATCTATGAGCCCCTGTAATTCATTCTTGATACGTATTCAACAAAAAAAGATGTAAAATACTACCTTCAGAAACCTGGGGGGAAAAACCCTAAGCTCTTTTAAAACATTAAACATCATGTTTGGTTGTCAAAATGACAATATCTTAGACCCTTATTATGCATTTTCTTTCATTTTATGGAACTTTTTGAGAATTTCCTCACAACATAATGAATTTTACACTAAGAACCCTCAAAGGGTTATCACATGTATTTGGGGAAGTAGTTATATAAAATGTGAATATGGGTGTCTGGGTCGCTCAGTCAGCTGAGCGTGCAACTCTTGATTTCAGCTCAGGTCATGATCCAGGGTCGTGGAATCGAGCCCTATATATGGCTTTGCACTAAGTGTGGAACCTGCTTAGGATTCTGTCTCTCTCTCTCTCCCTCTGCCCCTCTTTCTGACTTGTGTTCCCTCTCTAAAAAAATAAATAATAATAAAAATGAAAACAAAAATGTTAATATGTCCTAATGCGACATCTTTCTTTTTATGCACATCTAATGCCTCTGAGTAACTAGTATTTTGGAAACACCCTAATTCCCTTAAGTCGCATCCTGTCACTCTTTGCTGTAATTGGTCATGAATCCTTTAGCTCTCAGTTATTCCTTTTTTTTTTTTTTACAAATAGTTTATTGTCAAATTAGTTTCCACATAACACCCAGTGCTCATCCCCACAAGTGTCCTCCTCCATGCCCATCCCTCCTCCCCCCACATCCATCAGTCCTCAGTTTTTGTCAGCATTCAAGAGTCTCTCATGGTGGGGGAAAGGGAGAGAGGCAAACCATGAGAGACTCTTGAATGCTCTCAGTTATTCCTTTTAATGGAAGAAATTATTGGCACAGACATCCAAAACAAAAATGCTATAAGAAACTTTTTATAATATGTCTTTACAGTAATGTATTATATTTAAAGTAAATTATTTAGTTTTCTAATTATATTTTATCCATCAAATATATAAATTGTGCCAAAATATGTAAGTAGCCAATATGTATAGTTCAAGGATTATCTAATCAACCTGAGAGATTTGGAAATAGGCATATGAGGGTATCATCCCCTTTCATTCCTAATATAAACATCATTCCATTAATGTACCGATTTTGCATCAGATAATCTTGGTTAAGTTCAAATTTCAGCTCTGTTACTCTATAATTATGTAACCTTGAACAAATTACTTAAACTATCTGAGCGTCAGTTTCCTTTTTTTATAAAATGCTATTGAGCACACCTAGCTCATAAAGATGGTATAAGGATAAAATTAGTTGTATGTGAAGAGTCTAGCTCAGTGTTTGGCCATTGCAGGCATCCATCCTTCTTTCCCGCTTTTCTCTTCTCCGCTTTTTGTCTAGTAACTAGGACCAAAACCACAGCTATGTGATATTAATATAAAATTCCTCTTGGAGATTTGGTAAAATAATAGGAATGCTTCAAATCTCATAGCAGCGACAGATTCCACTGCTCCTCTCTGAAGCAGGATAGTTCAACCAAAGCTAGTGAGAACATTTCTCTAACCAGCATTCTCTACTCCCTCAACATACTACTAGGGACCATGGGTCAATGATATTTTTAATGTTTTTATTTTATTTTTCAGAGAGAGAGAGAGATAGAGCACAAGTGGGAGAGGGGCAGAGGGAGGGAGACACAGAACCAAAGCAGGCTCCAGGTTCTAAGCTGTTAGCACAGAGCCCCACGTGGGGCTCAAACTCACAAACTGAGATCATGACCTGAGCTGAAGTAGGATGCTTAACTGACTGAGCCATCCATGTGCCCCAATGGGTCAGTGATTTTTTTCTCAACATGAACATCACCAGATTTTTATTTTTTAGTAAATAAAAGTTATTTTACTTCATATCTGAAAACCATCACCTCCTATAAAGAAATGCTAGTCCTAAGAAATGCTAGTATTAAGAAAATAGAGTAAATATTAAATATACCCTGTTTTGACTGCATCCAGTATACAAAATAATATAAAAACTATCTTCCACAGGAGGATTCCTTGTTTTGTGGAAATATTTGTCACAAGATAATTTTAAATACAAAGTTCTCCATTGAATTGGTTTTGAATAATTTTTAAATGTAAAGAGAATGTGTACTAATTATTTAGAAAGTAAATAAGGGAGAAAAATGTACATGTTTGTCTATGGTTCTGTTCAATCTCTTAACAGAGTATTAAGTAAAACAATTATGTACCTAATTATAATGTATCTTTAATGAAAGCACTACTTCTTTCAGTGAATAAACTATTTTTGTTGACCCTATTAGTAGACATTTAACTTGTTTTCAAAGTTTCAGGATTATATATAACACTTTGAAACACTTTTATCCATAAAGTTCATTATTTAATTTGGTTGACCCTACTTTTAGACATTTAACTTACTTCCAAAGTTTTAGGATTGTAGATAGCATTTTGATTTATGTTTTTATCCATAAAACTTTTTCCGTGTATAGAATTATTTCATTAGACTATAATACCCCATGTGAAATTACTGGGTGAAGGACTATAAACATTTTAGGGTCCTTGATATCTTTTTGTCATTATGGTTTTCAAAAGAATATCAATTCATACTACAACCAGCATTTCCATGCATCCTTCTTGGCACTGAGTATTATCCTTTGATATCTTTACTAATTTCACCAATCAAAATTGAATCTCATTTTATAACATGTCTTTATTGTCAAGCATTTTTCTAATGTGGGTTAATTAGTGGTATTTTGGTTTTTTTTAAAAAATTTTTAAATGTTTATTTTTGAGAGAAAGAGAGAAACAGAGACAGGGAGACACAGAATTCGAAGCAGGCTCCAGGCTCTGAGCTGTTAACACAGAGCCCAGTACAGGGCTCGAACCCACAGACCCTGAGATCATGACCTGAGCTTGGACACTTAACCAACTGAGCCATCCAGGCACCCCCTAACTAGTTGTATTTCTTGATTTGTATACTCTCTTTTTCTGAGAGAGTGTGTATGAGCATGAGCAGGGGAGGGGCAGAGGGTGAGAAAGAGAGAGAATCTTACGAAGGCTCCATGATCAGCAAAGAGCCCAATGCGGGCTCTCACCACCATGATATCATGACCTGAGCTGAAATCAAGACCTGGATGCTTAACTGACTAAGCTACAGTCACCCCTTATTTTGTATACTTTCCATTTTCAGTTCTTTCTAGAAGGCTTATTATCCTGTTAAGTTAAAGGGAGGAAAATACTCTGAAAGTTGACCTGAAGAATAGAAAAATCATCATTCTGATATCAAATTTTCACTTTTAGTCTTGGAGAAAAACCTATTAAATACTAACATTCAAAATTGTCCTATCACCAAATAAAAGACATAGCATACAGAACCTAGGAAATATTGTAATAATGTTGCATGGTGACAGATGATAGCTACACTGTGGGCTTACCATAATTTATACAGAAGTTGAATCACTATGTTGTACACCTGAAACTAATGTAACATTGTGTGTCAACTATGTACTCAAGTATGTAGAAATAAATAAATAAATTAATTAATTAATTAATTAATTCCAGATCTCTTCTTATTACCAATCCTCCCTTAACTCCACTGTCATTTCCAGATCTCTTCTTATTACCCCAATCTATCCACTCTCTCCTTGCTAACATGTACTGTTGTTTTACTTTCTTCATACTCCTAGGCTTAAATAAAGATGGGGAAATAAAAACTATAAGCTGACAAGCTCCACTATGAACTCATCAACTCTAGATGGACCCTCTATTTTGCTCAGCCATACTTCCATTCACAATCTTAACTTACTCTTTAGCCTATTTTCAACAACCTGATTGTTTTCAATCCTCCTCAAAGTTGTAATACCTTTAATTTCCCATTACACCTAGCAGATGACCTTACATTAAAGATAAGACATTTTCTAATGTGAACTTCTCTAATCTCCTTGCAGTATAAAATTTCTATTTTTATCCCTCTCTCCTCATTCGCTCCAGTCTCAGAAAAAAAACATCATGTCCTCTCCTTTTCAAGACTAACTCCTCCCCTGGATCCTCACTTTTTTGTTTCCTACATGATGTTTGATTTATTTCCTGATTGCTAGGATAGAAGTCCTGTATATAGCTTCACTCCTTCCTAGTTATTTACATACACAAGCATCTCATAAACTGCTACATCTTATCATACATGAGTTTTCTATATCTCCTAAATTAATCTTTTCTTTTCCATGGCTACAGTACCACTTTAGGCCCTATTCATTAGTTTTCTGGACTTCTAAGTTACCCTCTAATGGGTATGCCTATCTCTAAAATCTCATTTCTCCAATGTTTTATAATCCACACAACTTTCAAATTTATTCTCTTAAGACACAGATCAAATCACATCCTAAAATACAGATATAATCTTATCATTGTCTTCCCCCTTTTACTACCATGGCTTTTAGATACCTAGAGGATAAAGCCAAAAGTACCTAACACTGCATTCATAATTTAGTCCAAACCTATTTGGCTAATCTCACATCCTCTATTAAATATGCCTTATTATAGAGACATGCAGCACTACACTCTGCTCCCTGAACATACCATCATGTGAAGCTACATGCAGTGGTTCTTGTTCTGCCTCTGTGAAAGATGCCTTAGTGCCATTTCAGTATTTTTAAATCCCTGACAGCTCAAATGCCACTTCCCTTGTGAAACTTTCTCCAAATTCCTTAATAATATTTTATTATTATTTTCTCTGGGTGCTTATGGCACCTTTTTCATAGCATACAGAAATTACTATAATATGTGTTGGATTATAATTATTTGTAGTCATATTTGTTGTGTAATTATTTGTATACTTTTCCTTCACTAGGTTAAAAACATTTTTAAGGCAGTAACTGTGCTGTATTCGCCATATTTGTCTCACCATCAATGTCAAATTAGTGTTTGACACTAATAACTGGCCTAATGAATAAATGAATGAATGATTCCTACTTTTAACTAAGAAGGAGTAATCAGTCACAGAAAGCAGATTATCCTTCCTTTCACACTTCCTCTTACCTGAAATGAAATCAATGATATAACTTGGGTTTATTAGCTTGATTAAACAAAAATGTCTCCTCTAACATTTCTTTCAACTTAAATTATACAAAGCCTAAAATAAGACATTTTACTCATGAGAAAAGAAATATCAGCAAGGAAATAGAATTTCACAGTGAGTCAGACAACAATGTTAGAAAATTTTCTGTAGTTGGAAACAAGTAATAACAGATTCTCAAAATTGGAGAAGGAGCTGGAGTTCACAGAATCCACTTAGTATAAAGTTAGTTGCTAAGATCAAAACATAAAATTACAGAACAAGGGCCAGCCTGTGTAGAAAAACTTATTGTAAAAAGCATGAGGTGCTTGGGTAGCTCAGTCGGTTGAGCAATTAACTTCAGCTCAGGTCATGATCTTGTGGTTCATGAGTTTGAACCCCACATCAGGCTTGCTGCTGTCAGTGCAGAACCTGCTTCTGATCCTCTGTCCCACTTCTCTTTCTGCCTCTCCCTCTCATGCTCTGTCTCTCAAAAAAAAAAAAAAAACATTTAAAAATATTAAAAAAAGGAAAAGACCTATGGTAAAAAGCAAAGGTATATTTAAAGCCCATAGCTTTGAGATATTTCATTAAATAGGCAATTTAATTTTTGATTCTTTTCTTAATTTGATCTCCCCTGGAAACACTACCATTTGAAAAATTACTTGTTTTTGGCAGGGAGAAACCCCCAAATTTAGCCAGCAATTTAGTGACCCATTTAGAAACTCAAATGCTCTTAGTTAATTTGAATGGACTACTCTAGCATTTACTCTCACACAATGACAACAGATGCTGTCAAGAAGATTACTATGAAATAAGATGTGTTCTGTTTATGTAAAACCATGCATGATAGCTGAAATAATGTTGTCTTTAACATTCGTAACCATTTATTTATGAATGGGACAATGAGAAATTTACTGCTTTGGGTAACTTGATGGGGAAGTCACTCTACCTCCCTCCCACTCACATACTTTATGTATTTGATAATGCACATCTGTCTGCCCTACCAGGAATTAAATGCATGCAGAGAAGGAACATTTCCTATCAGCTATGTTACACTGCCTCTAGCTTAACCTGAATACATAGTAAGCGTGGAAATCTCACTGACTAAAAAATCCAGCAGTAATAAAATTACTAATAAAGCAAGGAAGAAAAGGAATCATACCTTTGAACCAGGTGGGGCTGTCAAGCCTAAAAAGGCATACACAGCATTATTTTCTCTGGCTTCAAAGAAGGCATCATAGTCCTTAATGAAAAGAAGGAAAGGAAAATAAGTAATATGTAACCAGCAAATTTATTCAAAACTAACTGATTGGTGAACCTTCTTTGGTGGTGGTGGTGGTGGGGGGGGAATATAGGCTATCTAATTTCCATAATGCTAGGATTCTGGGAAAAGTAGTAAAGAGGCAAGGCATATTAGATCCCATTTAATGTGGGTTAGAATATATGCTATTTTGTGGGGCAGAAACTGCAAAATAGCTTATTCCATATAACACAGGCTTTAAATCTGCCTCAGGCCAAGTAGCTTTCTTCACAGCTAAAGTAGCCAACTATTTGCCAGTGAGAGGTTGCTTATTTCTCGTAGGAGGCTATTACTTCCATTCCCCGTTATTTCTCTTTTATTATTTATTAAGATAGAGGTATCCTCATAACCTAGAGTAGAACAGATTTTAGTAAGATATGCCCAGTATCATAAGAGTAATAAATCTGTGCTGTTTTTGGAGGAGGGGAATGAGATTTTCATACAATATGACCAGGAGAGCAAACGAACCACTAAAAAGTTTCATTTCAGGGATCCATGAAAAGGATCAGATGACTGAATTTGTTTGGGCTTCCTACTGTCATCCTCTAAGCCACCAAGCATGCTTTAGAAGTAACAAATAGGGGCACCTGAGTGGCTCAGTTGGTAAAGTGTCTGACTTCGGCTCAGGTCACGATCTCAAGGTTCGTGGGTTCCAGCCCTGTGTCGGGCTCTGTGCTGACAGCTAGCTTGGAGCCTGGAGCCTGTTTCAGATTCTGTGTCTCCCTCTCTCTCTGACCCTCCCCTGCTCACTCTCTCTCTCTCTCTCTCTCTCCCTCAGAAATAAATAAAACATTATATTTTTAAAAAAGTAGCAAATAGAATTGCCTAAATTTGACTATGACATATCAATACCAAATCTACTTATAAAACACAGCCATTGTCTATACCTGGCCTTACTTTGTTTAATTTAAAACACATAGAAATAAGTCTGGCATTTTGGCTGATTTATTGGAGCTGAAAAGCACTCATAATTTCTTGATTTTTCTAGAGACTTCCTCACGAACAGATTATCAATTACAGTGTTCTGTATGTGTATGAGTAATTCCTGGTACTTGGAGGATCTGGAGATATAAGGTTTAGATATATGTAGAGTTCTTGGTACTTGGAGGATCTCTCAAGCCATTGATGACCCTAAATTGGATCCTCATGCCAAAAAACACCAGAGTTTCTCTCTCTTATTTAGGAATTCTTTTAAAACAGTCAGAATTGTTTAACCCTACTGGAATTTCCCAAGGATTGACTGAAAGCATCTTATCATGTACCCTAAATGCTGACAAAGGAATAAACCCTACTACACAGTAAGCACATATGAACAGCCTCCTATGAGCTCACTCTTTGAGCTCACTGTTCGAAAGTGAAACTAATTGGATATGGATAACAGTTTCATACTGAGACACATGACCTTTAAACTATTCAAGATAAACAATATACAAGCAACATACATCATTTCTAAACTCAAGCACTTGGAAGTAAACTAAAAATATTAGTTGAAAGAGTCCAAAAATCATAGAAGAGGTATTTCTTACCTTTTGTTCAAAGTAACAAAAAAAAATCATGTCAGTTCTTAAGTTCATGTGAAAGAAAATAGGTCAACTATATTGAAATCTGATCATAAAATGCAACTCTAGTTGAAGTATTTGGGATCAAATTTTATATATATATATATATTTTTTTTTTTTTTGAGGGGTTAGGGACAGAGAGAGAGGGAGAGAAAATCTCAAGCAGACTCCACACTGTCAGCACGGAGTACAATGCCGAGCTTGATTCCACAAACCGTGAGATCATGACCTGAGCCAAAATCAAGAGTTGGATGCTTAATAGACTGAGCCGTCCAGGTGCCCTGGATCAAAGTATCTTATCTATTTTTGGCCCTGGACGTAGCAAGCACAAACAGGTTTTTAACTCTGAGACAAAAGTACATCGCCAGTTTCTCAATAAAGCCAGATCAATTAATCTGTTCTGTAAATAAGTATTGAGCACCTACTACATGCCATTTTTTTGGTGCTAAGATTACAAGGTAAACAAAATATTTTTAAATTAATTTTAATGTTTTATTTATTTGAGAGAGAGAGGGAGAGAGAGAGGGAGAGAGAGAGGGAGAGAGAGAGAGAGAGAAAGCAGGGGAGGAGCAGAGAAAGAGGGGGACAAAAGATCCAAAGCGGGCCCTGTGCTGACAGCAGTAAGCCCAATGTGGGGCTCAAACTCATGAACCATGAGATCATGACCTCAGCCAAAGTTGACCGCTCAACTGACTGAGACACCCAGGTGCCCCAAGAATAAACAAAATATTAAGATCTTCATATCTATACATAGCTCAACCCTAGGGAAGGCAAATTTAAAATATTTACAAAGAGCAAAAAAAAAGAGATTGTGACATAGTCTGCTTTTTCTATAGAAATTCATTTGAGGAAAAACACAGATATTTTGTTTACACCTCTGGGATTCCAATAACATTAATCCAGAATGTATTCTATCATATACTGGTATCACATTAATTATTATTTCATCAAAAGGCTTCAGTTCTTCATATACATAGCAGAAGCTCTTTCAGAACCAAGATTATTCTTATAAATATTGTACCTTCTATAATAGTGTCTCATCTATGTGGTAGGGTAATTGTTTCAGTCACATTCCAGTCTGGAAATAAGAACCTAAGCCATAGATCATTGGTTCTCAACAGGGTGTAATTTTCTCCCTAGGGACATCTGGCAAAGTCTGGAGGTATTTTTGGTTTTTCACAACTGGGAGGGTGCTACTGGCGCTCAGAAGTCGGGAATTCTGTTACACTTCCTACAGTGCATAGGGAAGCCCTCCACAAAAAAGATTTGTCCATCCCAATATGTCAGTTGTGCCAAGGTTGAGAAACTTTGAGATATTTTTTAATGTTTATTTATTTTTGAGGGAAAGAGAGAGAGAGAGAGAGGAAAAACCATGAGCAGGAAAGGCAGAGAGAGGAGACACAGAATCCAAAGCAGGCTCCAGGCTCTGAGTTGTTAGCACAGAGCCCAACGTGGGGCTCGAACTCATGAACAATGAGATCATGACCTGAGCTGAAGCTGGGTGCTTAACAGACTGAGCCACCTAGATGTCCTGAAACCTTTAGACATTTTAAGCAATGGAATTTAATATGAAGGACTTATTTGCAAAGCAACTGATGAAAGGCAAACAGGAAATGATAAGGCAACCTAAGGATTAACGACAGCAAGAAGCTGCTACCACAGCTACAGGTTAAAGGAAAAAGCAGAGAAGGTGATATTACAAAACCCAGGATCTGAGACATGTGATATCACAAAGGAGACATAGACACTGTCATGGACACTTCCAGAAGCAGGAAGGAGAGGGATATCTTGGCTTTTCCTCCCTCTGTCTTCCACTCTTCCAACCAATATCTCCAATTATTGGCCAAACCTAGCAGGTAGCCAGTCAGCAATGGAGATTGGGAAATGTAATTTACTCAGGTCAGCCTCCCTCATAATACAGAATGGAGGGAAAAAAAGAATGAAGATGGAATCTTTCATAAATAGGAAAATGAAATACACAGTGTTTCAACAGAAAAAGTAAGAGCTTATGAATAAAACAAATTTAGGTTTAAATCCTAGCTGTATGGTTTTGCAAGTCAGTTAACCTTCTTCAAAGCCTCAATTTCTTCATCTATAATACAGGAATAACAATACCTACCTCATGGGATTAGTATGAGACCTAACTAATCTAATACACATAAAGCATGTAGCACAATCCTGACATATCATACATATGTTTTCTATGAATGGTTACTATATATTCTTCTCCCTATGAGTCTGTATAGGGATAAACCTTAATTCTTATTGTTATTAAACTTCTAACTTACGGGGCCCCTGGGTGGCTCAGTCGGTTAAGCATCCAACTTTGGCTCAGGTCATGATCTCACAGTTTGTGAGTTCGAGCTCCGCGTCAGGCTCTGTGCTGACAGCTCAGAGCCTGGAGCTTGTTTTGAATTCTGCGTCTCCCTCTCTCTGCCCCTCCCCTGCTCGTGGTCTGTCTCTCCATCTCTCAAAAATAAACAAAAAAAATTTAAAAAAATCATTAAAAATAAACTCCTAACTTAGTATCTGGTATACAGCAGGCATTTAATAAAAGTTAGATTCTTTTTACATTAACAAATATTTATTTTATCGAGTCTCAACTCCTGCCCAGTCCTTTTCATTCTATTTCTCAGTGATACATTATCCCTATTCTCAATTCAACATTCTCAAATGTTCTCAAATGTTATCCATATAACGTAAAAGGTGTTCGTTTTCAAAGTCAAATGAATTAAAATTTCTGATTCAAAAAATTAAGACAATATGCTGGCTTAGATTGGAATGGATGGCCTCTGAGGACTCTTCCAGCTCCTAGGATTCAATAATTTGCAGAAATTTCAATTATAGAGGCACTGAGGTTTCATTATCTAAATGAATAGCCTAAGTGCCTTTGGCTTATCTGCAGAGTATGTCTTTACACGTTGACCCCATTAGCAGTAACAGATGAAATATTCCGGACCCTCCTCAAATTCGATTCACAGAGAAAATATGTTATGCCAATAAAGTTCTCAATTTTCAATGCTTCCTTCCCTAGATTTTCTGAATTGGCACATAAAACAGATCCCCACCCAAAAGTGTCCTTACTTCCATATAAACCTATTAAGTAGAAGATTTGGGTTGCTGGCTCTAATATATTTGTCCCTCAATCATCCTAATTCTTTTTTTTTTAAATATTTTTATTTACTTCTAGGAGAGAGAGAGACAGCGTGAGCAGTGGAGGGTCAGAGAGAGAGGGAGTCACAGACTGAAACAGGCTCCAGGCTCTGAGCTGGCAGTCAGCAAAGAGCCCGACGCGGGACTCGAACCCATGAACCGTGAGATCATGACCTAAGCGAAAGTCGGACGCTTAACTGACTAAGACACCCAGGCGCCCCCCAATCATACTAATTCTGAGGACATAGCAGTGCAAACAATTCTTTACTAGAAATCCTTATAGCCATCACATATACTTTCTGTACTGTATCATCACATGGATACGTATTTATAACCACAGTCCTATTGTTTCAGATGTGTGTGATTCTTCCTCCATCTCACTTCCAATCGTCTCCTTAAGAGAAAAGACTGTTTTATTTATACTTGTACTTGCTATAGTATCTAAAATTGCCAGAGGTTTCAAATGTTACTTAAAAAATAATAACGAACACTACTTTATCATTTAAATGAACTAAAGATTGCATAGTTGAAAACACCAGCCACAAAGCAAAATCTCGATTTTTGTTTCCCTTGTTACTTATATGAGTTCAATTAGTTTACTTAATATTTTATGAAAATTCATTAATAATATCAAAATAAGGGGCCCCTCGGTGGCTCAGTCAGCTGAGCTTCCAACTCTTGATTTCGGCTCAGGTCATGATCTCACAGTTTGTGAGATCGAGTCCTGCATCCAGCTTTGTGCTGACAGTGCAGAACTTGCTTGGGATTCTTTCTCTCCCTCTGTCTCTATCCTTCCCCTGCTCTCTCTCTTAAATTAAAAAGAAAACAACAACAATGATTTTAAATAATATCAAAGTAAAAGTATTACTCGCTTCAGGTAGGAAATTAGATATTACTCTTTTTTATCTACTTTTATTTTTTTTTTAAATATTTTTATTTATTTCTAGGAGAGAAAGAGAGACAGCATGAGCAGGGGAGGGTCAGAGAGAGGGAGACACAGACTCTGAAACAGGCTCCAGGCTCTGAGCTGGCAGTCAGCACAGAGCCCGATGCGGGGCTCGAACCCACGAACCGTGAGATCATGACCTAAGCGAAAGTCGGAGGCTTAACCGACTAAGCCACCCAGGCGCCCCTTTTTATCTACTTTTAATCTAAATAAGTAAAACATCTGAGTTCTTTCAGGAGCTTCTTCATGGACACGGCAGAAAAAATATAATTGCTCCATATAGAATTAAGGTGAAGAAATGGAAAGGCAGGGCACCTTCCTGCCTCAGTCAGTATAGCATGCAACTTTTGATCTCAGGGTTGTGAGTCTGAGGCACAGGTTGGGTGTAGACATTATTTAAAAATAAAATATTTTTTTTAAAATGGAAAGGCAACTATATGTCCAAAGTCTGTATTTATGCATTTACAAGAAAGTCTTGGGGGTGTGGGTGGATAACTCATCCATTTGCTTCCTAGTAGAAATATTCTAGCTGCAAGCAAACTCCTTGACCTCCACCGCAGCAATTTCTCACTTGACACATCCCCAAAAGCAAAAGAATCAAGAGCAAAAATAAACTGTTGGGACCTCATCAAGATTAAAAGCTTCTGCAAGGCAAAGGAGACAATCCATAAAAGTAATAGACAACCGACGGAATGGGAAAAGACAGTTGCAAATGACATATCAGATAAAGGGTTAGTATCCAAAATCTATAAGGAACTCACCAAATTCCACAACTGAAAAACAAACAACCCAGCAAAGAAATGGGCAGAAGATATGAACAGACACTTCTCCAAAAAGGACATCCAGATGGCCAACAGACACATGAAACGATGCTCAGCATCCCTCCTCATCAGGGAAATACACATCAAAACCACACTGAGATACCACCTCACACCAGTCAGAGTGGCTAAAATGAGCAAATCAGAGAACTCTAGATGCTGGCGAGGATGTGGAGAAACGGGCACCCTCCTACACTCTTGGTGGGAATGTAAACTGGTACAGCCCCTCTGGAAATCAGTGTGGAGGTTCCTCAGAAAATTAACAATAGAACTCCTCTAGGACCCAGCAATAGCACTGTTAGGAATTTACCCAAGGGATATAGGAGTGCTGATGCATAGGAGCACATGTACCCCAATGCAGCACTCTCAGCAATAGCCAAAACATGGAAAGAGCCTGTGTCCATCAACGGATGAATGGATCAAGAAGATGTGGTTTATCTTCACGATGGAATACTACATGGCAATGAGAAAGAATGAAATCTGGCCATGTGTAGCAACATGGATGGACCTTGAGGGTGTTATGCGGAGCGAAATAAGTCAGGGAGAGAAGGACAAATACAATATGTTTGCAGATATAGGAGGATTAGGAGGAACTTAACGGAGGACCACTGGGGAGAAGAAGGGGGGAAATAGTGAGGGAGAGGGAGAGAGGCAAACCATGAGAGACTCTTGAATGCTGAGAACAAACTGACGGCTGATGGGTGTGGGGGGTGAAGGGGAGATGGGCATGGTGGAGGGCACTTGTGGGGATGAGCTCTGTTATATGGAAACCAACTTGACAATAAACTAGTTGTAAAAAAAAATAAAGAAAAGAAAAGAAAAAAGAAATATCCTTGCTGCCTAGGATGTATAAAGAGATGAACAGGAGAAATGGCTGTATGCAAATTTGGGGGTGAGGTGAAAGAGATAGGATGGATGTAGGCGATCCATTTGAGAAAACAAGAGTTTAAATTGGTTTCTTACCCCACGGTACTGGCTTTCATTGAAAATCTGAGGTGGCAGGGGGTACCCTGTGGCTGGTCGATTGTTTTCAGGTACATTTTCTCTCATCCACTTCCGATTCTCTTCACTGGCTGCAATGTCTTTTTCTTCAAATCCTATTTTGTTAGCTTCTAGAAAACCAAGCACATCCTGCTGTTTCTTCTTAATCTAGAACCCAAAGGACAAAGAAATTATACTGTTGAACAAAAGATTTTGTTTTTATTTTTCAAATTAAACAGAATTCAGTGTTTATGAACTAGCAGAAATGAATTCAGACACGGATCTAGATTTGTGGTCTCACAGAAGATACGTAGTTTTTCTTCTTTATTATTTTGTTGTTAATGATGTGTCACAAATAGATTGAATAACTTTCAGTTTACAAATACATGCATCAACCTATTTTTTTTTATTTTTCCAAAGAAAACTCCCACATCTCATGATGCAGGAGTAAGGCTAGCTAAAGCATATCAGAAACCTAAAGTGCAGGTAAATCAAAACTGAGTAGTGGGAAGCTGTGCTTTCTGATAATCTACAAGCTTTTCATAGCTTCAGCCTCATAGAAAATCTTTCCAAATGACTCAAGATTATATCCTTTTCCTGCTTTAAAATTTATCTTTAGGGGCACCTGGGTGGCTTAGTCGGTTAAGCGTCCGACTTTCGATTAGGTCATGATCTCGCGGTTCATGGGTTCGAGCCCCGCGTCGGGCTCTGTGCTGACTGCCAGCTCAAAGCCTGGAGCCTGTTTGAGTCTGTGACTCCCTCTCTCTCTGACCTTCCCCTGCTTGCGCTGTCTCTCTCTCTCTCCTAGAAATAAATAAAACATTTAAAAAATAAATTTATCTTTAATTTTTATGTTTGTATTTTTTAAAATAAAAAGTCCATAATTATAGTTTCTAAGTGGTTTTAGTTCTTCATCATAGCAGAATAATTATATATATAATATAAATATAATATAATATCATATCATATATATTATACTATAGTTATGTATACTATATTATATATTGTATTATATATAGTATACATACTATACATACTATATACTATATTATAATAGTTATTATACTATATAATTATACTATACTATATATTATATATATAGTATATATATTTATATAGTATATATATTTATATAATATATAATATTATTTTATATATATACCTGCTAGCATTTTTTTCCAGTTCCTTTTTAAATTAGCTTTTTATTTTGATCCCAGTGTATTTAACAGTGTCATATTAGTTTCAGGTGTACAATATAGTTATTCAACAATTCCATACATCACCCAGTGCTTATCACAAGTGCATTCCTTAATCCCCATCACCTATAGCACCCATCCCCTCCACCTCCCCTCCACCTCCCCTCTGATAACCATCAGTTTGTTCTCTATAGTCAAGAGTCTGTTTCTTGGTCATTCTCTTCTTTTTTCCTTTGCACAATTGTTTCTTAAATTCCACGTATGAGTGAAATCATATGGTATTTGTCTTTCACTGACTGACATAGTTTGCTTAGCATAATACTTTCTATCTGCATCCATATCCTTGCAAATGACAAGATTTAATTCTTTTTTATGGCTGCATAATCAATTGTGTATATATACTACATCTTCTTTGTACACTTATCTATTATAGCATATTTTGGCTGCTTCCATTATTTGTCTATTGTATACCATAATGGAATAAACATAGAGGGTGCATGTATCCTTTTGAATTAGCACTTTTGTATTTTGAGGTAAATATTCAGTAGTGCGATTATGGGATCGTTGGGTAATTCTACTTATATATTTTTGAGGAATCATTTTCCCCAGTAGCTGCACCAGTTTGCATTCTCACCAGCAGTGCAAGAGGGTTTCTTTTTCTCCAAATCTTCACCAACATTTGTTTCTTGTGTTTGTCATTTCAGACATTTTGACAGGGCTGAGGTGACAGACAACTGATTGTGGTTTTGATTTGCATTTCTCTAATGATGAGTTATGTGTCTTTTCATGTGTCTGTTGACCATTTATCTGTCTTCTATGGAGAAATGTCTGTTCATATATTTTGACCACTTTTTAAATTGGATTATTTGTTTTTTGGGGAGTGTTGAATTGTATCAGTTCTTTATATATTTTGGATACTAACCCTTTATTGGACGTGTCATTTGTAAATATCTTCTTCCATTCAGAAGGTTGCGTTTTCGTTTCCTTTACTGTTTCTTTCACTGTGCAGAAACTTTTTGTTTTGATGTAGTCTCAACAGTCTATTTTTGGCTTTATTTCATTTGCCTGAAGACATATATCCAGAAAAAAATGTTGCTATGACCAAGGTCAGAGACATTACTGCCTGTGCTCTCTTCCAGGATTTTTATGGTTTCAGGTCTCACATTTAGGTCTTTAATCCATTTTGAATTTATTTTTGAGTATCGGAAAAGAAAGAGGTCCAGTTTCACATGTTGCATGTAGCTGTCCAGTTTACACAAAACCTTTTGTTGAAATGACTTTTTCACATGGGATATTCTTTCCTAGTTTGTTGAAGATTAATTAACAATATAATTGTGGGTTTATTTCTGGGTTTTCTATTTTGTTCTACTGACCTATGTGTCTATTTTTGTGCCAGTATCATACTGATTTGGTCACTACACCTTTGTAATATAACTTGTAGCCTGGAATTGTGATGCCTTCAGTTTTGCTTTTGTTTTTCAAGATTGCTTTGGCTATTCAGGATCTTTTGTGGTTCAATACAAATTTTAGGATTGTTTGTTCTAGTTCTGTGAAAAATGCTAATGGCATTTTGATAGGGATTTCATTAAATGTGTAGATTGGTTTGGGTAATATAGACATTTTATTTTTTAAAATTTTTTAACGTTTTATTTATTTCTAGGAGAAAGAGAGAGACAGCGTGAGCAGGGGAGGGTCAGAGAGAGGGAAACACAGACTCTGAAACAGGCTCCAGGCTCTGAGCTGGCAGTCAGCACAGAGCCCGACGCGGGGCTCGAACCCACGAACCGTGAGATCATGACCTAAGCGAAAGTCGGACGCTTAACCGACTAAGCCACCCAGGCGCCCCTGGGTAATATAGACATTTTAATAATGTTTGCTCTTCCTATCCATGAGCATGGAATATCTTTCCATTTCTTTGTGTCATCTTCAATTTCTTTCAACAATGTTTTATAGTCTTCAGAATACAGGTCTTTCACTACTTTGCTTAGGTTTATTCCTAGGTATCTTATTGTATTTGGTGCCATTGTAATTGGGTTTATTCCTTAATTTTTATTTTTGCTGCTTCATTATTAGTGTATAAATATTCAATAGATATCTGTATGTTGATTTTGTATCCTGTGATTCTATTTGATTGATTTATCAGTATGTATATATATATATATATATGTATACTGTATATATATGTATGTATATATATATATATATACACACACACATACATATATATGTATATATAATTGGTGGAGTCTTTAGGGTTTTCTATATAGAGTATCATATCATTTGAAAATAGTGAAAGTCTTATATCTTCCTTGCTGATTTGGATTCCTTTTATTTCTTTTTGTTGTCTGATTGCTGTGGTTAGGGCCCCAGTACTATGTTGAATAAAAATGGTGGAAGTGGATATCCTTGTCCTGTTCCTGACATTAGGGGAAAAGCTCTTAGTATTTTTACCATTGAGTATGATGTTCGCTGTGGGTTTTTTATATGTGGCTTTTACTATGTTGACGTATGTTCCCTCTAAATCTAGTTTGTTTAAGGCTATTATCATGGATGATTATTGTATTTTGTCAAATATTTTTTCTTCATTTATTGAAATGAAAATATGGTTTTTATCCTTTCTCTTATTGATGTGTTATATCGTGTTGATTGATTTGTGAATATTGAACAACACTTGCATCCTGGGGAAACAATCCTGCTTGCTTGTGGAGATTATTTTTTTTTAAATGTATTGTTGGATTAGATTTGCTACTTTGCTACTATTTTTTTAGTTTTTTTTTTTTATCTATGTTCATCAGAGATACCACTCTGCAGTTGTGTGTGTGTGTGTGTGTGTGTGTGTGTGTGTGTGTGTGTGTGTGTGTGTGTTATCTGGTTTTGGTATCAGAGTAAGGGTAATGTTGGTCTCATTGAAGGAATTTGAATATTTTCCTTCCTCCTCTATTTTGGAATATCTTGAAAAGAAGAGGTATTAAATCTTTACATATTTAGTAGAATTCACCTGTGAATCCATTTGTCAAGAATGTTTTAGGGGCGCCTGGGTGGCTTAGTCGGTTAAGCGTCCGACTTTCGCTTAGGTCACGATCTCGCGGTTCGTGGGTTCGAGCCCAGCGTCGGGCTCTGTGCTGACTGCCAGCTCAGAGCCTGGAGCCTGTTTCAGTCTGTGACTCCCTCTCTCTCTGACCCTCCCCTGCTCACGCTGTCTCTCTCTCTCTTAGAAATAAATTTAAAAAAAAGAATGTTTTGATTAGTGAGTCCATTTCCTTGCTAGTAATCAGTCTGTTCAAATTTTCAATTTCTTCCTGCTTAAGTTTTTGTAGTTTATATGTTTTTAGAAATTTATCCAATTTTTGAGGTTGTCCATTTAATTGGCATATATGGTTTTTATAATATTCTCTTACAACTGTTTGTATTTCTGTAGTTTGGGTCATTTTTTTCTCCTCTCTCATTTGTGATTTTATTTATTTAAGTCCTTTCTATTTTTTTTTCTTGATGAGTATGGTTAGAAAATTATCAACTTTGCTGATTTTTTCAAAGAAACCTTCTCTGGTTTCATTGATCTGTTCTATTTTTTTTTTAATTTTCTAGATAATTTATTGCTGATCTAATATTTATTACTTCTGTCTTTCTGTTGGTTTTAGGTTTTTGTTCTTCTTTCTCTAGCTCCTTTATGTATAAGTTAGGTTATTTATTTGCATTTTTTCTTGCTTCTTGAGGTAAAAATGTATTGCTATAAACTTCCCTGTTAGAACATCTTTTGCCGCATCCCAAAGAGTTTGGACTATTGTGTTTTCATTTTCATTTGTTTCCATGTAGTTTTTTATTTCTTCTTTGATTTATGGGTTGATCCATTCATGGTTTAGTAGCATTATATTTAACCTTAATGTATTTGTAGTCTTTCCAGAGTTTTTCTTGTGAGCTATTTCCAGTTTCATAGCTTTGTAGACAGAAAAGGTGCATAGTATGACTTTGATCTTTTTGAATTTGTTGAGACTTGATTTGTGGCCTACTACGTAATCTATTATTATCTGTATCCTAGAGAATGTTCTGTGTGCACTTGAAAAGAATGTGCATTCTGCTATTTTATAATGGAATGTTCTGAATATATCTGTTAAATCCATCTGGTCCAGTGTGTCATTCAAAGCCACTGTGTCCTTGTGGATTTTCTATTTGGCTGATCTATCCGTTTATGTAAATGGGTTGTTAAAGTCCCCTACTATTTTTGTATTACTACTGATTGTTTCCTTCATGTTTGTTTTTCACTGTTTCATACATTTGTATGCTTTCATGTTGGGTGCACACATATTTACAATTGCTATATCTTCTTCTTGTGTTGTCCCCTTTACTGCTTTAAAGCATCCTTCTTTGTCTGTTATTACAGTCTTTGTTTTAAAGTGTATTTTGTCCAATGTAAGTATTGCTATCTTGGCTTTCTTTTGATATCCATTTGCATGATACATGTTTTTCCATCCCCTTAGGTTCAATCTGCAGGTGTCCTTAGGTCTGAAATGAATATCTTGTAGGCAGCATACAGATGGGTGTTGTTTTTGTTGTTGTTGTTTTTTATCTATTCTGTCAGTGAATGTTTTTTGATTGGAGCATTTAATCCATTTACATTTAAAGTAATTATTGATAGATATGTATTTATTATCATTTTGTTACTTGTTTTGTGGCTATTTCTATTGTTTTCATCTGATCCTTTCTTCTCTTGCTCTCTTTCATGGTTTTCTGGGTTTATTTAGTGATATACTTTGATTCCTTCTTATTTATACTTTCTGTCTTAATAAGCATCTTCAAGCAAACAGAAGTTAATCTTTTCTTGACCACATTATAAGTCTCAGAGTTACTCTATATGTCAATTTTCATTGTTTATAACAGAAATTGGATAAGAATATACGAGATAAGCCTTCCTGTATACTTAGGCTGGAATATACTTGTACCACCCATGATCCCTTAACATGTGCTACTGAGGTTATCTTTCATGTATCTGTGCTGTATATTCGATAGGAGATTTGAAACCATTACTTTCCTATTCTGTGACACTGGAAAAAGTTTAGTCATGTTTCAATCACATTTTCTGTCCTCAAACTGTTTCTTATTCTTTCTTTTTCAAAACTGGTCAAACATAATACTGATGAAACTATAGGAAAATGACAGCATTTCTACCTGATGTTTTAACAGTATTTAGGAAGTTATAGAAAAACCCATTAAAATAGAAAGTTTACATTTGGTTTATGTGCCACTTCCTTAGATTATCAGGTACAGATAATGCATTTTATTTTGTCTAATCATACCTAGGAGAGAACTTTAAAATAATATAAGATTTTTTTTAGTTAAGTTTCTCCACTGATATGTTTTCCTTAGAATTTTAATTCACAAATCTATGGTAATTTGCCCAGATTTAAAACTATTACTTAAAACTTCTGAGTTGCACAGCCCAATCAATAAAAGCTTCTTCATGGAATTACACTAAAAAGTCACATGGAGGAGACACATCAGACTCTTGAATGCTGAGAACAAATTGAGGACTGATGGGGGTGAAGGGGAGGGGAAGGGGGAAGATAGGCATGGAGGAGGGCACTTGTGGGGATGAGCACTGGGTGTTATGTGGAAAACAACTTGACAACAAACTATTAAAAAATAAATATATAATATTTATAAACAAAAAAAGAAATATAAAATCAACTAAAGTAGTTTTCTCAAAAGATACAATAGTGCAAAAAAAAAAAAAACTTTCTGTATTTCAGTCAAATCTCCTCTGAATTTATACCCTAAATACACATACATGTATACATACACACAGATGATATTTTTGTCCTTCTAATTTGCTTGTGACTGTGGGTAAACTAGTTTCTCTCTCATCAAAGAATCCCGGGAAAGATAATTCTCTTCTTTATTTGTTTGGCAATTTTAAAAATTTTTAAATGCTTATGTTTGAGAGAGAGCAAGGAGGGGAGGGGCAGAGAGAGAAGGAGACAGAATCTGAAGCAGGCTCCAGGCTCTGAGCTTGCTGTCAGCACAGAGCCTGACCTGGGTCTCTAACTCACAACTGTAAGCTCATGACCTGAGCCAAAGTCGGATTCTTAACCAACTGAGCCACCCAGGCATCCCAATAACCCTCTTATTTAAAGATGCATTACAATCCCACAAAATTTACAGCAAGATATTATTTTATAAGAGAAATCCTATATCCTTAATAGTTTGTAAAGTCAAACTTTTACTCCTAAATATAACATAAAGCCTTTTATGAATTTTGAAGAAAATCGCTGTAAAAATCAGTAAATAATCCGGAGTATCTAGTGGGCTAATGCACTTAATGGAAGATTCAATTACATCACGGTTTTTCAACATTCATGATACAATAGGTGTTCAGTTAGTGTGAAGTATGTTAAGTAATTTGTTAATCATTTGCATATTTTACAAATTTAGTTTTATAAAACAATGGTACATAAATATGGTACTTTCAGGCACTTATCATTTTAACAGATATTTTTTAATAAACGAAGAATTAATGTCACATTATAGCTCACACTTGAGAATTATACATGGCCCTGGATAAATATAATTTGTCATGTCTGTGTCAGAGACAAAAGGCACAGGACTTTTAAGATCAATGAATCTTTGAGGCTATGCTGAGAACACTGTTCACTGTGCTGAGTTAAGATGGTGGTTAGGCCTAGGATTACTAGGCATTTATAGCATATGTTTGCTCATATCTTTACCTTCTGGACATCAGCTCTAGACCGAAAATATTTCTCCCATGCTGTGGAACTACCTGACAATAAGTACACATGCGCCTTAGAGTGTTTACATCTCTATAAGGCTGAACAGAATTGGCCATCATGACACTTTTTAAAAATTTATTTATTTTGAGAGAGAGTCAGAGGGGAAGATACAGAGGAAGAGAATCCCAAGCAGGTTCCACACTGTCAGCACAGAACCCAACATGGGGCTCGATCTCATGAACGATGAAGTCATGGCCTGATCTGAAATCAGAGTTGGATGCTCAACTGATTGAGCCACCCAGGCACCCTCATAATAACACTTTAAGTAGGTTCTTCCCTGTCAAATGTGAATATTTATTCAGCTTTGAATCTTTGGGATATGTAAAAAAAATGTTTCTTAATCATATCTGTGAGTCCAAATGTTCACATATTAAGTTTATTTCCAACAAGGGATATTTTATAAATAAAAAGTAATTGCCTTTCTTATATGCCTACAAGCACATAACTCAGTGCAACACATCCTAACAAAAAGGCTTCTGTTCATGCTAATTTCCTAATTTTTTAATGGAACTTAAAAAATGTGATTGAAAATTATACATTGCCAGCACAATTAAGAATTGGTGTTACAAGGGTTTACTAAAGAATAAAATTTAAATTTTCTACAGGAAAAATAAATTACTTTGGAGTTAAAATGTTACTGATATCTTCTTCAGCACTAAAACGCATTTGCAAGTGGAAAATGACACTGTCCAAAAATTTAAATCAATCTTTTTCAAAGAGCAAACCCACCTCACTTCCACCCAAAGAATGTGAAATTATTTCTGCCCACATGTCAGGGGCTGAGATTCAAGGTGTCCTTCCTTCCAAAGACACAGAACATGGCTATTGAACAACTGTTTCCTGGAGGAAATAGCTGCTTTCCAGCTAGCCTCAGTTAGTTTCCTGTCTGTCATGCTAAGAATCAAGTCTCTTTTGAAGGAAGGAAACTGAAAATACGTCTGCTTTAGAAGGTTCCAGTGTGAATATTTGAATTCCAGAGAAAAAGTAAAACTTCAGTAATCACGCTTCAAATGGGAAAACAAGAGTCATGAAAGTGCCAACCTACCATGAAACATTTAGTCTACATGGGTATTTTGCCTTGTTTTATAGTCATTAGCTGTCACATGTTCTCAGCTAACACATTAATGAACATTGACAGAAGTTCCAAATATGATGCTCTAAAATGCATCATATTTGATAGTCTGAATCTGTATTTAGTAGCTATTCAACAATATTTCTTGGGGACCTTTTAAGTGTGTGATAACTTTATTAGGTTTTCTAAAATATCTAAAGAAAGGTAGGAGATTCCCACCCAAGATCACAATCTAATGGAAAGGATTAAATATATTAAAAAGTTAAATTACAACATGGTATTTAAATATGAATCTAAGACAACCATACATACAAAGTGGTTAGGTGAGAGAGGTAAAGTGAATGAAAAGCCCATCAGTGCAAGGAACTCAGAAAAGACAGCAAGTGCTTATCGCTTTTGTTGATTCCACTTAGTCTAAACTTAATAATAGCACAAATGCTACATACTACATTTATTTATATTGCATGCATTCTATAATTTTAGTGAAAAGATGATGTACTTAGTGAAGTTTAATATAACTGGCTAGCTATGAAAACTAAGCTCACAAATATTATAGCATATTACACTAAACAATGAAGGTACCAACTTGACAATAAACTATTTAAAAAAAAAAGAAGGTACAGTATTACAAAATAAACTTGTAAATTTTCTAAATGGATGCTTCATAATTTCTATGACTAAATTGTTATGCATAATTGAAGTCTGTAAATGAATAAATAATTGTGTAGGTGTCTATTTTCTCTTATTAGAGGGAGGGTAGAGGAAGAAAAAGAGAGAATCTTAAGCAGACTCCAAATTCAGTGTGGAGCCTGATACAGGACTTGATCTCACAACTGTGAGATCATGACCTGAGACAAAATCAAGAGTGGGACACTTAAACAACTGAGCCACCCAGGTGCTTCCATTTTGTCTTTTTCAAACAAGGTTATAATTTGTGACCCAGTCAACTTTTGCAAAGAGGAATTCAGATATACAGATTTCCTCCAATTGGTTCTGCTTATTTCAAATGGTTCCCTAATTCGGGCCACCCTACTTTGTAGGAAAATAGTAAGCCTGTGCCTAAAGATTTAACAGTGGGGTGAAGGAGGGGTGAACAAATAACATTTAAATCTGCCAATCTACTTACAAAATACATCAAAAAAGAAAATTAAATCTGAATTACTAATTTGATGCTGGACCAGTGCAGTGTTGCTACAGTATAGTTGTTCGGTAACCAGAGAGATCTGTGTGCATTTTTAAATGAATACTGTCATAAATCTTTAATTCACTCTTCCTGTGGCTTACTATAATGATACAACCACAGCAAGACACTTGTTTGCATCTTGTCTGTTTTGCAATAGTTTAAAAATGCTTTGGTCTCAATCAACCATGTAAAAGTTGTAATCCATATGTCTTTGCAAACAAGCCCACAACAAAGCTGAATTAAGATGACTATTAATAATTTTCTTATTGGCCTCCCACCTCCCCCTTCAGCTCCCTGGAATTTCCCTGACAGATGTTCCAAGACTTGGCAACATAAAAGCACAACCTAAGGTTTGCTATATACTGCTACCAAAAGAAAAAAAAATCTACTGCTATTATTTTCTTTTTTAGTTGTACTTTTGCCATATCAAATCTACACAGATGTTAAGGCCCAAGTAGTTTTAAAAATAGAGCCTAGTGTGATAAGAAGAAAAAGTAGGTATTTAAAAGTAGCTTCTCAGAAATAGCTATATCTTAAGGTGGTCATGGTAAGGAAAGTACAGTTACATTTATTTTCTATGTTAAAAAGGTTTTTCTCGACTAAATGAAATATCAGTTCTGAATGACCTCATTTATCCAGCCCTTTCCTATCTGACATTTTTTTCTGTTTGTACTTTTGTTCCAGTCAGGATTGAAGCTCATAAGCTTCACAAGATTTAGAGTATCTGGGTTCACAGAAGTTATGGGCTCATCTAGCATAGAGATTTTGGGTTATTTAGAAGGTGTTTATTAATTATTCCCAAATTCTCAGGAATTTCAAGTTTTGGTTTTGTTCAGACAAGACTAGGAGACAGATATTGTCTTCTTATCACTTATTATCAATCAATCACAATTACCATTTATAAAAGGCCCACTAAGTGAGAGCAGCCAAGCTAAGTGTTTTACATCTGTTATTTCAATTAATATATGTATTTTAAAATTTAAACATTTTTTATATTTGAGAAAGCAAGACTGAGCATGAGCGGGGGAGGGGCAGAGAGAGAGGGAGACATGAAATCCAAAGCAGGTTCCAGGCTCCGAGCCGTCAGCACAGAGCCTGATGTGGTGCTTGAGCCTATGAGCTCTGATATCAGGACCTGAGCTGAAACTGGATCCTCAACTAACTGAGCCCCACAGGCACTCCCTCATTTAATGTTTATAATACGCTATAGGTAGATATTATTACCTTCATTCTACAGATTAGAATACTGAAGTTAAAATAGGTTAAGTAAATTTACCCAAAATCACAAAGCATGACAGGGCTGGCATTCAAACTTAGATATCTTAACTCCAAAGCTTAAATTGGTATATTACAATTCCCTGTCCATCTTCATGAAATCTTAAATAGATTTAATAATAGTTATACAAAGTTAACAATCTCTTACGAAGAGCAACAACACTTTTTGATGTGTTCTTACTACATAATTTAATGCTAAATTCTACTTACTGGACTATAATTTTGCTTCCATTATCATCCAAATGAGTATGCACACAATTTAATCAATCTCCATATCATTATGAATAAAAAGTAACTGGGGCGCCTGGGTGGCTTAGTCGGTTAAGCGTCCGACTTTCGCTTGGGTCATGATCTCGCGGTTCGTGGGTTCGAGCCCCACGTCGGGCTCTGTGCTGACTGCCAGCTCGGAGCCTGGAGTCTGTTTCAGTCTGTGACTCCCTCTCTCTCTGACCCTCCCCTGCTCACGCTGTCTCTCTCTCTCCTAGAAATAAATAAAACATTAAAAAAAAAAAGTAACTAGACTACCCAATTCCAACTCTAGGACCCTTTGTTGCTAGAAATAGATTGTGCTGGATCCCTGCCTTTTTTCTTACTAAGTCTTAAAGTGCCATAATGTCTTTACTACTTTTGGCATGTTTTTTCATTATTGCAGAAGTTCAGAGTGGGAAAGGATTAAAGGGGTTATCTAGAAAAATCTACCCTGTGTATAACACCTTTGAAAGAGTCAATGGTTTTCTTGCTGAATGTTAGGGTCTACCATTCAATCAAGAATGGTAGCTACACTTCTGGTGAGCACAGTATAATGTGCAGAGAAACTGAATCACTATGTTGTACACCTGAAAGTACTGTAACATTATGTGTCAACCATAAGAAAAAAAAAAGATTATTTTAAAAAAATGCAGTTTCTAAGTACATACTGGGCCTCAAGGCCATTGTTCTTACTCTGATACAAGTAAAAATAAAATAAAATAAAATATATATTATTTATGGTCTCAAGAAATTTATAAATTATACTCATAGGGTTATAAATTCCATACTAGCAGATAATTTAAGCAATGGAAACTAGCTTTTAATCAAAGTCTGGCCTCTTTCTGCTGGATGAAAGTGGGTAGATTAGGGCTGGGGTAATAGGAGGAAACCAAAGGACACAGACTTCACTTTAATATGTGCTAATAACGGGCTGCAGAATTTTGTGTGAACAAGGTTCCTGTCTGCTTTGCACCAAATGTAATCTAACTCCAAAGTTTAATATAATAATTATTTATTAAGGTTTTTTATGGGCCAGGTTTTATACTAAGTCCTTTACATGCTTATATTTTTTTCACATGCTTATCTTATTTTGTTCCCACAACAGTGTTATGAGGCAGCTGCTATTATTTTCATTCCAGATGCACAGATGAAGAAACTAATTCTCAAATGATTTAGAAACTTTCTTCAAAGCACACACTTGCCCAAGATCTGTCAGAGTGAAAATCACTACTTAAATACTAACGGTGATGAATAACAAAATCACGCACTTGTTATCTCATACTAATTACACTGTCAACTTAATGATGGCTCTTTGAGTGACGAGACAGTTGATATATTTTGTATCATTCTTAATTCCAAAGCGTGGCCTAAAGTAACAGCAAGAAAACCATTGACTCTTTCAAAGGTGTTATACACAGGGTAGATTTTTCTAGATAACCCCTTTAATCCTTTCCCACTCTGAACTTCTGCAATAATGAAAAAACATGCCAAAAGTAGTAAAGGCATTATGGCACTTTAAGACTTAGTAAGAAAAAAGTTACAGTGAAGAGGCTGATATTCATATGAATCCCAGTGCCTTTATATTTTAAAAAAAATCTCCATTTAAAACTGTCATATATTGGGGCGCCTGGGTGGCTTAGTCGGTTAAGCGTCCGACTTTCACTTAGGTCATGATCTCGCGGTTCGTGGGTTCGAGCCTCGCGTCAGGCTCTGTGCTGACTGCCAGCTCGGAGCCTGGAGCTGTTTTCAGTCTGTGACTCCCTCTCTCTCTGACTCTCCCTGCTCAAGCTGTCTCTCTCTCTCTCTCTCTCTCTCTCTCTCTCTCTCTCTAGAAATAAATAAAATTGTTTAAAAAAATAAAAAAATAAAAATAAAACTGTCATATATTTTGACAAATACAGTGTGAAGTTAAGAACATTCTTAAGTGCTTCCACAAAAGTTTCAGTGACTTCTGGCCATGGGTAGCTACAGGAATCAGTGCTAAAGGGGAAATAAGGTAACAGGTATTTTAGACTGTTCTGGCTGCTTTGGGAATGCCATTAAAGCAAAAACTTGCCTTGAAACAAATCAAACTGTTATAATCAAATATCAAAGCTAAATATTTGTGACAAGTGCTAGTTAAACATATGGGGATCTTATGTTCCAAAAAAAATTCAGACTAAGTTTACACTAAGAATTTTTTAATTTTTTTATGTCTTTATTTTATTTTGAGAGAGAGCGAGCAGGGGGAAGGAGCAGAGAGAGAGGGAGACACAGAATCTGAAGCAGGCTCCAGGCTCTGAGCTGTCAACACATGGACCAGCACAGAGCTCGAACTCACGGACTGTGAGATCATGACCTGAGCCGAAGTCGGATGTTTAACCAAATGAGCCACCCAGGTGTCCCACACTAAGAATTTAACAATAAAAAAACCAATCTCCTCTAGCCGCCACCTCCCTGCTCTAACCACTTAATTATTATCAAACTCAGTACAATGAGATTTCAATCTTCTCTAGGGGAATTTTTAGCATGAAGGAAATATGGCATACGAAGAGGTATTTTACAGTTAGCAAAAATGTTCTCCAACTCACCATCTCTTTATGAAACAAATTCTGGCTGTAAGGAAACTTAATTACACAAACAACTGCTTCTTCTTAAAGCCACACTTCTTGCAAATGATATAGGCCTTCTAATTCTGGTCAGACAGATCCTCCAGGCAGGCTTCCCATATAAGGATAAGCAAAAACACAGGAATCTTCCAACAGGCTAATGTAAGGTCACAGGGCAGGCACATGAAAACCAAATATGGTAGCTAAATTCTCCAGCTCACAACAGACATTAAAAAAAAAAAAAAGCTATAACTACCAACTCCAAAATATCAGTTCTTGAATCATAAAAAGTAAGTAATTAATGTGTACTTATTAGTGCTAATCAGATGACAAATATGAGCCAATCTACCAGGCATTAGCTCCACCTTTTTCTTCTTTTCCTTTTCAACTATAAGAAAAACTACTGTGAAATGTGCTGTTAACATGGACACATTCAACAAACAGGGTACTGCATCTGAAGAAATAAGTTAATTAAATCTGTCCCTGTACAGAAGCTACTATAGATTTCTTAAATATCTCATGTGAATAGCTTCTGCACCATTGGAGGGAAGGCATTTTCTTGCACTGTGACCAAGAAAAATATCCATATATGTGACATCCTTTGGTACTAAGGATAAATCCTGAGGAAATCCTTTTCCCCACTTGAACTCCAGGATAGGACAGCATCTTGAGATCTGTTCCCTGGTCTGAAAGAAAAGATAATTTCCCCTACTTCGCACTAACAAAACCCAATAATTAAGAACAATTAAGATATTGTCTTTCTATTGATTATAGTTTCAATTAGCATTATCATATGCCTTTGGAATTTTGAAAGCTGGTTAATTAATTTAAAGTCAAACAAAATTAGAAGCATTCTGAGAGTGTGCATCAAGCACCATGGAAACATTCATGTTCCTTGATCCAATAATTTCACTTCTGGATTCCTAGTTTATGTAAATAATCCAAACGAGGGTAGAAATTGTGCCTAAAGAGTTTATGTAATGTTTTGGTGTGTTTTTATTGTTGTTGTCATTTTTTTGTTGTTGTTGTTAGCAGTGGAGGATTTAAAATTGTCTGCATCCAACCATTTGGACTTGGTTAAGTAAACAATGGTATGGTCATTCAAAAGATTGCCGAGTACAATTGAAACTGACCACTATAAGATTATGTAGCAACAACGAAAAATATTTATGAGATAAAGAGTGAAAACAGAAGTCTAGAGAATCATGTATTTGTTATGAATCCAACTTGTGAAAAGGAAAACTGTGTTTTTTAAAATATCAGACAGGAATTCAAACACAACTATTATGACTTCTTATACAGATAGTAGGTAAAGTCTCTTTACAACTTGTTCACGATTCTGATTGAGTGGTGTTAGGATCATGAGACTATGGGGAGCCAAACTGTTTTAGTGGTGTTATAATGCTTTATACAATTTAAAAAATATATTGCAAAATCAGTTTATGTATATAGAGCTCTTAATAAAGGCAGTATAGTACAATATAAAAATTAAAGATTATGGAACCTGTGGCAAACACACTGTCATGAGGCCCCCATAATCCTTAACTCCTAGGATTCACTCCCTTGTATAATACCTTTCCCTGGAGTGTGGAAATGACCTGTTGCTTGCTTCCAATTAATAGAATATGGCAAATGTGATGGAATGTAACTTTAGTGATGATATTATAAGGCTTTATCTTTCTAGCTAATGCACACTAGAGTTTCTCTCTCCTTTTTGGCATATGAAAAACCAAGCTGCCATGAGTACTCCAGCCTCAAAGAAATTAATTCTGCAAAAAATCATGAGTTTGAAAGTGGATTCTTCCACAGAAGAGCCTCTAAATGACAAACCAGTCCTGGTTGACATCTTGATTGAGGCCTTGTAGAAAACCCAGCTAAGTTATGCCAGATTTCTTGACCCATTGACACTGTGATATAGTAAATGTGTACTGTCTTAAGCCACTAAATTTGTAGTACTTTGTTACATAGCATAGAAAATTAATATAGAACCTGACAGACTTGGGTTTGAATTTGTATCCTCCATTTAGTATCTGTGTGACTAAGCAAATTAATTAACCTTTCTGAGTCTCAAATTCCTCATTTATGAGTTTGAGAGGAATAGCACTCACCTCCCAGAATGATTACAAAGAAAATTACAGATGAGCGAAACAATGTACCTCTCATACTGCCTGCAGTAAAATAGGCTAGGTTGTAAACAATAAGCTCTTTCATGGCTGTAACTTTGTCTCTCTTGCTCATCATGTTATCCAGTGCCCATTATCATATCTTACCCCTAGCAGGTTTTCTATAAGTATGTAACAAATGAATAAATAAATAAATAATCTCTCAAGGAATGGTAGCTACTATTTTAAATATGCATAAAGAACCCCTGTTTTCAAGTTATTAGAAACAATGAATTACACCATAGTGGATCAATCCTAATATGGGACAGTCTTTCCAGAGCAATATAGTGAGGGAATGCAAATGAACAGTCAGGCTCTAAAATCAAAATTAAGAATATTGTATCTGCACAATTCAATGTAACTTTTTGATAATCAGATTTCAATATCAATAGAAATTGCACATGAGGACGATAAAGAGGTGTTTAAAGCAAATAGTGTAGTCACTAGGTAGTCACCACAAGGCTTTGTAAAGTGCTGGGCTGACACCTGAACATTCAAAAAGCCTAATGACTTCCCTCACTCATTTGCTGGGGCGCTAAGAAGCAAGATGGACTGTTAAGCACACAGACCCAGCAAATGTTTGAGGTACCTCTAAGAGACTGCAAAATTCTTCCTATAAAACCTTAAAAAGATGAAATTGTTTACCACATCACATTAAAATGCCTGAGAGCTGTGTTTAGAAAAAGTGTCAATCAAAGTAAGAAATTTTATCTGATAAACAGGTGCTTCTAATGTAAGAGATTCTAATAGAAAGTTGGCTGACAGTTATATATTGTCAAACAATACTTTTCTTGAGTCTTAGAGTAAGTTTCCATTAAAAACATCCTGCCAGGTGTGCGTGGCTGATGCAGTGGGTAGAGCAAGTGACTCTTGATATTGGGGTCATGAGTTCAAGCCTCATGTTGGACACAGAGCTTACTTTAAAAAATATATCTGCCAAATTATAAAACTGCTCTTTTTCTAAGATCAGTTACTTTATCTTGCATCTATTAAACTGCTCCAAATGTGAAATAATTACCACTCCCAAGCAACATATAAATCTGAAGCAGTAGGAAAAAATTCCAAGGTTAAGTCAATTTGAACCACAAACATACTCAGAACACTTAGCTAGTACTCACTATAAAAGTCCACCAACATTTAATGCCTTTAAAAGGGGAAGATAAAAAAAAAGTGAAACAGAGGAGAGAGGGCAAGATGGCAGGGAAGTAAGGAGCTCCTTACTTGCACTCGCGCCCATACATCATACAGAAAAGATCTGAAGCCATTGGAAACCTTACAAAACCTGAGAGACTGGGATAAAAAGGACGCAGAATCCACTGAGAAAGCCTTCTAACGGGTACCTCAAGAAACAAGCTAGAGTACACAAGGTGAAGAGTCCCAAATGTCACCACGAATAGGAAAATGAAATAACTAAGGTCCCAACAAGAGAGACCGAGGGATACCATTCAAAAAACAATCTCTGAAAGGATAGGCCCTGGAAAGTCAAAGAGTCTCTTGGATATAGCGGCGCTCATAGAAACAGAGAGTATAACAGGTCTAACCAACAAGAGCCGGAAAGCTAACTAAAATGACGAAACGAAAGAGCTCTCCTCCAAAGAAACTCCAAGAAGAAATGACAGCTAATGAACTGCTCAAAACAGATATCAGCAGCATCACTGAACAAGATTTTAGAATAATAATGGTAAAATTAATAGCAGAGCTTGAAAAAAACATAGGGGACATCAAAGAAACTATGGCTACAGACAGAATGGAAAATAAAAATAGGCATGAAGAATTAAAAATGCGATAAATGAGATCCATAATAAATTAGAGGCCTCCAATGCACGGATTGAAGAGGCAGAAAGGAGAATGAGTGAGTTAGAAGACACCATTATAGAAAAACAGGAAGCTGACAAAAAAAGAGACAAACTGATCCAGGAACAGGAAAGAAGAATTCGAGAGCTCAGCGTTACAGTCAAACGCAACAATATCCATATCATATGAATCCCAGAAGAGGAAGAGAGAGGGAAAGGTGCTGAAGGAGTCCTGGAACAAATTATAGCAGAGAACTTCCCTGACCTGGGGAAGGAAGTAAATGTGGAAATACAAGAGGCTCAGAGGACTCCCCTCAGACGTAACTTGAATCGATCTTCTGCATGACATATCATCGTAAAAATGGCAAAATACAAGGACAAAGAGAGAATTTTGAAAGCAGCTAGGGAGAAAAGGGCCCTCACATACAAAGGGAAACCCATCAGAGTGGTGACAGACCTATCTACTGAAACGTGGCAGGCCAGAAAGGAATGGCAAGAGATCTTCAATGTGATGAACAGTAAAAATATGCAGCCAAAATCCTCTATCCAGCAAGCCTGTCATTCAAAATAGAAGGAGAGATAAAAATCTTTCCAAACAAACAGAAATTGAAAGAATTTGTCACCACGAAGCCAGCCCTACAAGATATCCTGAGGGGGATGCTCTGAAGGAAAGGTTGCAAGGAACAAAGATTCCAGAGACACCCTCACAAACATGAACCCTACAAAAGATACAAAGACTCTAAACCCACATATTTCAATAATAACACTGAATGTAAATGGGCTGAATGCTCCACTCAAAAGACATAGGGTAGCAGAATGGATTAAAAAACAAAATCCATCTATATGCTGTCTACAAGAAACTCATTTTAGACGGGAAGATACCTTCAGATTAAAAGTAAGGGCATGGAGAAATATATATCATGCTACAGGAAATCAAAAGAAAGCCAGAGTAGCGATACTTATATCAGACAAACTGGACTTTAAATTAAAGACAATCACAAGAGATGAAGAAGGGCACTACATAATAATTACAGGGTCCATCCATCAGGAAGAACTAACAATCATAAATGTCTACGCACCGAATATGGTAGCACCTAAATATCTAAAACAATTAATCACAAACAAAAACAAACTTACAGATAATAATGTGCTAATAGCAGGGGACTTTAATACTCTGCTTACAGCAATGGATAGGTCAACCAGACAGAAAATCACTAAAGAAATAATGGACTTGAAAGACACATTGGACCAGATGGACCTGACGGATATATTTATAACTTTACATCTTGAGGCCAGGGAATTTACTTTCCTCTCAAGTGCGCATGGCACATTCTCCAAGATAGATCACATACTGGGACATAAAGCAGCCCTCAATAAATATAAAAGAATAGAGATCATACCATGCACACTGTCAGATCACAATGCTTTGAAACTTGAAATCAATTACAGGAAGAAATCTGGAAAACTTCCAAAAACATGGAGGTTAAAGAACACCCTTCTAAAGAATGAATGGGCCAATCAGGCAATTAGAGATGAAATTAAAAAATATATGGAAACAAATGAAAATGAAAACACAACCATTCAAAATCTATGGGATGCGGCAAAAGCAGTCCTAAGAGGAAAGTACATTGCTCTCCAGGCCTATTTCAAGAGATTAGAAAAAGCGCAAGTCCAAAATCTAACAGCTCACCTAAAGGAACTAGAGGCAGAGCAACAAGAATACCCTAAGCCCAGTAGAAGAAGAGAAATAGTAAAAATTAGAGCAGAAATAAACAATATAGAGACCAAAGAAACAATTGAACAGATGAATGAAACCAAGCGTTGGTTTTTTGAAAAAGTAAACAAAATCTACAAACCTCTAGCCAGACTTACCCAAAAGAAAAGAGAGAGCACCCAAATAGACAAAATTATGAATGAAAATGGACTTATTACAACCAACCCCTCAGAAATACAAGCAATTATCAGGGAATACTATGAAAAATTATATGCCAACAAATTGGACAACTTAGAAGAAATGGACAAATTCCTAAACACACACTCACTACCAAAATTCACACGGGAAGAAATAGAAAACCTGAACAGACCCATAACGAGTGAAGAAATTGAATCAGTGATCAAAAATCTCCCAACAAATAAGAGCCCTGGACCTGATGGCTTCCCTGGGGAATTCTACCAGACATTTAAACCAGAATTAATCCCAATTCTTCTCAAGCTATTCCAAAAAACAGAAATCGAAGAAAAACTACCGGATTCATTTTATGAAGCCAGCATCACTCTGATTCCCAAGCCAGACATAGATCTAGGAAAAAAAGAGAACTACAGGCCAATATCCTTGATCAATACGGATGCAAAAATCCTCAAGAAGATCCTTGCAAATCGAATCCAGCAGCATATAAAAAGAATCATCCATCAAGATCAAGTGGGATTCATTCCTGGGTTACAGGGCTGGTTCAACATTCGCAAAACAATCAATGTGATACATCATATCAATAAAAGAAAAGATAAAAACCATATGATCCTGTCAATAGATGCAGAAAAAGCATTTGACAAAATACAGCATCCCTTCTTAATAAAGACTCTCGAGAAAGTTGGGATAGAAGGAACCTACTTAAACATCATCAAAGCCATCTATGAGAAGCCTTCAGCTAACATCATCCTCAACGGGGAAAAACTCAGAGCTTTCCCCCTGAGATCAGGAACACGACAGGGATGTCCACTCTCACCACTGTTGTTTCACATAGTGCTGGAAGTCCTAGCATCAGCCATCAGACACCAAAAGGAAATCAAAGGCATCAGAATTGGCAAAGAGGAAGTCAACCTTTCACTCTTCGCAGATGACATGATACTCTACATAGAAAACCCGACAGACTCCACCAGAAGCCTACTAGAACTGATCCAAGTATTCAGCCAAGTTGCAGGGTACAAAATCAACGTACAGAAATCGGTTGCGTTTTTATACACCAACAATGAAGCAACAGAAGGAGAAATCAAGAAACTGATCCCTTTCACAATTGCACAAAAAAACATAAAATACCTCGGAATAAACCTAACCAAGGATACAAGAGATCTGTATGATGAAAACTATAGAAAACTTATGAAGGAAATTGAAGACACAAAGAAATGGAAAAACATTCCATGCTCATGGATAGGAAGAATAAATATAGTTAAGATGTCATTACTACCTAAGGCACTCTACACATTCAATGCAATTCCAATCAAAATTGCACCAGCATACTTCTCAAAACTAGAACAAACTATCCTACAATTTGTATGAAACCACAAAAGACCCCGAATAGCCAAAGGAATACTGAAAAATAAAACCAAAACGGGAGGTATCACCATCACAGTCTTTAGCCTCTACTACAAAGCTGTCATCATCAAGAAACTATGGTATTGGCACAAAAACAGACACATAGACCGATGGAACAAAATTGAGATCTCAGAAGTGGACCCAAAAGTATACAGCCAACTGATCTTTGACAAAGCAGGAAAGAATATCCGATGGAAGAAAGACAGCCTTTTGAACAGATGGTGTTGGGAGAATTGGACAGCAACATGCAGAAGAATGTAACTAGATCATTTTCTCACACCATGCACAAAAATAAACTCAAAATGGATAAAGGACCTGAACGTGAGACAGGAAACTATCAACACCCTAGAGGAGAAAGCAGGAAACAACCTCCTTGACCTCCACCGCAGCAACCTCTTACTTGACACATCCCCAAAAGCAAGGGAATCAAGAGCAAAAATAAACTGTTGGGACCCCATCAAGATTAAAAGCTTCTGCCCAGCCAAGGAAACAACCCAGAAAATTAATAGGCAACCAACGGAATGGGAAAAGATAGTTGCAAATGACATATCAGATAAAGGGTTAATATCCAGAATCTATAAGGAACTTACCAAACTACACGCCCGAAACACAAACAACCCAGTGAAGAAATGGGCAGAAGATATGAACAGACACTTCTCCAAAGAGGACATCCAGATGGCCCACAGACACATGAAACGATGCTCAGCATCTCTCCTCATCAGGGAAATACAAATCAAAACTACACTGAGATACCACCTCACGCCAGTCAGAGTGGGTAAAATGAGCCAATCAGAGAACTCTAGATGCTGGCGAGGATGTGGAGAAACGGGCACCCTCCTACACTGTTGGCGGGAATGTAAACTGGTACAGCCCCTCTGGAAAACAGTGTGGAGGTTCCTAGGAAAACTAACAATAGAACTCCCCTATGACCCAGCAATAGCACTGCTAGGAATTTACCCAAGGGATACAGAAATGCTGATGCATAGGAGCACATGTACCCCAATGTTCGTAGCAGCACTCTCTTCAATAGGTAAAACATGGAAAGAGCCTAAGTGTCCATCAACAGATGAATGGATCAAGAAGATGTGGTTTATCTATACGATGGAATACCACATGGCAATGAGAAACAATGAAATCTGGCCATGTGTAGCAACATGGATGGACCTTGAGGGTGTTATGCTGAGCGAAATAAGTCAGGCAGAGAAGGACAAATATCATATGTGTGCACGTATAGGAGGATTAGGAGGAACTTGATGGAGGAACAAGGGGGAGAAGAAGGGGGAAATGGTGGGGGAAAGGGAGAGAGGCAAACCATGAGAGACTCTTGAATGCTGTCAAAAACTGAGGACTGATGGATGTGGTGGGGAGGAGGGATGGGCATGGAGGAGGACACTTGTGGGGATGAGCACTTGGTGTTATGTGGAAACTAATTTGACAATAATCTATTTGTAAAAAAAAAAAAAAGTGAAACAATGAGTAAGGAAGTCATTGACCTAATCTCTGAGAGTCCCCAAATCATTATATAAAGACCAATAATACTCTCAAATAAAAAGACACATGCAAATTCTCACAAATGCAATTCTTCATAACTCTAGGTTGAAAGAAAATGGTTTCTCCACTTCCCTGTACTTTTTCAAAGGTAAAGTAACTGTTTTTGCATAGGTACTACCGCGCTTTCAATCCAGTAAAACATCTCTTTGCTATGACCAAATTCTCTCTCAGTACAATAAAAATATTTTAAGGCAATGGTTTTTTTCAAACTAGACTAGTATTGTCAGAGTAGAAAAAGAGGGAACAAAATAGAATGATTCAGGAAGGTTTGATCTGTTGCTAATGAGACTCAAATAAGAAATCTCCATTGCCTACCATCAAATGTAGAAAAGAAAACTATATTTTTGCATGTTGTTCTAATTCAGGGAAATGGCACAAAATGTCCCACTCAACTTACTCAAATTCAATCTATTTACCCTTAAAAATTACCATCTTATCAAATGCATGATCACAAGAGATACCAAATCTTTGTACACAATATCTAACTGAGTAGGTTTCACAAATAATTCTGCCAGATTTTTAGATCACTGGGTCAGCTGTCCAAACAATGAAAACTTTGTATAATTAAACAGCATGGTTTATTAATCTAATATTATCAGACAATTAAGCCTGACTCTATTCTTTTACACACTAAAAAATATACAGCCACCTTCAGTTAAAATCTAATCAAGGTAAAGGTGCTTTTTTTTTCTTTATTTTTGAGAGAGAAAGAGAAAGAGCTCGAATGGGGGGAGCAGCAGAGGGAGAGAGAGACACTTTTTGGAAGTTTTTTAATGTTTATTTATTTTTGAGAGACAAATAGAGCATGAGCATGCGAAAAGCAGAGAGAGAGAGGGAGACATAGAATCTGAAGCAGGCTTCAGGCTCTGAGCTATCAGCACAGAGCCCGACATGGGGCTCAAACTCATTAACCATGAGATCATGCCCTGAGCCAAAGTCAGAGGCTTATCCAACTGAGCCACCCAGACACCCCAGGAAAGAGACAATCTGAGCCTGCTGACTCAATCCCATGATCCTGGGATCATGACTTGAGCTGAAATCAGGAGTCAGATGCTAAACCAACTTAGTCTCCCAGATGCCCACGAGGTCAAGGATTTCAAGTGGTATTGCACAAATATGATTATCTAAATATTTATTTTTTTTGCTTTTTTGGAGGAATTTTCAACAATCTTTACAAATAAATCTATGCTATTAAATTTTGTTTAACAATCTAAAAGTTGTTTATATGACCATTTAAGTTGTACAGGCTCAGTTGGTAGACAATTCTTTGTCCAATTACCTTCCAACACATGAAATGCATGTCCTTGATCATGTTCTCTGGACCCTCCTGGGAAAATACCTGCTAACCAAATATAGACACAGGTAAAGAATCCTGGGGACACCTGAGTGGCTCAGTTGGTTGAGCGTCTGACTTCAGCTCAGGTCATGATCTCGTTGTTAGTGGGTTCAAGCCACACATTGGCTCTGTGCTGTCAGCAATAAGCTTGCTTTGGATCATCTGTCCTCCTCTCTCTCTGCCCCTCCACCCACCACTCACATGTGCATGTTCTCTCTCTCTCTCTCAAAAATAAATAAATATTTTAAAAATTATAGGGAAAAAAAGAATCCTGAAGCAGCAAGGGAAAAGAAATACCCAACCTACAAGGGAAGACAAATAAGTTTAGCAGGAGATCTCAACACAGAAACCTGGCAGGACAGAAGGGAGTGACATGATATATTCAATATGTTGAATGGGAAAACATGCAGCCAAGAATACTTTATCCAGTAATGCTGTCATTCAGAATAGAAGGGCAGATAACAATTTTCCCAGGGGGTTGGTGACTACTAAACCAGCCCTGCAATAAATATTAAAGGAGACCTTTATGTGGGAAATAAAGACCAAAAGCAATAAACTAGAAAGAAACAGAAAAATCTACAGAAACAACGAATTTACATGTATTACAGTGGCACTAAATTATTTTTTAATATTTAATTTTTTTAATGTTTTGTTTATTTTTGAGAGAGAGGTAGAGAAAGCATGAGCAGGGGAGGGTCAGAGAGAGAGGGAGATACAGAATCTGAAGACAGGCTCCAGGCTCTGAGCTAGCTGTCAGCACAGAGCCCGACGCGGGGCTCGAACCCACAAACCGTGAGATCATGACCTGAGCAAATGTCAGACGCTTAATCAACTGAGCCACCCAGGCACCCCTCGGTGGCACTAAATTCTTATCTATCAATAATTACTCTCCATATAAATGTAATAAATGCTCCAAAAGATATAGGATATCAGAGTGGCTAAAAAAAAAACCAAAAAACACTCATATATATGCTGCTTATAAGAAACTCATTTTAGACCTAAAGAAACCTCCAGATTGAAAGTCAGGGAATAGAGAACCACCTATCATTCTAATGGATGTCAAAAGAATGTGAGACAGGAAACCATCAAAATCCTAGAGGAGAACACAGGCAGCAACCTCTTTGACCTCTCCTGTAGCAAGTTCTTACTAACATGTCTCTTGAGGAAAGGGAAACAAAAGCAAAAATGAACTATTGGGACTTCAACAAGATGAACACTTTCAGCACAGCACAAGAAACAATCAACAAAACAAAAGGGCACCTCTGGAATGGGAGAAGATATTTGCAAATGACATATTAAAGGGTTAGTATCCACATTCTATAAAGAAGTTATATAAGAAAATAAGTCATTCACACCAAAAATATAAGTAATCTAACTAAGAAATTGGCAAAATACAAGAGTAGACATTTTTCCAAAGAAGACATAGATGGCTAACAGACACATAAAAAGATGCTCACCATCACTCATCATCAGGGAAATATAAATCAAAACCACAAGATGCTCCATCACACCTGTCCAATGGCTAACATCAATAACACAAGAAACGACAGATGTTGGTGAGGATGTGGAGAAAGGGGAACACATTTGCATTGTTGGTGGGAATGCAAACTGATGCAGCCACACTGGAAAACAGGATGGTGGGTCCACAGAAAGTTAAAGATAGAACTACTTTATAGCCCAGCAATTGCACTACTAGGTATTTATACAAAAGATACAAAAATATTGATTTGAAGGGGGCATATGTACCCCAATGTTTATAGCAGAACTATCAACAATAGCCAAATTATGGGAAGACCTCAAATGTCCATTGACTGATGAATGGATAAAGAAGATGTGGGGTGTGTGTGTTTGTGTGTGTGTGTGTGTGTGTGTGTGTGTATGTATGCAAAATCCTGCCTTTTGAATCAATATGGATAGAGCTAGAGAGTATAATGCCAAGTGAAATAAGTGAGAGAAAAACCAATGCCATATGATTTCACTCACATGTCGAATTTAAGAAACAAAACAGATGAACATAAGGGAAAGGGTAAAAATGAGAGAAGTAAACTATAAGAGACTCTTAAGTATAGAGAAAAGAGGGTTGATGGAGGGTGAGATGGGTGGCGGTATGGGTTAAATGGGTGATGCGTGTTAAGGAGTATACTTGTGATGAGCATTGAGTGTTATGTGTAAGTGATGAATCACTAAATTCTACACCTGGAAATACTTTTGCCATATATGTTAACTAACTAGAATTTAAGTAAAACTTGAAAAAGAAAGAAAAGAACTGTTAGTCATACCCAGCTGATGGTGAATCCATAGCATAATCTTTACACCTAAAGGGCAGCCTGTGACTTCAGAAAGCAAACACAAAAACAAAAAAGTAAATAATACCCTTTTAGACTACATTAGCAGTGGTGTGTTTTTCCCCCTTTAGTTGGTGAAGTGATGATATTTTATTAGAAGGAAATTAAACACTTTCCTTTTTTAAATTTTTTAAAGTTTATTTAATTTGACAGAGAGAAAGAGTCAGAGACAGAGAGACAGAGAGAGACAGAGCATGAGAAGTGGGGAGGCAGAGAAAGGGAGACACAGGACCTGAAGCAGACTCCAGCTCTGAGCTGTTAGCACAGAGCCTGATACGGGGCTTGAATTCATGAACCCGGAAATCATGACCTGAGCTGAAGTCAGATGCTTGACTGACTGAGCTACCCAGGTACACTTAAACGCTTTCCTTTTAAGAGAATATGGCAACATACAGAATTCTGTATCTTGGCCAAAACAAATTCATTTGCCATAGTAAAAATAACTAGTTGGAAGTCAGTATGTCACCAGTGTGCCCCAGGTGAACATTCCAGAGAAAACTATGAATGTATTCCCAGACTTGAAGCAATAAACCATATTCCAAACTGACCAGCTGAGAATAACTGCTATATGTTACTTAATTCGTTAAATAAAACCAGGATCAAATGGTCCAGGAAGTTAACCAACTACTAAACTAAGGTTGCTAAACAAAATCAGTTTGTGTCATGCAGTTCTGTGGGTTCATCAGTGAGTTTCTGTGCAAATTAATAGCTACCATTGTTATTTGGACTATCGCTGTGAAGAACAGGATGAATAGCAATAACAAGCTGTGAAAGACTTGATAGTTTTATCCTACTTGCAAACTAACAGGTAAACCTGCTATAGTTTTAAGAATGGTGGCAGAAAACATGAGACTTCTGTATCACAACAAGAGTAGTATACAGAGTATCAGTATTTTCTTTTACCTTTTCCCTGTTCCTTAATTCCCTTATGGTGACATAGGAGGGCATGTTAGGGAACACAGCCATATATAAATCTTCCCTTTGGTTTAGGGAGAGACACTGTCATCTTTCAAGGCTGGTTGCATCCTTGAAAAGATAATACAGAACGATGGTAGTCAGTGCCTTTGCTTACAAGATGTGCACAAATGCAAGAAACCAACGAAGAACTGTCTGCCAACATCTACTACTCACAACTTATTTGGCTTATAAGGTTCTTGACTCTTCTAGGTTTCTGAAGAGGAAGCAAATCTGAACATCAAATGTACTTTTGCCTGATGAAATCCAATCATTTCACCATGTGGGCATTGAGTTTTATAGAAATTCTATTAAAAATAGAAATCATGGATTCTTCAAGAATCCATCAAGCCAGACTAAACTCTTTTTCCCCCAGTGACAACACATTCATCAGCAGTCTCTCATAAGTTAGGTTGTTTATGTATAAAATCAATTCTTGTGACCAATGTTACATCTTTAACGTCTCTCATTCAAAACCCAAATATTCATATGTGTGCCAAAAGACAAAAAGTAAATCATGACCTTATTGTGAAATCTAGACAAGCTGTAAAGCCTTTATTCTCTGTAAACATGCTTTTGCCTTATTTTTATCCTGATTCAGGAAATGATTCGCTGAAATAAATCTAATACTAGTCAAGTTTAAAAAAGAAAAAAAAACTGGCAGTTAGCACTACAGAATTTTTATGAAAGTAAAGTCTATGAAAAAAGGACTGTAATGCCAATGTTACTACTAAAATGTTATATGAACAGAATTGCTAATTTTGTTTCAATTTTAATTAATATTAGAAGTAACATACGTTATGAGGAATAAAATTGTAAAAATTAAAATATTTATTTTATTTTAAATTTTTATTTATTTTTTAAAGAGAGGGAGAGACAGTGTGTGAACAGGGGAAGGGCAGAGTGAAACGGAGACACAGAATCCTAAGCAGGCTCCAGGCTCTGAACTGTGAGCATGGAGCCCAATGTGGAGCTCGAACTCACAAACTGAGATCATGACCTGAGCCAAAGTTGGATGCTCAACCAACTGAACCATCTCAGCCCCCCTAAAATATTCATTTTAAATTATGATTTTTAAAAGTTCTTCATTTCTGGGGCACTTGGGTGCCTCAGTTGGTTGAGCATCCGACTTTTGGTTTCAGCTCAAGTCATGATCTCACAGTTTCATGAGTTTGAGCCCCACATCTGGTTCTGAGCTGGCAATGGAGAGCCTGCTTATAGGATTCTCTCTTCTCTCCCCCTCTCTCTCTCTCTCTCTTTCTCTCTCCCTCTCCTGCTCACACTATCTCTCAAAATAAATAAATAAGCTTAAAAAATAAAGTCCTTAAAGAAATTTTTTTCATAAAAAGTGTTTCACTGTTAATACAAATATAGCCAAAACCTGTGAAGATTCCAAGGAGAGTACATATACTGAAAACTGAGGCTCAATTATAGCCCAGTCTTCATGGTGAGCCAATAAGATATTTCCTTCATTAAGATTCATATGCACGAGGGGAATGAATTATTCTAAGACATCATCTAATTATTGGACAGCAGATAATTTATTGAAATACATCTAATTGCCTTGAGCATCTGACTCACAGACTATAGCAAAATATCATAGATGTAATTAACAACAATAGCTATCAAATCCATGCTTTCCATGGTCTTTCTAAAATTTGAATGCTACTGATTAATTCTGTGCAATCTACTAAAGTAATAACATCTCACAATATCTGTTTGTTGTTTGGTAAATATGCAGTTTCCTTAAACACTGATGGATCTTTGGGACGCCTGGGTGGCTCAGTCAGTTAAGAGTTAGACTCTTGATTTCAGCTCAGGTCATGATCTCACAATTCATGGGATTGAGCCCCGAGTCAGGATCCTGCTTAGGATTCTATCTCTTCCTCTGGCCCTCTCCCGTTCAGGCTCTCTCTCTCTCAAAATAAATAAACATTTAAAAAAACATTGTTAGATCTTTTAAAAAATCTGCATGATACATATGTGTTAATGATTCTTCATCATAGAATCCTGCACTTTTTCACAGTAGGTTTGAGACTCACAAACATTTCAGTGACTAGTTTTGTAGGGCAACAAGGAATAATTTAAAAATATTCCCAGCCTGGGGCGCCTGGGTGGCTTAGTCGGTTAAGCGTCCGACTTTCGCTTGGGTCATGATCTCGCGGTTCATGGGTTCGAGCCCCGCGTCGGGCTCTGTGCTGACTGCCAGCTCGGAGCCTGGAGCCTGTTTCAGAGTTTGTGTCTGACCCTCCCCTCCTCATGCTGTCTCTCTCTCTCTCCTAGAAATAAATAAAACATTAAAAAATTTTTAAAAAATATTCCCAGCCTTCCAGAATGTGTGAAATTCCATTTCTTGTCATAAAAACAAGTAAAATGGTGAAAAATAAAGATTCATTGCTATATTATACTTAATTAAAAGATGTTTAAATTAACATTTTAAAATATTTTCTTCAGTCCATACTCATATATTGGTAGTGAAATCCACCCTCCTTCCAATACTGTAGATTAAGTCTTGTTCCACTGCCTAGCTTTTTGGGCAGCATAATAGGTCAAAATACTTCTTCTTTTAGACAAAAAATTAAAATGTAAGACACTAAATTCAACTTTCCACACCAGTAAAATATTTATGATACTTAGGTATTCTTAAAGTTTTTTATTTATTTATTTTGAGAGAGAGCAAGTGGGGAAGGGTCAGAGAGAAAGGAAGAGAGAAAGTATCCCAATCAGGCTCCACACCATCAGCATAGAGCCTGATCTCATGAACCCTGAGATCATGACTTGAGCCAAGATCAAGAGTCAGAGGCTTAATTAACTGACTGAGACATCCAGGTGTCTCATGATAGTTATATATTTTTAAATACTTTTGTCATGTGCTAAATATTACAATAAGAACTTTAATGCATTATCTCATTTTAATAGGTCAGAAAACAGTTAACCTTGTCCAAGAAGACACAGCTAGAAAACAGTGGAGCAGCTTCAAAGTAAGAAGTATTTAATGTTTTTTTTTTTCTAGTTTCAAGTTTTTATTTAAATTCCAGTTAGTTAACATACAGTGTAATATTAGTTTCCGGAGTAGAATTTAGTGATTCATCACTCACGTACAACACCCAGTATAAGCGGCATTTAATTATTTTTTCTTAAAAAAATTTTAATGCTTTTATTTATTTCTGAGAGAGACAGAGACACAGCATGAGCAGGGGAGGGTCAGAGAGAGAGGGAGATACAGAATCTGAAGCAGGCTCCAGGCTCTGAGCTGTCAGCACAGAACACGACGTGGGGCTCAAACCCACGAAGCGTGAGATCATGACCTGAGCTGAAGTCAGATTCTTAACTGACTGAGCCACCCAGGCGCCCCTTTAATTATTTTTTTTAATTGAGGTATAGCTGACATAATATTTTACTAGTTTCAGGTGTACAATATAGTGATTTGACATCTATATACATTAAAAAATTCTCACCAGGATAAGTGTAGTTATCAGCTTAATCATTAGCTAACAAAATAATAGATGAAATAATTTCAGGGGCGCCTGGGTGGCTTGGTCGGTTAAGCGTCTGACTTTCGCTTGGGTCATGATCTCGCGGTTCGTGGGTTCGAGCCCCGCGTCGGGCTCTGTGCTGGCTGCCAGCTCGGAGCCTGGAGCCTGTTTCAGTCTGTGACTCCCTCTCTCTCTGACCCTCCCCTACTCACGCTGTCTCTCTCTCTCTCTCCTAGAAATAAATAAAATATTAAAAAAATAGATGAAATAATTTCAGATATTAATTAGTTGATATGCATTATTAGTTATCAAAGTGAAAGATGACTTCCAAAATACAAATGAGACAATGTAAGGGAACTAAATAAATCCTAATTAATGGACTAGGCTTTTAAAACAAATTATTTCATTTAATTAAAAGATAATTCTGACAATAACATGGGACCCCTGGTAAAAAGAAGGACATTGTTCTCTGCCTGATTTATTTCACATATAGGAGAATTAGGAGGAACTTAACGGAGGACCATGGGGGAGAAGAAGGGAAAAATAGTGGGGGAGAGGGAGGGAGGCAAGCCATGAGAGACTCTTGAATGCTGAGAACAAACTGAGGGCTGATGGGGGGTGGTGGGAGAGGGGAAGGTGGGTGATGGGCATGGAGGAGGGAACTTGTGGGGATGAGCACTGGGTATTATATGGAAACCAACTTGACAATAAACTATTTAAGAAAAAAAAGCAGGACCTTGTTGATGTGGTTTTGAAGTGGTGGTGGGATCTGGAGCCGATGGCCAAGAAAGAATTTTTGAGACATCTTTGGTGTAAAAAAGTGATTTTATTAAAGCACGAAGACAGGACATGTGGACAGAAAGAGATGCCCTGGGGTTGTAAACAGTGACTGATTTTATACTTTGGAGTTGGCAGAGGTAAAGGAAAAAGGTAGGTTTACGAAAAGACTTTACTATGCTAAAGAGGTCTCATAAGATACTGGAGGCCTAGCTATTGTCAAGCTAAGTTTTGTTGTTGTCATTGTTGTTTTCTCTAGAAAAGTATTAACATTAAGACAGTGAGGATTTCCTGCAGGAATGTTTTACTCTGCCTATCTCAAGTATTTGTCAATGGTTTGCAGGTTATAAAGAAATGTAATTTTACCTACCATATCTTTCTTACTTTTGTTCCCCACATCACTATGGGGGTGGGTGATGTTAGGGCTCCAGGAAACTGAGTTTGTAGGTTTCTGAAGATTAGGGTATTGATAAGATTGCCTTTTTCTTATAATTTACTAAGACATTTGTCACGCGAGGGAGATTCATGTCTTGCATAACTGTGATCTCTATCAGTTAACCATTGGTTTCTCCCTTTCCTTCGTTCTTGTGAAGAGTCTGAAATTAAGTCCTCCATTAAGAGCAACCTCGGGCTGCATGTAGCTCTAATTCCAGGAAAAGCTTCAGCTGAAGCCACCCTCAGGACCACCCTCGGATCAGCCAATCAAAAGAAATGTGTAACATTCCTGTGGTCTGAGTCAGGGCTGGGAACTGCAGGTAGTTACTCTGTACAAACTAGCCAATCACTCACCGCTTGCCTAAACCCCACCTAGGCCCTTTGAGCTCACCTTATAATTGGTCATTTTCAAAGGATTCTCAAAGGTCATGATTGGGTCCCGCCAAAAGTAACGGACGCCTCATGGATACTGAATGGTCAAAACTATAACCATGGGTGTTGTGCAATTATGACTGGTGCTTATGTGATGATGCAATACATACAACATGTGCACTGTAACACCCCCGTCCCTTACCGCATAAAAACCCCTGCTCGCCATCGTTCGAGGCTTCTCCTTGCTGCTGCTGCGCCGGTAGATGGGTGAGCCCCTGCTCGAGCTTGTAATAAAGACCCTTATGTACTTGCATCGGTGACGGCTCCTTGGAGGTCTCATGGGACTCACGATTCTGGCACAACACTTGGGTGGTCAGAAGTGCCTAAGAAATGTCGCACATATTCCAGGCAGGGAGGGGGTGGCAATTTGACTTGTGCTTTGCCCTCAGTTTGTCTTTGGTTCCCTCATCATTGAAAATGAAAGCAAAACTTCCATATGTATGCGTATCATATAAATGTGTATGTGCTGGGGTGTATATCTGAAAAGTGAAAGGTGAAATATGGAGCAGAGAGAGTAAAGATGATAAGTTATGTTTTAAATAAATTGAGCTATAAGTCCTCTATAGGGAGGCAAAATCAACCCATGGGTATGACAGCATAAAGTGCTATCTAAACAAACAAGAAAAGAAAAAAAAAACTATCTCAGTATCTCAGCACAACAAAACAAGATGATTAATTCAGTAAATACTATCTTTACAAATGAAGAAGCTTTTTAAAAAACTGTTTGAATGTTTTATTTATTTTTGAGTGATAGAAAGAGACAGAGCATGAGTGGGGAAGGGACAGAGAGAGAAGGAGACACAGAATCTGAAGCAGGCATCAGGCTCTGAGCTGTCAGCACAGAGCCCAACCCGATGCTGAAACCCAGAAACTATGAGATCATGACCTGAATTGAAGACAGATGCTTAACTGACTGAGCCACCCAGGCGCCCAGAAGCTTTTGTTTATGATAAACATATAATGGCTATTCACAGTAAGGAATGAATAATTGTTGATATAAGTGCTTATGTCTTTATAGAGCTGTTACCACATCAATGAAGGCTTGCTAATCCTAATAACGCTTGTGTGGAAAAAAGACTGAGAAAAAAAATATATAAACACATTTATATACAAGTTTTGTTATCCTTACTAGACTACAATCTTCTCAAAGGCAGGTCCCACATCTGATTTCTGTTTGTGTCCCTCAGAATATCAGAGTGCTTCACACATCGTGGGCATTAAATAAATATATTTTTTAAAATGTTTATTTACTTTTGAGAGAGAGAGAGGGTAAGAGTAAGGGAGGGGCAGAGACACAGGGAGACAGAGGATCGGAAACAGGATCTGTGCTGACAGCAGAGCCCTACATCGGGCTCAAACCCACGAAACCCATAAACCCCAAGATCATGACCCAAGCCTAAGTCGGATGCTTAAAGGACTTGAGCCACCCAGATGCCCCTTCAATAAATATTTTTATGTAAAGGCCCCTTCAAGGCAAAAGACTTTATTTAAATCACAATGCATCACTTTGATGGTTCTCCTCATGAGAATACTGACTAGATTTATACTATTGGCACCGTAACCACTGTAAAATTAGTAGCAGTATTTTCATCTTTCAGTCAAAACCTGTTCTGGTCCAATTCTAAATAAGAATAAAAGAAATTTGAGAAAAGCAGAATAAATGAACTCTCAGGCCCAAAATCTAAGCCAGAAAAGAGGTAGGAAAAGAGATAAAGTAGGTAAAAATTCTTTATCAGCATTTGACTCTTCCCAGGTTTTTATCTTCTTCTCTCCAACTTCTAAAATGTCTTCTGTTTATAGACACTAAATAATCTATCTTAAAGCTGTTAACCAAATACTTAACACATGAGCCATTAGAAGATATGTTTAGAATTGCTTCAAGTTCAAAGATGACTATAATATGTACAAGTGGTTTTTGCTCTCTGCCTGTGTAGTTTGATAAGGTAAACAATTCAAAAATGAAAAATACACCTTGTGGCAACAAGCATGAAATTGCATGCTGTTGGCACGATATCCAAAAGTTTATAAAAGATGAGGCTCAATTAAAATCTTCATGGAAATGTGCACTGTTGATCAGGCTCAATTAAAATCTTCATGGAAATGTGCACTGTTGATCAACATTTTAATGTTAGATGGTGCCTTACTACCTAACTACGGTCTTACAACTGGTAGGCAAAGATCACAACATGAACAAAGTCTCAAATAAACATGACCTGTCCCTGTAATTTGTAAGTGTTCTTTCACCAATCCTTTTTCTTAGCTTTCTTTTCCACTTTCTTTTTTTTTTCGGTCTGTTTTTCATAAAGAGTTATACGGATCTGCGTAGGAAAGGCACATATGCCAGGTACAAGCATTTTAGAAGTCAGGATGGAAAATCAATCTGGCAGATAAAAATGATTCTATAAAAAAAGACTGAATGGATTAATACATACAAAGTGCTAAAAACAATGTCTGATACATATGAAGTAATTCATGTTAGTTTTTGTTATTACTGATGTTATTACTTCTGTAGGTGAGGGAGGTGGTATTAGTGTATTGGTAATATTGGTGTATTTTGACTCAACTTTGAATCAAAAACCTAAGTTCAGGGGGGTCGGGGTGTCTCAGTCGGTTAAAAGACCGACTTCAGCTCAGGTCCTGATCTCACGGTTCATAGGTTCTAGCCCTGCATTGGGCTCTGTGCTGACAGCTAGCTCAGAGCCTGGAGCCTGCTTCTAATTCTGTGTCTGTCTCTCTCTCTGACCCTCCCCTCCTCATGCTGTCTCTATCTCTCTCTCTCAAAAATAAATAAAATATTAAAAAAATTTTAAAAAACTAAGTTCAAAATTCATCTATCTTACCTACTAGACATGTGATCATAAGCAAACAGCTTAAGTTTTCTAGAGCTCAGTCTTCTAATGTCCAAAAGAGTGACATGAGTACTTATGCTCATAAGGTATCAAGAGTATTAATATGAAATATGATAACATATTTGAAAAGACTTTTTAAATATAATAAGGATTTAAATCAGTAAAATTTCTTGACTTTTTTGTCCATACTTCTCCCTTGAGTCTATCTAATCCCCATGGTTCCAACTATCCAGGCTGTATCTGCTTTCTGAGGGTTTCCTGGAATATCAAAACCATATTACAACTTCTTTGCACTATTATTCTATTCTATTCTAGTCTAGTCTAGTCTAGTCTACTCTCTTACACACACATAACACAAAACTTACTGGATTTCAGATCGTTTTCTTTTCTTTTCTCCTAGAATATTATGTATTGTAACTTAAACAGTTCCCTGGACCTAGACTAATTCCAAATGCTGCCACTTCTTCTACAACGTCATTATTCAGTCTCCAAACTATGTAGTTTTCAGCCCTTTAAGAAAGATTTAGCTTGGTCTATCCAGGTCCTCAGCTCCATAGCCTTGGTTACATATAGCTACTTGATTCAGTTTGATGTTGCATCTGTCGCTCAAAATGCAGATTTTTGAGTCACATTCCTACAGATTCAATAGGTTTACCGCATCCATGAATGATATTTTGAACAAGCATTCTGTGAGATTTCTGAAGCCAGTAGTCTCCTCCCTACACTGTGAGAAACAATGAAATGTTTGTAGAAAATCTAACACTGAGTCTTTCACCAGTCCCCTAGTCATATCTTTGCTCTTACAGTTGCCTCTTCCAGGAAGGTTCTCCATCTCTAATAGTAAAAATCTTGTTTACTTTTTGAGATCCAGCTCAAATGTGGCTTTCTAGTCCATTTTCCCAACACCTGACACATATCTCCTTTTCTATTGAATAAGATATGGATCATTATTAGCACTGGGGTACAAGGAAGTATTCAGAGATCATAAGGTCTCTGGGCTTCACAAACTGAAGTTTTACATCTGAGTCTCTGTCCTTGAGTTAATAGAAACTGGAAAGGAGTACTGGCAGCTATGTTCAGGACCAACTACTGAGAGTGAGAAGTAAGCAAAAATTGCTTGTGAGCTAGAACACTGTACAAGTTTAGTAAGGGGTCTCAGGGGAAAAGATGGCTGGTTACACAGCTACCTAAATGAGCTTATGCAGCTGGGATTGGCTATATAATAACAAAGAGGAAATAAAGAAAAGAGAGCTAACAGTAGAGTTGGCAGTGACGCATGAGAAGAGTAGAAGGCTTGGGTATAGTTCATAAGTGGCAAAATAGGGATTTGAACCCACAGCAACCTAATTCAACTGCACTAGTGGATTTTCAGACCTTAGTGTGACTTGGAATATAATTCAGGAAGTCTAGACATGGGCTCAGGAATCTGCACTAAAAAAAGCACCAGCGCAGGTGGTCATTCTGTCAGTTATATGTGAGAAGCAGTGAACTTTGCTTTTTCACCATTTGCTTGAGGCACTATTTCTCTCCCTCTCCTCATATCCATGTCAGCCTTTCAGAAATACCAACTACCTAGCAGGCCAAAACATTAAAAAAATAAATTCACTGAACTCTTTCCTCTTTGCCTTATCCTTGCAAGCTCTGAGTTCTTAATATTAAACTCCTTTAAACTTCTCAAAATATGAGAACAATTCTCTTTCTGTGATAGCTGGTATTGATCTCTGCAGACATATTATACCCTGAATCCTTAAGTTCATAAATATATTTTTAGTTTGTTAAAGTTAAATATCATCATCATCGTCATCATAACCTTAGATTTTAGCAAGTGGCCACTATGTGCTAGGTGGTGTGAAACATATCGCATTCTTTCTTAATCTTTAAAAGAAAACAGTAAGCTTAATATTATTCTTATTTGACAGAAGAAAAAGAGCCTTTGTAAAGGAAAATTAAGTAACCTACTCAGGATAACCACAGTGGTGGTTTAAACCACTACATGGGATTTGAACCCATGCAATCTGAACCTAAACTCTACACTCTTAATTGCTCAACCCTCAGCCTGTGCAAACTCAGTTATTCACGACTACTTATCAGATCATAATTATCTGCAATAACTATTGGCATAAGTCAAAGACATTGCTACAAAAATTTTAAAGGAAGGCAAAAGGACCTAGTCCAAAGCCCAGGATTAAAACCCTTCATGATATTATAACATGCTTGGTAAACCCTTATTACCAAAGTCATAAAGTCATGATCAAGTATTTGCAATCTACAAGATCCAGAGATGTTTAATGATTTCAGAGGGAGACATAATTGGGAAAAAAATGAGTAATTCCTGTTAAGTCACATATGAGAACTTTTAAATTACTGAAAGGCCTATTGCTATGTTAAATATCATGCATTCTTTCACAACAGAAGAAAGCTTTTTCCATGTTATAGGAAAAATACTCAGTAGAGAACATCTTGTTGTAAAGTAAGTCATAAAACGATATAATCAACAATGACATCTACTGGCTGTCTTTGGAAGCAAGATAATCAGAATGACATCAGAAGAAAAGAATCATTAAAAGTTTAAAAAGGAAAAGTTGCACTGAACTGTTCATAAATGTTATTTATAAATTCATCAAAGACAACTAAAAAGAAAGTGAAGAAAACCATTTCCTCATGCATAAATTCAGAATTGATTTTATAATATTCACTGTTACTTTTAGCAAGTGAGCAAGTTAAGGGTATTTCTACTTTGGTACAACCTATTTATAATGGGAATCAACGTTGCCACATGAAATTTGAGGAATTTAGAAAGGGTGAATCAAGGGGAGCTTAGCTGGCTCAGTTGGTTAAGTGTCCAACTCTTGATTTCAGCGTAGGTCGTGGTCTTTTGCTTCGTGAGTTCAAGCCCCACATCTGGCTTTGTGCTGACAGCATGGAATCCACTTGGAATTCTCTCTTTATCCCCACCCCCCTCTCTCTGCCCTTCCCATGCACTCTCTTTCTCAAAATAAATAAACTTTTTTTAAAAAAAAGGGACAATCAAGTGACCACCTGTGTTTTTGTGACCTGCTTCAAATGCTCTGTGATAAACAGATTAATCTGGATCATGGAAAGAGCCTAGGCAGTAAAGTTAAACATTAATAGTAAAGTCAATCAAAGATGAAATAATCTGTTGAATGATGGTTTAGAAACAGCATGAGCTTCCCCAACAGGGTATTTAAAAAAAAAAAAAAAAAGTATGGTAATTAAGACGAGTCTGCCAAATGAGGAAGTACAAAAACAAACCACTGCTATAATTTCTGTGGAAATCAGGTTTACCAGTTCAAATTCACATTTTCTTTACCAACATTAATAGTAGCTGACTTTTGTCCTTCTTATTAGAATAATGCTAAAGTAAAGTCAAGGGTATAGAACCGGGCACTGCAAATTTACTGGCTCAGCCAAGTTATTCAAATACTTTGAGATTTAGTTTTCTTGTATGTAAACTGGGCATACTACACCTATTTTACAGCGATGTAAAGACTAAATGAGGGGAGAATGTAAGGTACCTGGCTTTGAACCTGGCACCTCCAAAATACTCAATAAATAGAAAGTCTTTCCACAATCTTTTCCTCATTTTCTTCTACTCATTCTTCAAACTCAGTCCAAAGTTCTACCTTTCCTAGAATATATTTCAGACACGTTGATTTTCCTTATAGTATCTGAATTCTTATATAGTGGTTTCTTATCTGTAATCAAGAGATCACTATGAGGAAGGAAAAACAGAGCTGTTACTGTAAATGATTTACAAAGCTCTAAGTACAGGAAGCATTTTCTAGAGACTTAAAAAATCTTGCATTGAAACATTTGACTATGTTTTCCAATATGTATGGAAACCTGTGTAACTTAAAATACAAATTCATTTCAAAATGCTACCAAATTCAAAGTATTCATATTTACTTTCTTAATCAATGGATAATAAAAATTCAACTACTATTAAGGTTGATTTCCATATTTATATTCTAAAAAGCTGTATCCCACTATTACAAGTGGCTCTATAGTTTTATGATGTTCTCCAGTTGTTAAGAGCAGACCTGGACTAAGGTGAAAGAAGTGAGGCACTCAGCTACAGTAAAATTTAAAGCATTCTAAAAAGCTCAGTCATCAAGATAAATAATGTTTTTAAAACATTTGTAAAATAAAAATTAATGCAAAAAATATATGATGAAAAAATATCAAAATTTTAGACAAAGACAATCGGACAAGACCAAAATTATGGTCAAGTAAGGTAGGTAAAGTAAGTTAGGCAAGTTAAGTCCAGGGTCAGATTCTGGTTCATAAACATATGAAGAATTTGATACTGGGGGTGCCTGGGTGGCTCAGTTGGTTAAGCGTCCAACTTTGACTCAGGTCGTGATATTACAGTTTGTGGGTTCAAGCCCCAAATTGGGCTCTGTGTTGACAGCTCAGAGCCTGGAGATTGCTTACAATTCTGTGTCTCCCTCTCTCTCTTCCCCTCTCTCACTCCCCCTCTCTCACTCATGCTCTGTTTTTCTCTCTCAAAAATAAATAAACATTAAAAATAAAACTTTAAAGAATTTGATTCTGTATGTCTAAGGAAAAAGGAAATACTGGATCATTATCTCACAATATGAAAAGTGTTTTATAATGTGTTCAGCTAAATGTTTGAAAGGGCAAGCTAACCTATGCTTTGAGTGCTTTCACAAAAACTGCTGCGTTACCATGCAAAAACCAGAGCAAGCACGGGAGAGAGAATGAGAAGAGAATGAGATGGATATGCATTTGAAAATCTGAATTTAGTGGGGTGCCTGGGTGGCTCACTTGGTTAAGCGTCCAACTGTGGCTCAGGTCATGATCTCATAGTGCATGGGTTCGAGCCCCACATTGGGCTCTGGGCTGACAGCTTGGAGCCTAAGGCCTGCTTCAGATTCTGTGTCTTCCTCTCTCTCTGTCCCTACTCTGCTGGTGCTCTGTCTCTCTGTCTCTGTCTCTGTCTCTTTCTCTCTCTCTCTCAAAAGTAAGTCAACATTATTTTTTTAGATAAAAAGAATAAAAAAGAAAATCTGAATTTAGTAATAAGAAAAAGGTTCTGGGTGAGTATCAATTAAGCAATACAAATCTTGATATTCAAAAAGGCTTACAGCTAGGCTATTATTTTCCAAAGGGCAGGCAAATCATCTTCTTTATCATCATCATCATCATCACTATTCTTTATTGAATACTTATTGTATGCCAAGCATTCCACTGGAAGCTCCACCTTATTCAGTCATCACAATGATTCTGTGATGTATGTATAGTCCCATTATCCTCATTGTATAAAATGAGTTTCAGAGAGGGTCTTGTATACAATGCTATAAATAGTAAAGGACTTTATAAACAACATGAATTTATCCAAGTATATCTGTAATAATAATAATAGTAATAACAACAAAAGCAACAATAATATCAAATAACACAAAACAATCATTGCTTTAAACACTGTACTAAGTATATTATCTCATTTAAATGTTATAATAGCCAAGTAAGGTATATATTATTATCTCTGACTTACTGAGGCTTAGAAGTGTGTGTGTGTGTGTGTGTGTGTGTGTGTGTGTGTGTGTGTATCTATTTGATGTAAACTTCTAAGCACAAGATGGAGACACTCCTGACTGGTGTGCCATGTCAGGAAACTAAAATTTACATAACTTTTGTGTTCCTATAAATGTTCCACTTGGCTGGAAACAAAGTATATCCAGTGAGCAAATCTCAAAATTCCAGGCCTACTCTGGGCCTTCTGACCCCAAACAAGTTTGACTATGTGGCCCAACCAACTAGATATTTTCTGATATATTCAAAAGCTAATAATTTATATAAAATGAAATTTAATTTTCATTAAAAAAAACCCTAGTGTCACAGGGTTAAGCATGATGAGTATTCACTTGACTGAAAATTTACAAATAGGACTCTTTCTGCAAATCCACCTAAATCCATTTTTAGGTATATGCCTGGTGAAATGTGTCATTTTTGTCGTAGAAAATTATTTTCCTAAAAGAGTAAGAGTGGACAAAACTTCTGTTCACATGCTTCTACTAAAATTATATTTAAACTTATTTCTACATGAAAAATTTTCAAGACCAATCCAACATAGTTTTTCTGGCTTCTTTTTCTGTGGAGCCACAGACTACCAACTAGTGAATGTACCAGGCTTCAATATATCAACACATTGTTCTCAAAGCACTGACCTGGGAGTCCGTAGACTTGCAGTCTAGTTCCTGAGCTGTAGCTCTTTATATATGTAATGAAGAATTTTAAATAGCTATTTCCAAGGAAGCTTCCTACTCTGCAAAGTTATTATTTCATGAAGTCTTCCACTCTAACAGACAGATAAGACAGATATAAAAAGTGATATGAAATTCTCTGGGATTCTTTATCTCTTCTAGAAACTATTTGGAAAAATAAGCCCTCCTTTTTCCTGAGGAGTGTTACATAAAGAAGTACGCCTTCTAGTGACCACTCTTTCAATAGAATAGTTCTATATTTAGTTTATAGGGATGAAACTGTTGATGTTAGAAGTACAAACAGCTAAAACTCTTCAACCTACTGTGACCTAATTCAGAACTCCAAGAGATCAATAATCTCATTTGGGAGAAAGTAACTATCAAAGATTCTTAGCATATTTTTTATCTTAAGGCAAGTGAGGGAAACCCAGCTTTTATCCCATTTGTCTCAGAGTCAAAGCTGAAATACAGGAATCTACCGGCTTATTTTCATGTGCTAAGAGTCAGTTAGGGCCACAAATTACAGAGATAAAAGAACTCAGGGTTTTTATGCTGAAAATAGTACTGTCAACTCAGGTCATGATTCCATGGTTTGTGAACTCGAGTCTCGTGTCAGGCTCTAACAGCTCAGAGCCTGAAGCCTGCTTCTGATTCTGTGTCTCCCTCTCTCTCTGCCCCTCCCCCATTTGTGTGCTATCTCTATCTTTCAAAAATAAATAAACAAAAAAGAAAATAGTAATACCAATATTACCACCACTTAAAACTTACAGGGGATTTTAGAGTTTATAAAGCATACCATAGTGTTCTCAAGGCTCTATTTAATCTATCTTCTAATCTGTATCCCAATTTTATCCCAAATTACTCAATTTGTTCTAGCCACACCAGGGACTGCCTGTATTTTCAAATATGCCAAACTAATTTACTCTTCTAGGTTTTTACAGTTGCTCTTACTTTTTCTGAAATGTCCTTTTTCTTGCATGTCATCTACCTGGTTCTTCCTTCCTTCCTTCCTTTAAGACTAAACAATTATAATCTCAACAGTGGGACCTTCCCTGACCACACTACCTAAAGTAAGTCTCTTGTTATGCTCTTACACTAAACCTTGATCTCTTCCTTCTTGGCACTTATCACAAGTTGCAATTATATATTTCTTTATGTGTTTACTTCTTTAGTATCTTTATTTTCCATTAGAATGTAAGCCTGATGAAAGCAAGGGCTATATCAATCTTGTTCATTGCTGACTCCCCAGGGCTTAGTACAGAGCCAAGCACATAGAAAATGCTCAAAATATATTTGATTAATGAATAAATAAATTAATATCTATCCACTCATTGTTTACAACACCCTCATAGAATAGGTCGAGCAACTACTGGTAGACTCATTTTCTGGTTGAGGTCACTCAAATTCACAGAAATGAAATGACTTATAACGTAGATATGAATGGTGGAACTAAAACTCAACCTCTGAATTTCCTATTCCAAAACCAATGTATTTTCTACTACACAACATATCTAATAACTCCTTAATTACTAGTAATGCCATTTCATTTAATCATTGGTACCTCATCCATAGCCTCTGGAAATGAATTCTAGGCACCAGAGATGAATATGCATAACAGACTTCCTTAAAAAATAATTACTCAACTGTCTATGTTCTTTTCAAAACATGACCTCCATTTCATCCAGGCCACTCAGAACTCCCAGACTTTAATAATAACATATATAAAAGTCTCTAAGTCCAATATGTAATTTACAAGTTATAGTTCATGTATCACACTTAGTGTCATTTTGTTGAAGAACAAATTTAGAGTTATATATCTAAATAATGGGAACAAAGTAAAGTGGATTGACTACATACCATAGTTAAAAATGGACTGTTCTTATAAAGACATTAATAATAACTACTACTAGGAAAGTCCAAACATATTTATGGGCAATCCCTGTAATTATATTTTCTAGAGCCCTAGTATCTAAAATTGCCTGCTTGATAAAATATACTAAAGAGTTAAGCTACATGGTCACAGTTTATTTTGTAATAATGTCTGTAAATTAGAGAATACAGAAGAAATCCAAAAAATAAGTGAAGTATGTTATCATGTGAGTTAACAATTCAGACATTAGTTCACCATTTATTTTACTCAGCCCACTCTTGGCTTAGGCTATTTAACATCATCTACAGCTTACGAAAACTGAAAAAAAAAAAGTCAATTTATTTATTTTATTTTTACAAATAGTTTATTGTTAAATTAGTTTCTACATAACACTCCTCCCCCACATCCTCCTCCATCCCACATCCATCAGTCCTCAGTTTTTGTCAGCATTCAAGAGTCTCTCATGGTTTGCCTCTCTCCCTTTCCCCCACCATTTCCGCCCTTCTTCTCCCCCTTGTTCCTCGGTCAAGGTCCTCCTAATCCTCCTATACGTGCACATATGATATTTGTCCTTCTCTGCCTGACTTATTTCGCTCAGCATAACACCCTCAAGGTCCATCCATGTTGCTACACATGGCCAGATTTCATTGTTTCTCATTGCCATGTAGTATTCCATGGTATAGATAAACCTCATCTTCTTGATCCATTCATCTGTTGATGGACACTTAGGCTCTTTCCATGTTTCAGCTATTGTGGAGAGTGCTGCTATGAACATTGGGGTACATGTGCCCCTATACATCAACACTCCTGTATCCCTTGGGTAAATTCCTAGCACTGCTATTGCTGGGTCATAGGGGAGTTCTATTGTGAGTTTCTTGAGGAACCTCCACACTGTTTTCCAGAGGGGCTGTACCAGTTTACATTCCCACCAACAGTGTAGGAGGGTGCCCGTTTCACCACATCCTTGCCAGCATCTAGAGTTCTCTGATGTGCTCATTTTAGCCACTCTGATTGGTGTGAGGTGGTATCTCAGTGTGGTTTTGATTTGTATTTCCCTGATGAGGAGGGATGCTGAGCATCGTTTCATGTGTCTGTCGGCCATCTGGATGTCCTCTTTGGAGAAGTGTCTGTTCATATCTTCTGCCCATTTCTTCACTGGGTTGTTTGTGTTTCGGGCGTGTAGTTTGGTGAGTTCCTTATAGATTCTGGATATCAACCCTTTATCTGATATGTCATTTGCAACTATTTTTCCCATTCCGTTGGTTGCCTATTAATTTTCTGGGTTGTTTCCTTGGCTGTGCAGAAGCTTTTAATCTTCATGAGGTCCCAATCATTTTTTTTTTGCACTTGATTCCCCTGCTTTTAAGGATGTGTCGAGTAAGAAGTTGCTGCGGTGGAGGTCAAGGAGGTTGTTTCCTGCTTTCCCCTCTAGGGTGTTGATAGTTTCCTGTCTCACGGTCAGGTCCTTTATCCATTTTGAGTTTATTTTTGTGCATGGTGTGAGAAAATGATCTAGTTTCATTCTTCTGCATGTTGCTGTCCAGTTCTCCCAACACCATCTGTTCAAAGGCTGTCTTTTTTCCATTGGACATTCTTTCCTGCTTTGTCAAAGATCAGTTGGCTGTATACTTTTGGGTCCACTTCTGAGATCTCAATTTTGTTCCATTGGTCTATGTGTCTGTTTTTGTGCCAATACCATACTGTCTTGATGATGACAGCTTTGTAGTAGAGGCTAAAGTCTGGGATGGTGATCCCTTCCGTTTTGGTTTCATTTTTCAGTATTCCTTTGGCTATTCGGGGTCTTTTGTGGTTCCATATAAATTGTAGGATAATTTGTTCTAGTTTTGAGAAGTATACTGGTGAAATTTTGATTGGAATTGCATTGAATGTGTAGAGTGCCTTAGGTAGTAATGACATCTTAACTATATTTATTCTTCGTATCCATGAGCATGGAATGTTTTTCCATTTCTTTGTGTCTTCTTCAATTTCCTTCATAAGTTTTCTATAGTTTTCATCATACAGATCTCTTCTATCCTTGGTTAGGTTTATTTCGAGGTATTTTATGGTTTTTTGTGCAATTGTGAATGGGATCAGTTTCTTGATTTCTCTTTCTGGTGCTTCATTGTTGGTGTATAAAAATGCAACCGATTTCTGTACGTTGATTTTGTACCCTGCAACTTGGCTGAATTCTTGGATCAGTTCTAGTAGGCTTCTGGTGGAGTCTGTCGGGTTTTTGACGTAGAGTATCATGTCATCTGCGAAGAGTGAAAGTTTGACTTCCTCTTTGCCAATTCTGATGCCTTTGATTTCCTTTTGGTGTCTGATGGCCGATGCTAGGACTTCCAGCACTATGTTAAACAGCAGTGGTGAGAGTGGGCATCCCTGTCGTGTTCCTGATCTCAGGGGAAAAGCTCTGAGTTTTCCCCCGTTGAGGATGATGTTAGCTGAAGGCTTCTCATAGATGGCTTTGATGATGTTTAAGTAGGTTCCTTCTATCCCAACTTTCTCGAGAGTCTTTATTAGAAGGGATGCTGTATTTTGTCAAATGCTTTTTCTGCATCTATTGACAGGATCATATGGTTTTTATCTTTTCTTTTATTGATATGATGTATCACATTGATTGTTTTGCGAATGTTGAACCAGCCCTGTAACCCAGGAATGAATCCCACTTGATCTTGGTGGATGATTCTTTTTATATGCTGCTAGATTCTATTTGCTCACCTAAAGGAACTAGAGGCAGAGCAACAAGAACGCCCTAAACCTAGTAGAAGAAGAGAAATTGTAAAAATTAGAGCAGAAATAAACAACATAGAGACCAAAGAAACAATAGAACAGATCCATGAAACCAAGAGTTGGTTTTTTGACAAAGTAAACATAATTGACAAACCTCTAGTCAGAATTATCAAAAAGAAAAGAGAGAGCACCCAAACAGACAAAATTATGAATGAAAAAGGACTTACTACAACCAATCCCTCAGAAACACAAGCAATTATCAGGGAATACTATGAAAAATTATATGCCAACAAATTGGACAACTTAGAAGAAATGGACAAATTCCTAAACACACACTCACTACCAAATGCACACGGGAAGAAATAGAAAACCTGAACAGACCCATAACGAGTGAAGAAATCGAATAAGTGATCAAAAATCTCCCAACAAATAAGAGCCCTGGACCTGATGGCTTCCCTGGGAATTCTACCAGACATTTAAAACAGAATTAATCCCAATTCTTCTCAAGCTATTCCAAAAAATAGAAATCGTAGGAAAACTCCTGGAGTCATTTTACGAAGCCAGCATCACTCTGATTCCCAAGGCAGACAGAGATCCAGCAAAAGAAGAGAACTACAGGCCAATATCCTTAATGAATACGCATGCAAAAATTCTCAACAAGATCCTTGCAAATGTAAATTCATTTTAATTACATTACTTAAAGAGTACTTGAAATTAAAAAGTTATTATTACTTAAAGCTTAAAAAGCAAATGAATTTATTGTGCCTTTATGACTTAACCAGAGACAACAAGTTAAAAATAAGTAATTAGTAAAGCAAAAGTAAAAACTTATTTTCTTTATGCTAGAAAGTTATCAAAAGTTCCATTTGATAGTTTGTTAAAGAAATTTTGTGCATTCTTCACATACACTCAAGCCCCAAGTGTTTTGCAAGCAATGAGATAGGTTCTCTATTATGAAATAAATCCAGCAGAGTAAGAACATATGGTAGTGGGAAATGTACAGAACAAAACATTTTGTCTGTTTTTAAGTAGAAAAATAAAATGTAACTGTTAAATGAGAGATTAATTGCTTTATCAATGCCTTTAGTCATCTTCAGATCAGAATAAAATGCTGCAGTTTTAAATCCATGAAGTTACTGAAATATTTGCACCACATTTTTAAATGATTTGGGGTCTAACAAGCAATTATTCAGCGTTTGGTCTTTTGCACTCCCATTTTTCACAATGCCATTGTTGTGAAAAGCTCAAAGCATTTACTTCAAGTACAATTTTACAAATTTCCTCATTATAGGCTTAAGAGATTTGTAATACAGCTGATGTTAAATCCAACTTTACCTAAGATGATCAAAAGTAGTGACAGGATCAAAAGAATTGGCCAAGAACATGATTTGTCAGTGGCAGAGCAAGGAATTCTATTAGTTTCCTACTGTCACAATAACACATTATTACAAATTTAGTGGCTTTGATTACCACAGTTTATTCACTTAGAGCTCCGGAGGTGAGAGTTAGAAAATAGTCTAATGGGGCTAAAATCAAATGGTCGTAGGGCCAGTTACTTCTGAGGGCTCTAGGTGGAGTTCCATTTTCCTCGCCTCTTCTAGTTTCTAGAGGTTACCTGCACTTCATGGTTTGTGACCTCTTACTTGCATCGATCCAACCTCTTATTTGCATCATTCTATCTCCTATTCGCCCTTCTGTCATCAAATCTTCCTTTATCTCCTTCTTATAAGGACACTTGTAATTACATTTATGGCCCATCTGATAATCTAGGATAATCTCCCCATCTCAAAATCATTAATTTAATCATACCAGCAAAGTCCCTTTTGCCATATAAGGTAATATTAACAGATCCCAGAGATTAGGACCTGGATACTTTTGGGAGGCAGAGTTCAGCTTATACCAGAATAAAACTGAATCCAAACACATTCATGCTTCATCTTAAACCAAGGATGGCTTGCCCATATCTATATGGCCGCCATGAGTTGTTATTGGTTTTCTGTGTGACTCAGATTCTGGCAAAGAAATAACTCATTCTCTCTCTCTCTCTCTCTCTGTCTCTCTCATTTACACATTGTTTAAAAAGATGGTCAATGTTCTAATTTAAAATAAAAATGTTCTTTTAACAAACATAGAATACTAATAAAAATATAAAGTATGTGAGTTTATTTTCAATACAGTAAAGCATTTTCATAGTAATAAACCAAATTGTTAAATTCTAGCTTTAGGATGCTCAGTAGTAGACCAAGATGTAGAGTAAAAGCCAGGCCTATATACCAACATTAGAAAAATATGGCTGCTAATTATCTAGCGAGTTTAAGTATTGCAAATGAAAAAATATAAACTACATAATTACTTATCCCTACATCACCCCATCTGACCCTCAAAATATTTTTACTTCGGGCTCTGTGCTGACAGCTTGGAGCCTGGACCCTGCTTCAGATTCTGTGTCTCCCACTCTCTCTGCCTCTCCCCTGCTTGCTCGCTCTCTCTCTCTCTAAATTAGACATTTAAAAATATTTAAAAAATAAAAAAGAATATTTTACCTCTCTATATAAAAACAATTCTTGGAGATTTCATCTGAAATGAAGATTAGTTTTGACATATGCAATTTATGTAAAACCACATTTGTTCTCCCACTGATGTCAATGGTGTGCTGTGTGACCTTGGTCAAATCTTTTTACCCTTCTAAAACTCAGTTTTATGTGTAAAGTAAGTTTAAGCAAATGAAATGAAAAGTTCCTTTCAGATAAAGTTATTACCATGAAGGACATAATCACCACCTAGAATAGATGTCTTTATTATACTGAAATACAGAGCCATCTAAAAATACTAATTGAAATGAACAAATTTCTAATCCTCACTCTGCTACCATTTCCTTAAGAATTCCAGGGCTGGTCATTTAATATTATCATATCTTAGTTTTCTGCAATTCACTGATGCTTAACAACCTTCATATAAATTAAATATTCTATTGCTTGTCATCTTCATGAAGCTTTGAGAAGAATAGGGATTATTATATTGGATGTTAATTGTCTTTAATAGGAGATATATCCCATTTCTTTAGTAACAAAGATCTTAGGCATATAAAGCAGGCAAACTTGCTTAAAATCTCTCTTGAGGAAGAAAAATTTGGAGATTAGATATTATAATAGGCCTGTGCTTCGCTCCTTTTGTCAAGCTGTCTCCATAACTATATTACATAGACAAAATGTTCATATGGCAATTAAGTTATATTGACAATCCATAACATAATCACTTTTCCCAGTGATGTGTCTTTCTCAACAAAATATGCAGGCAGCAGTCACAATTCCTGTGATGCCCCATTAGATAGTTCAGGGCTCTAATCATAGTTTCATACAGACAATTGCCAAATGATCAGATCTTGGAAAGATGTTTAACTGTTTCCTATTTCCTATAGGGAAATATCCTACTTTTTCATTAGTAACAGTATTTTGAAACCACCTATTTTCAAGTCTCTAAACTGAGACTATTTAATTTGAACATTGGATTATTAGCTTGTGTAACAAATTACCACAAATTTAATGGCTTAAACTAACACAAATTCATTATTATAAATTTCTGGAGGTCAGAAATCCAACATGTTACAATGGGCTAAAATCATGGTGTTGGCAAGGCTGCATTCTCTTTTGGAGGCTCTAGAAAATAATCCATTTTGTTGCTTTTTCAAGCTTCTAGAAGCTATCTTCATTCCTTGGCTCATGGCCTATTCTTCAATCTTCAATACAGAAGTGCCTGTCAAATTTGTTCTCATATTGTTCTCATATTTGTTCACATATTGTTCTCAATTGTTCTCATATGACATAAATCTGACACTGACTCTCTTGTCTCCATCTTTCACTTATAACGAAACTAGTGATGACATCAGACCCTTATGGATAACCCAAGATAATCTCCCATCTCAAGATCCTTAGTCACATCTGCAAAGTCCCTTTTGCCATGTAAATTAATAAAGTCACAGGTTCCAAAGATTACGATGTGGACATCTTTGGGAGGCCATTACTCTGCTTACCACAATTGGTCCTAATACTAATAATTAATCCATTGTGATTGTATGCAGACATTCATCTATGTAAATTCACCCAGTGAATTCATCCAATGAATGTGGCTATAGTAGTGCAATGGTTATAAAAATGCCCATCTTCAATTTGCCGTAATAGAAAATAGGGGATTTGAAACTAACTTTTCCATATAATTACAAAACATAAGCACAGCTCTTATCTCTATCACGTTCCAAGCATCACTCCCATCAGAGTCTCTCAGTCACAAGGACAATCTGAACACAGCATTCATCTTAATATGCTTTTATTAAAATTTATTAAATTTCTCAGAAATATAAGTATATATATCCAAAAGTACATTGAATATACTATGTTTTCAGGATTAAAACTTTAAAGATAATTAGTAAAGCTCAAATTAGAAGGTGGCAGCCATTATGGTAAAAGGCCTAAAATATAGGCATTATATGGAATACTTGAAAGAAGTATGAATGCTCAGTCTGGAGATAGATATTCAAAAACTATTTTCAAAAAACTATAAGGAGACATGAGGTAAGTTTTCCCTTACAGAAGGACTCTGATATCAAAGGAAGGATTTAGTACCAAAAAAAAAAAAAATCCAAACCACAAGGGAGAAGTTAGAATGAACCACATTTTGTCTTAAATTAAAATTAATTTGGGGCGCCTGGGTGGCTTAGTCGGTTAAGCGTCTGACTTTTGACTTTCGCAGTTCGTGGGTTCGAGACCCGCGTCGGCTCTGTGCTGACTGCCAGCTCAGAGCCTGGAGCCTATTTCAGAGTCTGTATCTCCCTCTCTCTCTGACCCTCCCCTGCTCACGCTGTCTCTCTCTCCTAGAAATAAATGAAAATAAATAAATAAAATTAATTTTATTTTCTTTTCTTATTTATTTGTTGAGAGAGAAGGGGGAAGAGGTGCATGAGCCGGGAGGAGCAGAGAAGGAGGGAAAGAATCTCAAGCAGTCTCCCCACTGTCAGCACATGATGGGGCCTGACTCCGGGCTTGATCTCATGAACCGTGAGATCATGACCTGGGCCAAAATTAAGAGTTCAACACTTAGTTGACTGAATCACACAGGCGCCCCTTAAAATTACATTTAGTAACTGGAGTTGTCTAACAATGAAGCAACCTATTTGAATAATTAGTAGAAGTTGTATTTATTTTCTTAGTAGTTAATGGTAGTTATGAATAATCATTAGTAGTAGAAGTTAACTAGAGCTGTTTAACAATGAAACAATATGAAGAATTACTAGAAATATTAATGAAGAAGGAAATGTTTAAAAGGCTGCAAAAAAAAAGGATGTTTGCATTGAATAAAATGTTGGACACATTGGCTGTAGGTATAGTATACCTAGAAGATTCTGTGAGTCTAGAATTAGACTTTGTCAATAGATACCATTTCTTCCACATAAAACCTTACACTAATGTTACTTTATTAAGGCAGTAACATCATTAATAAAAGTAAAGCAACTGATCAACAAGCATTTACTGAATATCTCTTTTGGGCTAAGGATTGAAGACATATATAATGTATTTCTTATTCTCATAGAGTTTAATGGAATGATCAGAACATACCATAAAAGATAATGGACAATATGATGAGTATTTCTCATTAAACACATAGACAATAAGTGATAAAGGAGTTTAGATGTAGAGAGAACTACCTTACTTTAAATATCTAGGAAAGACTTCATTTGTGAGAAGGGGTAACAAATAAGACCAAAGCCTGTGAAATAGGTGGAGAAGGATAACTCAGGTGGAGGAAACATGAGGAACAAAGGCACAGAAGTGAGGATTTATCTGGCACATTCAGGAAATGGTAAGCCCAGTTGTCTGGCCCAAAGAATGCCACTAGCACAATGCTTTCTACTAGTTACATGCAAATGATTTTTAATACATAAATGAAGATATTTATTTAATTGTGTGTGTTCATACTAATATGTAATAGAAAAATAATTAGCATATTAAATCCATGATTCCACAGATACCATTGCTTGGGATAAATTAAGTGCTTTATTCATGCAAGCATTCATTCATATATCCATTGATTCCATAAGCAAGTATTCATTACATAGTTTCTGGTGACTGGGCCCTGTGATACAGTCTGAGAACACAACAGAGATAAACAAAGCGAAGTCCCTGAGTCCAACGAGTTTACAGTTTTGTAGGGAGATATATATAAGCATAAATTTGTAATAAAATATGCAATGATACAAAAATATGCACAAGGTGTTACTGGAAATGTATACACTTTGAACGAGTGCTGAGATTCCTAAGTCATGACCTCCTATTTCTCAAGTTAAATATTATCAACATAACCCCAGCCATAATGAGAAAAAAAACTTTCTTTTTAAAAAAATTTTAAATTTATTTCTGAGAGAGAGAGAGAGAGACAGCGTGAGTAGGGGAAGGTCAGAGAGAGAGAGGAAGATACAGAATCTGAAACAGGCTCCAGGCTCTGAGCTAGTTGTCAGCACAGAGCCCAATGCGGGGCTCGAACCCACTAACCATGAGATCATGACCTGAACCAAAGTCAGACGCTTAACCGACTGAGCCACCAAGGCGTCCCAGAAAGAAAAACAAAACAAAAAAAAAAAACAAAACAAAACAAAAAAACAAACAAACAAACAAACAAACAAAAAACACTTTCATAGGAACAAGTCAGCTAATGTTTGGAAATTCAAAGGATCCATCAAAGAATATACAAAAGAAACGGGATGAATTTTAGGTGTCTAAAAATCTGACAAGCGTCTAATTTAAAAAACTCTGGTTTTTGAAAAAAAGCAGTAATTCTTTTTCCATAAGTAGGTTAAGGTGCTGCATTTCTTTTTCTGAGGCCTTGAATTTATCTACAGTATAATTTGTAGGGACTCATAACTTTGGTTAACAGTCCACCTAGGATCATTCTATTTCCTTAGTCTTAATCATATAAAATTTATAGAATTGGTACTGGGAGTTGAAGGACTTACCTCAGGCTTGAAAGGCTTGAAAAAAGGTCTGAGTGTTGAGTGAAATGTAGTCTCAACTTGTATAGAGAATTTTTATGATGAAGTCAGCTTTATTTAGCTCTGCATATCATTTATCAGGTCATTATCTAGTCCTTTGTCTTCTTTAGAAAAAATTGAAGTTGAGTCAGCTTTAAATCAGCAATCTCCAAGAAGAAACTATAATAACACTTCCTTCATGGTTTCTCTAATTATTGAGAAAAAAAAATCTGTGTTTCCAATCCCAGAGTTGAAGAAAAGGAAGGAAAAAAGACTACTGACAAAAAAAAAAAAAAGAAGAAGAAGACTGAACAAAGAATAATTAGTAGCCCTTTTATTATACTATGTAAAAAAAATGGAATATAAAGAAAATGCAGTGGGGTCATAAGAGAGACTCAAAATTAGCTTTTTTGTATAAAGTGAAGTTAGTAAATACAAAACATCTTAATCTCAGCTTGTCCAGATTAATTATAACTTGAAATAATGCCTTCTGATATCTATTCATTTTTTAAATTTTTAAATGTTTATTTATTTTTGAGAGAAAGAGAAACCAAAGCGTGAGCAGGGGAGTGGCAGACAGAGGGAGACACAGAATCTGAAGCAGGGTCAAGGCTCTGAGCTGTCAGCACAGAGCCCAACGCGGGGCTCACACCCACAAACTGTGACATCATGACCTGAGCTCAGGTGCCACTGATATCTATTCTTGATTAACTCTCAGTCTTGTCCCAACTATGTGGTTTTGGTTTAAGCACATAACCTGTGACTTAGCTCATCTTCCTGATTCACAAATTGTATTTTTAAAAAGTCATATTTGGGGTATATATGATAGGGTTTCACAAAATTTGTTTATAATTTAGGATGGTCTTGAGACTGGAACCTACTGCAAATTTGCCTAAATAGTTGAAAATACACAAAGAGGGTATATTTTTAATATTTTATAATAAAGTATAAGCAGTAGAAGCAGAATCATAAGAAATGGAGGGTGGGAAGGAAAACATCCAAAAAGAGAAAGATTATTAATGAAAAGAATGTGACTATTTTCAAAAGCATGGGATTCTCTTTCCAGAACACAATAATAAATATATAAAAATCTGTATGTGACAATTTTAACTTGGAAATGTGAAAATAATAAGCAGCATTATTAGCCTATTTTCTAGAGTTGAAGGTCCTGTATGACCTGTTCTTAGTACCTTTTCCCTTCCTTAAAATACAACTTGTTTAAGACACAACTTTGTTATTAAATGTCATGTTCAACTAACTGCAAATCACTGTGAATTCTTCTTTTAAAATTTTTATTTATTTATTTTGTGAGAGAGAGAGAGAACACGAACATGGGAGGGGCAGAGAGAGGGGGAGAGAGAATCCTAAGCAGGCTCCATGCTGTCAGCACGGAGAGTGATGTGGGGCTGGATCTCAGGAAATAAGAGATCATGACCTGAGCCAAAAATCAAGAGTCAGACCCTTAAACTGACTGAGCCTCAGGTACCCCAATCTCTGTGCATTCTTACAAGGGAATAGAAAAGAATGGGGGAGGAGAGAGAGAGAGAGAGAATTATTCTTAAAACAATAATTCATATTTCAATGGAAAAAGAATAAAGATTCTCTTCTATGCTAAATATTACGATTTCAAAATAAAACAAAGAGCTAATGTTTTCTTGAAACCTAATTTAAACTAGTAAAAGAAAACATACAATTCTACATTATAAAAGAAAAATAGAATGGCCATTCTGCCTTGGCAGCTTTAACAAATTATTTTGGACTGCTAATGAAAAATTATTTTCTTTCAAAAGAACTCAAAGTACTTGCTATTAATAACATTGAAAAAATTAACATTCAAGGGAAGTTGGGATGAGGTCATTTGTTCTCTTTTACAATGGGGAAAAAAACATAGAAATTAATACATTATTTAACTTGTTGTCTATGCCCCAATTCAAGACTTTCTTGTTGATTAGTACACTAAAGATGGAAAGGATTCCAAACAAGTTAATACTAAACAACATTAAAAATCACAGCATTCATTTAAAAGTTCTAAAACAATTGTGTTTTCTCTATAACAGCAAGTAAGTAGTATAATTATTTTACAACGAAATACATTTTTCTGGAAATTAAGCCTTTTAAAGACATTGCAATGGTCATACATTAGCCATGCCATATAATTCTCTTCATTAATAACACCATCAACAATCATAAGAACAATGCTGGGATGATCCCAAAGTGGAGGGATTATAGAATGGTCTAAAAGGTATTTTTTATATAATAAAACAGAAGTCTAGAATTCTTTGTCCCAGAATCCCAAGGTAACTGATAGAAATAGGCAATAAAACCACAAATCTTCAACTTGACACCATTGCTACATTTGACTTTAATCAGAACTGTATAATAATCAAACTTGTGCAAAATATTCAAATATAAAAAGAAAGTGCAAATTGCGGTTAGGTTCTATTTCCCTTTTTTTCTAGTGAAATGGCAGAAAAATTGAGTAAAAGTTAAATTCAATTAATAAACTATCAGTGTTTTCAAAATAGTTATTCAAGGTGAAGACCATTGTCAGGGCGAATGGAAGAGGTAGACAAAGTATACTGGGACATTTGTTGGGGGGCAAGAGAATGTCAGTTCCAGCATATCAACTTGCACACAAGTAGTCCCAAAATTACTTATGCTTTCAAGCCCTCATAGATACTTCCTTATTTGTAAACTACATAATTTTTCCCCAAAATTGCTGTCTCTGTATGCTCTCCCTTATTCTGGCTTAAGAAAGAGGTGGAAGATTATTCCTGGATATTTTTGCCTTTAAGGACCTGGATCCAGAGTGTAGCCCAGTGGATGACAATAAATATTTTCTGAATGAATTAATAAATTTTGGAGTAAAAGAAGAGAATCCTCAGTACAGCCTAGAGATCTAGAATTGGCAAGGCCTGTCCACCCTATCTAGAATTCTTCACTTGAGTATCTCTGCCAAGTTTTTATATAGTATATGTATGTACACATATTATAAAGTTTGTTCAATGTAGAAGTACTAAACCAGAGCTCCATAAAGTCTCTGATATTGGATTTACTAATTTACTAGTTTAAGTTATATGGATTCCCAAATTTATAATTTCTTTTCATTTATCTCTCTTTGTCTCTTGTCTTGAATTGCTTTCACCAGATCCAAAATCAGCTCAGAAATCTGAGCTGCTGATCTCCCAACCCTATAATTGCTCTTGGCTTTTGGAAGCTAGATTAGGATTGAGAGGAGAGGGACTAAATGTAAAAGAATAAACTGAAAATAAAAAGGATAAATTGCATTTTCTTATGACTAAAATAATCGATCTCATAGAAGTTAGAGTTTAGAGAGCAATATTTTCTAAAGTTTCAAACTAGTCTTTACTTAAGTTTGGCTGAACTTTTACTAAAGTAAGAGTAAGGTAAATTGTCCAGCTGCTCTTTATAATTTCTGTAAGAACTTTGGTTTTCCCACCTATTCTCTTACAAGGGTAATTTAAATTTACCACTAAAAATAAAGACATTTTGCTACATAATCAACACAGACTTTATATTGGTAAATGAAATTAGCTAAGGCTTTTATATTTATAGACAATGCTTTCTGAAGTAATTTGGATATGTCTTGATAAAGAACATTGATTGGACATTTCAATGAATAATATAAAGATGTTTATTTAGTTTCATTGTTTTCTAATTACAAATATTCATCTTCTTTCTGTCCTAATTTCTAAAATATTAATTCTTGAATATTTCAGCCACTAGTAATTGAGTTAGAAGTTGATTCCACAGTGAAGTAAAAAAACAAAACAAAACAAAACAAAACAAAAAAACCCCAAAACAACGTTCTGATAAATCTAGGCTAGGAAAAGTGACAAATAGGATTTTTCAAGGCAAAATTCTAATTCACTTAGTTTTGTTCTATTTTAACCACTCTAAAATAATGTTATTTTAATTCTTTTCAACTATCTTTTTCAATTCTTTTCATCCAACTACTCTTCCTCATTACATAATGCATTTCTTTAATTTTCTAATCCGGTTTCTGTCCTCAGCACTTCATTGAAACTGAAATTTCCAATACCATTAATAATTTCCTTATTTTTTTTAAATATTTTTATTTATTTCTAGGAGAGAGAGAGACAGCGTGAGCAGGGGAGGGTCAGAGAAAGGGGAGACACAGACTCTGAAACAGGCTCCAGGCTCTGAGCTGGCAGTCAGCACAGAGCCCGACGCGGGGCTCGAACCCACGAATCACGAGATCATGACCTAAGCGAAAGTCGGACGCTTAACCGACTAAGCCACCCAGGCGCCCCAATAATTTCCTTATTTTTAATCCAATAGCCATTTTAAATCAGTTTTTTTTCTTTTCTTTCTTTTTTCTATTCTTTTCTTTTTTCTTTCTTTCTTTCTTTCTTTCTTTTCTTTCTTTCTTTCTTTTTCTTTCTTTCTTTCTTTCTTTCTTTCTAAGCCACCCAGGCGCTAATAATTTCCTTATTTTTAATCCAGTAGCCATTTTAAATCAGTTTTTTTCTTTTCTTTCTTTTTTTATTCTTTTCTTCTTTCTTTCTTTCTTTCTTTCTTTCTTTCTTTCTTTCTTTCTTTCTTTCTTTCTTTCTTTCTTTCTTAAAGTTCATATGGAACAATGGTCACCTTTATTCAAAACTCTTCCCTACTCCAGTTTCCACTAAAGAATGTTACTTTGATCTCTCTTAATGAATCTTCCTTTTTCTTTCTGCACCTGCTTCCTTTCACAGCATTTTAAATGTGAACATCCACCAAGATCCTGTATTTGTTCTCAACCCTCTTCTCATCTCACTCTATAATTCCTCCCTCCAAGTGAGCTCTTCTTTCCTATGGTTTTAAGCACTTCTTTGTGAATGACTCCAAAATCTATTCTTTAGCCACCATCTTCCCCAAGTTATAGTCACACATTTCCCACTACCAACTGCACATCTCCATTTGGATGACATGTTTGCACTTGCATATAAACATCTCATCCATTTATGCATCAACAAATATTTATTTAGAAATGTACCATGTATAAGCATATTCTGAACAGTAAGGAGCTCATGGTCTGGTGGGGAATGTAGGTAAGTTGTTATCTCTGCTGAATCTTGAAATAGTGCTATTCTAAAGTATATCTCTACAAAGGATCTTAAATTTTGACAGGCCCGTCATTATGAGAGGAGGGAAGCTAAGATACAAACTGTAAAAAAATATTGATGTGGCCTCAAAATCTGTTCTTTTATATGCAGAAACCCACTTTACATGACATAAAACAATTACTGTGGTAGAGACAAACTCTATAGCTTGAGAAAATGTTCAGAAAAAAGGTTTAGGGGCACCTGGGTGGCTCAGTCAGTTGAGCATCTGACTTCGGCTCAGGTCATGATCTCGCAGTTCTCAAGTTCAGCCCTGTGTCAGGCTCTGTGCTGACAGCTCAGAGCCTGGAACCTGCTTTGGATTCCTGCTGTGTCTCCTTCTCTCTCTGTCCCTCCCCAGCTTGCACTCTGTCTCTCTCTCTTGGAAATAAATAAACATTAAAAATTTTAAAAAAGTTTAATGCTATTTTTCCCCTTTCAATGTTTTTTAAAAATTTATTTAAATTCAAGTTAGTTAACAAACAATGCAGTACTGGTTTCAGGTGTAGAACTCAGTGATTCATCACTTACATATAAAACCCAGTGCTCATCCCAACAAGTGCCCTCCTTAATGCCCATCACCCATTTAGCCCATCCCCCCACCCCACCCCTCCAGCAACCTTCAGGTTATTCTCTGTATTTAAGAGTCTCTTACAGTTTGTCTCCTTCTCTGTTTTTATCTTATTTTTCCTTCCTTTGCCCTAAGTTAATTTGCTTTTATTTTAATTTAAAAAATTAATGCTTATTTATTATTTTTGCAAGACAAAAAGAGACAGACCATGAGCAACGGAGGGGAAGAGAAAAGAGAGACACAGAATCTGAAGCAGACTCCAGACTCTGAGCTGTCAGCACGGAGCCTGACACGGGGCTCGAACTCATGAACCATGAGATCATGACCTGAGCTGAAATAGGATGCTTAACTGACTGAGCCACTCAGGCATCCCCGTTTGTCTTGTTTCTTAAATTCCATTTATTAGTGAAATACAACAACATGTGATCTGTCTTTTTTATAATATGCTTTTACACAGAATAAGGGCTCATTGTTAATCATATGAAAAAAATGCTGCTATACACTTTTACTAAAACAAAACCAAAATAGACACATAAATTAATGCTTGCCATTTCAAGTTCAAATATTTTCAAGAAAGCTTAAGTGGCATCAAATAATGGTCCTTTTTGCAAGTGTGGGTATAAAATTAGGTCATAATGGTCTCACTCATTAAGAGACAGTCTAACTACTTTTCCTTATAATTGTGGGAGCAATTCATGTTTTGACAACCCAATAATTTGGATTTTGCCTTTTTGTTCCCCTAGAGTCTCTTAGCATGAGGTACTACAGAATAAGGTATCTAACTTTTGTACCAATAGCACGTTTTTTTTTATTTTCCAAAGAATTTTTCTTGATGTACTTCATGTCTATTGACATGTACCATATTCATAATTAAAATAGAAAAATGATGATGTGTGCCAGATGCTATTTTAGGACAGGACATACAACAGTAAAAACAGATTAGACAAAGCCTTGCCCTTGTGTGGCTTAGATTCTTTTGAGAGGAGACAAACGATAAGTGTGTTAACAGCTACATGTAAAGCATGTCAGATAGAAGATAAGAAATACCGTGGAAGAAAGTCAGCTAAGGTGTGGAGGTGATGAGAGCTGGCCGATTCCAAAAGGAAGCATCTGAAGGAGGCTGGCTGTGTGGGATTCCAGCTAGAGGGACCCCATGGTGGAAGCAGGCCCAACTCACACTCGTCGTCGCACGTTTTGAGATGTTCTTTATATATTACAAGGAATAATATACTTATGAACTGTTTACCTGGTTTTACACATTATCTTAAAAGTACAGTTCTAATATTTCTTTATCCACCCACATTATGCAGTGAAAAAATCAAATCCATCTCTATCTATGAGAGATTTCCAAAAAGTAATTAGAAATTAGTTTATAGAAAATCTATTTGGTCATCTAGACATAAATTATTTAGATAAGATTGTGTTAGATACTCTTTGTTTTAATTTTTTAAATTTTTTAACATTTTAAAATTTACTTATGAGAGAGAGAGAGAGAGACAGCATGAGCAGGGGAGGGGCAGAGAGAGGGAGACACAGAATCCGAAGACAGGCTCCAGGCTCTGAGCTAGCTGTCAGCGCAGAGCTCAATGTGGGGCTTGAACCCATGAACCGTAAGATCATGATCTGAGTTGAAGTCAGATGCTCAACCGACTGAGCCACCCAGGCGCTCCAGATCCTTTGTGTTTTAAAGCATTATATAGTGCATTACTTTTCATGAAATCTAGAGTCACTAGCTTTCAAAAGTACACATATGCTCCATGGCTAGTGGGACCTCTCCAGAGCACTCCCTGATATTTGGGCAGTATGAGAATGCCTTGGGATGTGTAGTTTTAGTTCTTGAGGTCAACCTTTTGGTAGAGTCAGCCTGAATTCCAAGTGAGATATATATAGTTCTCTCTTACCGTTTCCATACAGAGTCTGATCATAACCATACAATATTTAAGGGATATAAGCACATACCAAACAAAAATTATTCTTTAGACTTCCAAATGCAATCATAAGTCCTAATGCAACCAGACAATAAATCAATGTTTAGTCACAGTTTCCTCATAATATTTTTGTATTTGTCTCTCAACAAGCTTTTCTTAAAAATTCCAATCTGGTATAGAATTGGCCTTATTCTGGATCTTGTCACACTTCTTACATATTCCCTTTAAAATTCACCAGGTCTTTGTCTTGTCACCTGGCCAATTCTCTTTATCATTCCCACTACCTTTGATTGGTTCTCTCAACATTCATTATAAGATATAAATTTAATCTTGATGAGGTCCCAATCATTTATTTTTTGCTCTTGATTCCCTTGCTTTTGGGGATGTGTCAAGTAAGTAGTTGCTGCGGTGGAGGTCAAGGAGGTTGTTTCCTGCTTTCTCCTCTAGGGTGTTCATAGTTTCCTGTCTCACGTTCAGGTCCTTTATCCATTTTGAGTTTATTTTTGTGTATGGTGTGAGAAAATGATTTAGACAATAGCTAAAATATGGAAAGAGCCTAAGTGTCCATCAACGGACAAATGGATCTAGATGTGGTTTATCTATACAATGGAATAGATTGCCATGTATGGCAATGAGAAAGAATGAAATCTGGCCATGTGTAGCAACATGGATGGACCTTGAGGGTGTTATGCTGAGTGAAATAAGTCAGGCACAAAAGGACAAATATCATATGTTTACACGTATAAGAGGATTAGGAGGAACTTAACGGAGGACCATGGGGGAGAAGAAGGGGAGAAATGGTGGGGGAAAGGGAGAGAGGCAAACCTTGAGAGACTCTTGAATGCTGAGAACAAACTGAGGACTCATGGGTGTGGGGGAGGAGGGGGGAGATGGGCATGGAGGAGGGCACGTGTGGGGATGAGCCCTGGGTGTTATATGGAAACCAACCTGACAATAAACTATTTGTAAAAAAAAAAAAAGGATATAAATTTAATATTCCTAAATGTTTAAATAGAAATTTACTGAAAAAGTTTCACCCCAAGTACTGAATCTTTTGAGTTCAAAATAGTTAGCTGATGCACAAAACCAAAAACAGTGAAGTTTCTGAAAGTGTGAAATCAGATACTGTAATTTTCAGTAATGGTTTTCTAAAACAACACTTGTAGAAGTTTTCTTCCATGACACTCTCACTTTATGACAGTTATATTCCACTTGTGAGGATTTTGAGAAGTAAAGAAAGATTTAGTGACCTACACATCATATGAGCAACAGCCAATAACACATACCTCACCCTAAAGCTATATGCTTTAGCTGAAAGCAAAATCCATTGTAAAAACAATTTCTCTCATCTACTTTTAGTTAGACTGCCTTACACAAGTAATTTTCTTATTTATCTATTTATTTTAAGAATTCATTTTTTTAATCTTTTTAAATATTTTTATTTATTTCTAGGAGAGAGAGAGAGAGAGACAGCGTGATCAGGGGGAGGGTCAGAGAGAGGGAGACACAGACTCTGAAATAGGCTCCAGGCTCTGAGCTGGCAGTCAGCACAGAGCCCGACGCGTGGCTCGAATCCACGAACCGCGAGATCATGACTTAATTGAAAGTCGGACGCTCAACCGACTAAGCCACCCAGGCGCCCCAATAATTTATTTATTTTTGAGACAGAGACAGAGCATGAGTAGGGGCGGGGCAGAGAGAGAGGGAGACACAGAATCCGAAACAGGCTCCAGGCTCTGAGCTGTCAGCACAGAGTGTGATGTGGGGATCGAACCCACGAACCGTGAGATCTGACCTGAGCTGAAGTTAGACGCTTAACCAAATGAGACACCTTGGCGCCCCAAGTAATTTTCTTATATTGAGATAAAAGTATATATTTTGCATTCCAATTAATAGTACATATTGAGCTATTATGACTGATTTTCTGCTCTGATAGGGTCTTATATTCAGAAAGGACTAAACCAAAGGGACAGAACTCAGACTGGAATCCAGAACCAGAGTTTAAAAGTCATAGTATTGAGTAACCGAGGCTGCGGCGGCGACGAAGACGACGAGCGGGTCCTTGTGGGCCAGAAAAATCCTGCAAAAATGTCTCTGTACCCATCTCTTGAAGACCTGAAGGAAGACAAAGTTATTCAGGCTCAAACTGCCTTTTCTGCAAACCCTGCCAATCCAGCAATTTTGGCTGAGGCTTCTGCTCCCATTTCTCAAGATGGAAATCTCTACCCTAAACTGTATCCAGAGCTCTCTCAGTACATGGGGCTGAGTTTAAATGAAGAAGAAGTCCATGCAAATATGGCCTTGGTCCCTGGAGCATCAGTTCAGGGGCTGGTAGCAAGACCTTCCAGTATGAACTATATGGTGGCTCCCGTAACTGGTAATGACGTGGGAATTCGTAGAGCAGAAATTAAGCAAGGGATCCGTGAAGTCATTCTGTGTACGGATCAAGATGGGAAGATTGGACTCAGGCTTAAATCAATAGATAATGGTGTATTTGTTCAGCTACTCCAGGCAAATTCTCCAGACTCTTTGGTTGGTCTGAGATTTGGGGTCCAAGTGCTCCAGATCAACGGGGAAAACTGTGCAGGCTAGAGCTCTGATAAGGCGCATAAGGTGCTCAAACAGGCTTTTGGAGAGAAGATAACTATGACTGTTCGTGACCGGCCCTTTGAACGGACAATCACCATGCATAAGGATAGTACTGGACACGTCGGCTTCATCTTTAAAAATGTAAAGATGGGGCGCCTGGGTGGCTTAGTCGGTTAAGCGTCCGACTTTCGCTTGGGTCATGATCTCGCGGTTCGTGGGTTCGAGCCCCGCGTCGGGCTCTGTGCTGACTGCCAGCTCAGAGCCTGGAGCCTGTTTCAGTCTGTGACTCCCTCTCTCTGAACCTCCCCTGTTCACGCTGTCTCTCTCTCTCTCTCTCCTAGAAATAAATAAAACATAAAAAAAAATGTAAAGATCACATCCATAGTGAAATACAGTTCGGCAGCCAGATATGGTCTTCTCACAGAACATAACATCTGTGAAGTCAACGGGCAGAACGTCATTGGGCTGAAGGACTCTCAAATTGCAGACATAGTGTCCACATCTGAGTCTGTAGTTACCATTACCATCATGCCTGCTTTTATCTTTGAACATATTATTAAAAGGATGGTACCAAGCATCATGAAAAGCCTGATGGATCACACCATTCCTGAGGTTTAAACATCATGGCACAATGGAAACTTCGCTGAACTTCTCCAGTTTACTTCTTGGGCAACTTAACTTTATATTATGCACATGAAGCTTTCTAGGAGCCAGAGAGCATATGCTGCATGAAGACCTTTCTTTCTTACATCATGGCTGGGAGTCTTAACCCGTTTGATCGGTATCTTGTTCACACTTCAAGATCGTTGTAGCCTTATCCTGGTTTTACAGATGTGAAACTTTGGACAGATGTACTGATTTTCGTAGAATAGTTTCTCTACTGGAAGCCCGATGCTTTTACAAGTCATTACGGTTAGATACAGGAAATCAAAAGAAAGCCGGAGTAGCGATACTTATATCAGTCAAACTGGACTTTAAATTAAAGACAATCACAAGAGATGAATAAGGGCACTACATAATAATTACAGGGTCCATCCATCAGGAAGAACTAACAATCATAAATGTCTACGCACCGAATATGGGAGCACCTAAATATCTAAAACAATTAATCACACACAGAAACAAGCTTATAGATAAGAATGTGCTAATAGCAGGGGACTTTAATACTCCGCTTACAGCAATGGATAGGTCAACCAGACAGAAAATCACTAAAGAAATAACGGACAAAGACACATTGGACCAGATGGACTTGACGGATATATTTAGAACTTTACATCCTGAGGCCAGGGAATTTACTTTCCTCTCAAGTGCGCATGGCACATTCTCCAAGATAGATCACATGCTGGGAAATAAAGCAGCCCTCAATAAATATAAAAGAATAGAGATCATACCATGCACACTGTCAGATCACAATGCTTTGAAACTTGAAATCAATTACAGGAAGAAGTCTGGAAAACTTCCAAAAACATGGAGGTTAAAGAACACCCTTCTAAAGAATGAATGGGCCAATCAGGCAATTAGAGAGGAAATTAAAAAAATATATGGAAACAAATGAAAATGAAAACACAACAATTCAAAATCTACGGGATGCGGCAAAGGCAGTCCTAAGAGGAAAGTACATTGCTCTCCAGGACTATTTCAAGAGATTAGAAAAAGCGCAAGTTCAAAATCTAACAGCTCACCTAAAGGAACTAGAGGCAGAGCAACAAGAATGCCCTAAGCCCAGTAGAAGAAGAGAAATAGTAAAAATTAGAGCAGAAATAAACAACATAGAGACAAAAGAAACAATTGAACAGATCCATGAAACCAAGAGTTGGTTTTTTTAAAAAGTAAACAAAATTGACAAACCTCTAGCCAGACTTATCCAAAAGAAAAGAGAGAGCACCCAAATAGACAAAATTATGAATGAAAATGGACTTATTACAACCAACCCATCAGAAATACAAGCAATTATCAGGGAATACTATGAAAAATTATATGCCAACAAATTGGACAACTTAGAAGAAATGGACAAATTCCCAAACACACACTCACTACCAAAATGCACACGGGAAGAAGTAGAAAACCTGAACAGACCCATAACGAGTGAAGAAATTGAATCAGTGATCAAAAATCTCCCAACAAATAAGAGCCCTGGACCTGATGGTTTCCCTGGGGAATTCTACCAGACATTTAAACCAGAATTAATCCCATTTCTTCTCAAGCTATTCCAAAAAATAGAAATCGAAGGAAAACTCCCGGACTCGTTTTATGAAGCCAGCATCACTCTGATTCCCAAGCCAGACAGAGATCCAGCAAAAAAAGAGAACTATAGGCCAATATCCTTGATGAATACGGATGAAAAAATTCTCAACAAGATCCCTGCAAATCGAATCCAGCAGCATATAAAAAGAATCATCCACCAAGATCAAGTGGGATTCATTCCTGGGTTACAGGGTTGGTTCAATATTCGCAAATCAATCAATGTGATCCATCATATCAATAAAAGAAAAGATAAAAACCATATGATCCTGTCAATAGATGCAGAAAAAGCATTTGACAAAATGCAGCATCCCTTCTTAATAAAGACTTTAGAGAAAGTTGGGAAAGAAGGAACCTACTTAAACATCATCAAAGCCATCTATGAGAAGCCTTCAGCTAACATCATCCTCAACGGGGAAAAACTCAGAGCTTTCCCCCTGAGATCAGGAACACGACAGGGATGCCCACTCTCACCACTGTTGTTTACCATAGTGCTGGAAGTCCTAGCATCAGCCATCAGACACCAAAAGGAAATCAAAGGCATCAGAATTGGAAAAGAGGAAGTCAACCTTTCCCTCTTCGCAGATGACATGATACCCTACATAGAAAACCCGACAGACTCCACCAGAAGCCTACTAGAACTGATCCAAGAATTCAGCCAAGTTGCAGGGTACAAAATCAACGTACAGAAATCGGTTGCATTTTTATACACCAACAATGAAGCACCAGAAAGAGAAATCAAGAAACTGATCCCATTCACAATTGCACAAAAAACCATAAAATACCTCGGAATAAACCTAACCAAGGATACAAGAGATCTGTATGAGGAAAACTATAGAAAACTTACGAAGGAAATTGAAGAAGACAAAGAAATGGAAAAACATTCCATGCTCATGGATACGAAGAATAAATATAGTTAAGATGTCATTACTACCTAAGGCACTCTACACATTCAATGCAATTCCAATCAAAATTGCACCAGCATACTTCTCAAAACTAGAACAAACTATCCTACAATTTGTATGGAACTACCAAAGACCCCGAATAGCCAAAGGAATACTGAAAAATAAAACCAAAACGGGAGGGATCACCATCCCACACTTTAGCCTCTACTACAAAGCTGTCATCATCAAGAAACTATGGTATTGGCACAAAAACAGACACATAGACCAATGGAACAAAATTGAGAACTCAGAAGTGGACCCAAATGTATACAGCCAACTAATCTTTGACAAAGCAGGAAAGAATATCCGATGGAAGAAAGACAGCCTTTTTAACAGATGGTGTTGGGAGAACTGGACAGCAACATGCAGAAAAATGAAACTAGATCATTTTCTCACACCATGCACAAAAATAAACTCAAAATGGATAAAGGACCTGAACGTGAGACAGGATACTATCAACACCCTAGAGGGGAAAGCAGGAAACATCCTCCTTGACCTCCACCACAGCAACCTCTTACTTGACACATCCCCAAAAGCAAGGGAATCAAGAGCAAAAATAAACTGTTGGGACCTCATCAAGATTAAAAGCTTCTGCACAGCCAAGGAAACAACCCAGAAAATTAATAGGCAACCAACGGAATGGGAAAAGATAGTTGCAAATGACATATCAGATAAAGGGTTGATATCCAGAATCTACAAGGAACTCACCAAACTACACGCCCGAAACACAAACAACCCAGTGAAGAAATGGGCAGAAGATGTGAACAGACACTTCTCCAAAGAGGACATCCAGATGGCCAACAGACACATGAAACGATGCTCAGCATCCCTCCTCATCAGGGAAATACACATCAAAACCACACTGAGATACCACCTCACGCCAGTCAGAGTGGCTAAAATGAGCCAATCAGAGAACTCTAGATGCTGGCAGGGATGTGGAGAAATGGGCACCCTCCTACACTGTTGGTGGGAATGTAAACTGGTACAGCCCCTCTGGAAAACAGTGTGGAGGTTCCTCAGGAAACTCACAATAGAACTCCCCTATGACCCAGCAATAGCACTGCTAGGAATTTACCCAAGGGATACAGAAATGCTGAGGCATAGGAGCACATATACCCCAATGTTCATAGCAGCAGTCTCCACAATAGCTAAAACATGGAAAGAGCCTAAGTGTCCATCAACAGATGAATGGATCAAGAAGATGTGGTTTATCTATACCATCGAATACTATATGGCAATGAGAAACAATGAAATCTGGCCATGTGTAGCAACATGGATGGACCTTGAGGGTGTTATGCTGAGCGAAATAAGTCAGGCAGAGAAGGACAAATATCATATGTGTGCACGTATAGGAGGATGAGGAGGGACTTAACAGAGGACCAAGGGGGAGAAGAAGGGCGGAAATGGTGGGGGAAAGGGAGAGAGGCAAACCATGAGAGACTCTTGAATGCTGACAAAAACTGAGGACTGATGGATGTTGTGGGGAGGAGGGATGGGCATGGAGGAGGACACTTGTGGGGATGAGCACTGGGTGTTATGTGGAAACTAATTGACAATAAACTATTTGTAAAAAAAATAAAATAAAATAAAAGTCATAGTATTACTGTCTATAGCAACACAAAAACATTTTTCAGGAAAAAAATCAAAGTGATAAAACTTCAATATATGGCACAAATGCTATTGTAAAATCTGCCCTTGTTTAGGCAATTGTTTTCACTTTAGAGAGAGAGAATGGAGCTGGGGGGAGAAAGGCAGAGGGAAAGAGAAGGAGAATCTTAAGCAGGCTCCACCCACAACACAGAGCGTGATGCAGGGCTTGATCTCATGACTTGATCTGAAAAAGAGTGAGACACTCAACCGAGTCACCCAGGCACCCATGGACAATTTTATTTTTAAGAAAGAACTAAAATGTATCTGAAATTGATGCTACTAACCGAACCCTCTTACTTCCCCTAGTTGCACTTAACTCTCCTGTACAGATTATGGATGAAGACACATTTCCCTGATTAGGCATCATCCAGTCTTTTTTTGTTGTTTTTTTTTTTTTAACACTTATTTATTGTTGAGGGACAGAGAGAAACAAAGTATGAGCAGGGGACAGGCAGAAAGAGAGGGAGATACAGAATCTGAAGCAGGCTCCAGGCTCTGAGCTGTCAGCACAGAGCCCAATGTGGGGCTTGAACTCACGAGCCATTAGATCATGACCTGAGTAGAATTCGGACGCTTAACTGACTGAGCCATCCAGGTGTCCCAGGCATCATCCAGTCTTAAATGACAATTTTAGATCCATAGTCACATGAAAGATTTTAATGTACTGTTGACGTAATTTTTGTTCAATACCTATACACTAAAAGGATCTGTAAATAATACAGTGTTTAGGAGTCGTTTCTGGAGTCAGAACAACCTGGGTTCTCTAATCCCAGTTCTCCCATTTGTAACTTTTTGATCTTGAGCAATATACCTAATGTTTCTGGATCTCAGGGATACTCTCTCCAAGTGCATGAAATAGATCTAATAATAGTACTTACATCCCAGTGTTATTATAAGGGTGGACTAATTAAGATTTATGTATGTAAAGCACTGGGCACAGTGTCTGATATATATAATGCATAAATAAATGTTAGCCTTTACTATTACTAGAGTTAAATTTTGATTAGTCACATAAATGAACAAGTGATAAGACAAAAAAAATCTAGCAACACTGACACTGTATACTTTTTATATACAATCTTTAACTTTGTCATATTGTTTAAGCTGGTTCTGGCAATCTACAAAACTTCAAACAACCTAATAAAGCCAAAATGTGAGGGACTGAGCTAGAATTTTGCTTAGAATTCTGTTCAACTGGTCAAAAGTAAATTCCAACTTTCCCTCTCATATTAATAAAAACATTCATAATAAATGAGTTGCCTCTTCTAAGTATACATTTGTTTAATCTTGGTCTATATTGTAGGAAATAATTAAGTGCTAGGTTTAAAAGGCCTCCTGGTGGGCTACAAAGCAGAACTGAAAGCAGATGGTCAGAAAGTCAACAACAGATTCTCACTATGTCTAATTTTATCAGTAAGAAATTAAATATAACCTTGGATAATTCAATTAAAGCAGAAAATATTTCTATAAAAGATATATGTTTGGGGCACCTGGTGGCTCAGTCGGTTAAGCATCTGACTCATGATTTTCACTCAGATTATGACCTCACAGTTCTGGAGATCAAGCCGCTCATTTGTTTCTGTGCTAACAGCATAGAGTCTGTTTGGGATTTTCTCTCCCTCTCTCTTTGCCCCTCCCTAGCTTGCCCTCCTCCTCTCTCTCAAATAAATAAATAAACTTAAAAAAAGATATATATTTGTGCAATATATATTTTAGAGAATAATTTAGAGATTAACCACAGAGAATTAGAACATTTGACCTGATTGTGTCTGGGGCATCATTTTATTTCTCAGGTCAATCCAAGGGGAGAATTGACCTTATGGTTTATTGATCAAAACTCCTTCTCAAGGGAAGTTAGTCTTTGAGCTAGAGATAAATCCACTTTATCTTTATCTTCTACCAGATTATAAATTTTATTTTATACTAAATTTCCAAAATACATTCTTCTCTAAAACCATTTAACTTTTAAAAGCTCCAAAATTATCATCAGTGATGATTGTATTTTCCAAGCTTCATTAAGTTGGGCAAAATTATTCCAAAACTTTTCCATTATTGCTTTGAAATTGAGGAAGTCAGTCATCAAATATAGAGCATCAAGCTGAAGGTGCTGATATTGAGTTCCTGCATTTGCCAAGTGAAAGCTGTCATTTTCCACTGTTTAGAACATCCAAAAAGTACGTCAAAGCCTTCATATGATGAACAGTTTCTGATTTTGTCCTTTTAAGTAGTTTATGAATAACTTTAAACAGCAGTCAAGCAAACCTTGATAGTTATAACAAAGACTATAGCATACATCAAGTCAATTTATAAATGCAGAGTCAGAACGGCAAAATACTCTGTCACCTAAAATACAATTATTTGAGAATCATATAGAAGAATAGTTGTGGTTTAATTATTCCACATCTGTATTATCCAAATGAAAACAATACTGTGACTAGTGACTCGTGCTTTGGCAATTACAAGCATTTGTTTTATTTAATTGTTTTTATAACCTGTGTAGTGAATACTGTCATAAAGAAAAATTATGTATATTTTATTACGTAGATAATAGTTTATGTTTTTTTAAATGTTTTTATTTATTTCTAGGAGAGAGAGAGACAGCGTGAACAGGGGAGGGTCAGAGAGAGAGGGAGTCACAGACTGAAACAGGCTCCAGGCTCCGAGCTGGGAGTCAGCACAGAGCCCGATGCGGGGCTCGAACCCACGAACCGCGAGATCATGACCCAAGCGAAAGTCGGACGCTTAACCGACTAAGCCACCCAGGCGCCCCGATAATCGTTTATGTTTTAGGAGTCATAAAAGAGATAATCTTACAAAATTTAGTTCATAAATAAAACCCCTAAAAACTATCTATCCTACCACAATCTTAACATTTCTACACCAAGCACACCTAAACTTCCTAGAGATCATAAATTGGAGATTATTATGGGTCCAAGGAATAGAAGCATGAAAAAAAAGAATAAACTTCCCAAACCAATTAAAAATCTCTAAACAATCATCGCTCTAGCAATTTTGAACAAAGGCCAATATTGATTTTCGTTAAAAGTTATTGAAATTGATTTTTTAAAATTTTATTATTGACACAAGGAAAAACAAAGCACGAGTGGGGGAGGGGCAGAGAGAAAGGGAGACAGAATCCGAAGCAAGTTTCAGACCCTGAGCTGTCAGCACAGAGCCCGATTTGACGCTCAAACCCACAAACCATGAGATCATGACCTGAGCTAAAGTCGGATGCTTAACTGACTGAGCCACCTAGGCGTACCTGAAATTGATTTTTATATGGTCTCTGTTTGCTATTTCTTTTTCATTAAATATAAATTTATAAATTTATATAAATATAAATTACAATCTTGAGGGGGAGAAAACATGGTGGGTCAAGACATACACAAACAGCTCTGAACAGGCAGAAATCACTAAATCACTTCCTATGAACAGACAACTTTGGAACTCCATTCCTGCTAAATCACTTCCATAAAAAGAAACAATATTAATGCCTGACTCTCCATACCTTGATATATTAAAAAAACAAAACAAAACAAAACAAAAATAGTTTCAAATGGGCATGTCTTCTCTAACTCCCTGGCCTTGAGTGAATGGTCATTTACCCCACTTACTGGCATTCAGCTTTAGATAACCTGTACCTCTCACCTCATATTCACATTTATCTTCTCATGCTTTTTAGCTAATATCAATCAGTGGGACAATATATTTTTTGGTGGTTAAACACATGTTATTGGATGAAAACAGTTTGGATTGGATTTAAGTTCTGTGGCTTCCTATTTATGTGACCTTGGAAAGTTGTTTAACGTTTCTAAACCTGTATTTCCTTATCCCCAAAATAGAGATAATCATGAGACTTGATTCTTAGGACTAGAAGTTGTCAAGAAAAAATGAGATAGTACTTGACATACTTAAGTATTCTCACTACTATTATTATTATGGCTTTCAAGAAATCCATTGCAAAAATCAATATACTTGCTTTCGTTTCTAAATTTTTGAGAAGCAAGTGTTGCTCTTCTTTATTGGGGCAGAGTTGAGTAAATTTTTGAAAACTTTTTTTTTTTTTTAATTAGGCTATAAGGGGAAAAGTCTTGACATAAGAACAGAATAACCAAATATTGTTTTAGAATTATCATAGATCCTCCCCTGCCTGACAAAACATCTAATATTGGTTATTTTGTAACAGCCATTAAGAAGAGTCAGAAAAAGGGTGCCTGGGTAGCTTAGTCGGTTAAGCGTCCGACTTTCGCTTAGGTCATGATCTCGCGGTTTGTGGGTTCGAGCCCCGCGTCGAGCTCTGTGCTGACTGCCAGCTCAGAGCCTGGAGCCTGTTTCAGTCTGTGACTCCCTCTCTCTCTGACCCTCCCCTGCTCACGCTCTCTCTCTCTCTCCTAGCAATAAATAAAACATTAAAAAAAAAAGAAGAGTCAGAAAATACTCAGAAATTTTCAGTCCAAAACCAAAAGCTTTCTTTTAAATGCTCTTCAGAGAACTACACTAAGTCATTTATAAGACTGTCTCACTTTGACCAATTGTTGGATTCCTATTATAGAAATAAATAGGAAATAACAGGAAATAATAAATAGAAATGAATAATTTTTAAATTATTAGAAATAAAATTTCTAAATTCTGTGTTAAAAACTGTATGATAGCAATCTTAAAGGAAAAAAACCTTAGTTTTGCCACCTGAATAGTTCCTGTTCATGTTATAAATGAGCTCTTCCTGAAGTATCCTCACTTTATACCATTTATTTTTTATACCATATTATTTAAAAGTATCCATAATTTATAAAAACTAAGAATTTATTTTGTCAATATGTATAATTTTGATAACAGGCTCAAAAGAACTATAATTACTGAAACAACAGACAAATTTAATTACTCATAAGAAAAAATGAAACAAAACACAAATAGCATAAATATTTATTATTTGTATATTCTTCAACAATAATAAGAGACAGCTATTATTTTTTAAGGCCCTTAGAAATTTAAATCTTAATAAAGAGAGAGGTACAACTGTTCTTACTTTAACAGAAATTCTGAAAGGAGTTTCTTTTTTAATCTGCTTTTGGAGGAGGAGCAGAAGAACAAGAAAGCAAAGAATAAATAGCAGTACTATAACTGCATATCACCTAAAATGAAACTAATTTCCTGATCTGTTCAATCTAATCAGGAATTTATCTAAAGTTATTAAGCTGGTCTTTAAAATTTTACAATTATTATACTGTACTTGAGACTCTGAGGAACTCAAATGTTGCTTTGAAATATCAGAATATACATGGATAATAATGAGGCAAGGCGCTCATAAAATAAGGTTCAAAGGCAATATAAAAAGTTTTCTTTATGTTTTCAACCTAAACTTGATCAAAAAATGAAACACACCCACACACAGTGACCAGAGAAGACAAAGTTCAAGATTCAAGGTTCTTGTGATTTCACATAACCTTCCCTTTTATCCCAAACTTACTTAGGGGGTAAATAAACAAAACAAAAATAAACAACAGTAAAAACATGGAATAGCTGCTGCTCTAAAGCTCAGAAGAGGGATGCAGTTTCTACATCCTACATCCTGAACTCACACATCTATTCTTGCTACTTACTGTTAGCTTTTCTCTTGAGTTGTGAAAAATAAGCACCTTCATTTACCATGGATATACACTCAGCTTTCACCCTAGTTTACCTTATTGCTCCCCACAGCTGCTGATAATTTTTTCTAAATTAAAAGCACATGAATCCGAGGGGCGGGGGAACCTGTCTTATTTTAAGAAGCAGCAACTGGAGAGGTGCTTGGGTGGCTCAGTGGGTCGGACTTCAGCTCAGGTCATGATCTCAAGGTTCGTGGGTTCAAGCCCCCACCCGGCTCTGTGCTGATAACTCAGGGCCAAAACCTGCTTCAGATTCTGTGTCTCCCTCTCTCTCTGACCCTCCCCTGCTCACTCTGTCTCTCTCTCAAAAAAACAAAATAAACTTTAAGAAAATCAGAACCTGGAGTCTGCCACTGCACAAGAAGCCACTGATTTTTTAGTTCTCTTTTTAGTTCTCAATATAGTTGAAGCAGTTAGAAATATTAGAAGTAAAATCTTTCAAAAAAAAGGAAAAATGAAAAAATCAAAATAAGAAGCAGTATAGAAGGAAAAAACAGGCACCTTGTCACATTAAACTTAAAAAAAAGAAAAAAGAAAAAAGAAAACACAACTTTGCATCATTGTTCCCAACTTCCCCTCCCATTCTGTCTAGTTCTAACACTTTTTAGGCTGAATTTAAACACCCTCTCCTACACACTGGCAAAATAACTCTGATTAAAGGGGTCTCACTTAAAAATAATCACAATGCCTCAGTAGGCCTCCACTCAATTATCTTCACTTAACATGTTTTGCATCCTTACAGAAGTGCACTTCTGCCCTTCATCTCAGTACCTAGAGCACATATGGCAAATTTCCCACTCCCAAAACTCAGCAGTGTGTGATTTTACTTGCCTTCTTCCTCTAACCGTAAAGACCCTAAACCACCACCCCCCATCTACCAAAACTCAGTAGGTTTCTTTTTTCTTCAAAGAAGAAATGTGGTCCTAACATATGGCAAACAAAGCTAAACTCCATGGAAAAATGAAATCAATGCAACAAAGAGAAGAAAGATAATAAGGGGAGGAGAGGTGGAAGATGTGTGTCTTCTGAAGAAACATCTGCCAGACGAAAGTCTGCAATTTAACGGTTCTGGGGCAGAAGGAGACTGATGTGTAGGAAAACAAAGGTGGTATCCCCACTGTCCTTACCGCAGTAGAACCAGAGGAAGATGCAATATACACACGGATCACCATCCTGGGAACGATGGCCGGCCGCTGTTGTTTGGGTCCTGCAAATGGCCAGAGAGCAGCTGCAGCAAAGACTGGAATCCAGCTAGAGGTGGAACAGAGGTTGGAAGAAAAGGGTGGGGGAAGTTAGAAGGCGAACTTGCCAGAGTCCCGCCTCCTCCCTTGACTGCTTTCACTGAGCTCAGAACACTGCAGTCCCAGCCCCAAAGCCTGGAAAACACAGGCTCCTTTGCATCATTTCTATTTTTCTAATAAGGGAATCTCGAATAGCACCGCGAGATCTGTTGAAACATTTATTTTTGACCATTATCTCACCGAGTAGAAGTAGAGGAGCGAGAAAAAACAAAAGGAAGAATTGAATTAAAATAATAGAACAAAGGACATTTTCCCACAGAAACTAAAAGTTCTGCGCATAACTTCCTGCTCAGAAATGTATGCAAATAAAACAGACCTTCCTTGAATAAAGAAGCTCTATGTTGAATACAGACACTAATGAAAGACTCCAATTATGTAGTGATTATTCTGATGTTAGCTGGTAGCAGAAATTAGGCCCTGAAGAACTGAGCAGTGACACAAAAGGTTTAAGAAGTTTCAGGTTTCTCTAAGCCCAGAAACGGCAGGACTGGTTTTCCTCCTGTGTTTTACTTTTTGTTATGATAGGGAATCCTGTCTCTGTGAAAATTCGTAGGAGGCCTGATGGGGGCAAACTCAATAATGGAGGAAGAAATTGCAAACAATAAAAAAAATTGAAAATACAGTGTAAGAAAGTGAATGATTTTTTTGTTTTGTTTTATTTTTTTTTTAACTGAAGAAAAGGAGTTTGAACTGTATGTTGCAGGGATGTTGAAATGATGAACAGAGAAAATAAATGGTTATTTATAACTCTAGGGAAATTAATAAATAATTGATAATGTCCAGAGAGGGACCCTGTACTTCATAGTATAATTTCATTATCCCAGATTATGTCATATGAACAGAAATAAGAAACTTGCAAGATGAATAAGAGCAAGGTGAGGGAATCACTTATCTGTCCTACTTCTCTACTTTTCCTTTGCAGTTTCTTCTCCCTCTCCATTATACTGGCATAATCACCTTTGTCTAGGTTCATTCATTGTAATACCTTCCTAACTGTTCCCTATTCACAGGTTCTCCTTTCTTCAATCTATGCAATCTATACAACAACCTTGAGGGGTGGATATTATTACAACAATTTTACAGATGAAGAAACTGAGACTTGGGAAAATAAGTAATTTTTCCAATGTCATATAGCTGGTAAATTCCAGAGTCAGTACTAGACCTCAAGTCCAACCAACTTCAAAGGCCACCCTCTCAACTATCACTGTATCACATTGCCTGGAATAAGGAAAGTACTCAATAATCTTAGATATTTTTCCTTCTGAAATTTTAATTTCATACAAGGCACTCAAGTGGCTTAGTAGGTTGAGCGTCTGACTTCTGCTCAGGTCATGATCTCACAGTTTGTGGGTTCAAGCCCCATGTCCGGCTCTGTGCTGACAGCTCAGAGCCTGAAGACTACTTCGGATTTTGTGTCTCCCTGTCTCTCTGCCCCTACCCTGCTCAAGCTCTGACTCTCTTTATCTCAAAAATAAACATTAAATTTTTTTCAAAATACTACTTTCATATATCACTAAACATACTTCTCCATAGACTATCAAACCAAACCTAATTTGTTTTTCTAAGGAGCTCCTTCCATAATCTGTCTCTACACTATCCATAGTCTTATCCCTTCCTCCTCCAAACTAACTTCATTACATAATCATTGTTGCCCCCCATGCAATCACCATATTTACTCTCATTTTCATGCCTTTGCTCTTTCTCTCTCATTCTTCACTTTTCCCCCACCCCCTTATGCCCTTTTCTGTCCTCCTCATGTGTCTAACTCCTTTTCTTTCTTTCTTTTTTAATATTTTTATTTATTTCTAGGAAAGAGAGAGACAGCGTGAGCAGGGGAGGGTCAGAAAAAGAGGGAGTCACAGACTGAAACAGGCTCCAGGCTCTGAGCTGGCCGTCAGCACAGAGCCCGATGCGGGGCTCGAACCTACGAACCGCGAGATCATGACCTAAGCGA
>JAESUZ010001703.1:0-133899 GCA_017311185.1 Proteles cristata cristata
GCTCTGTGGTGACTGCCAGCTCAGAGCCTGGAGCCTGTTTCAGAGTCTGTATCTCCCTCTCTCTCTGACCCTCCCCTGCTGGGGCTGTCTCTCTCTCTCTCCTAAAAATAAATAAATAAATAAATAAATAAATAAATAAATAAATAAATAAATAAATAAAAAAGAAAAAGGAGAATACAGTTGGAGGGCTAACACTACCCAATTTTAAGTTATAGTAAATCAAACTGTGGTACAGGCATACAAATAAGACAAACATATCAATGGAATAGAGTCTAGAAATAGACCCACACATATGGACAACTGATTTTTGACAAAAGTATAAAGGCAACCCAATGGAGAAAGGATAGTTTTTTCAAAAACTGCTGCTAGAACAACTGTATATTCATTGCAAAAAATAGTAATAATAAACTTTGATAAATACCTCACAAGCTTAAAATGGTAATAGACCTAAATATAAAACCAAAAACTATACAACTGCTGGAAGAAAGCATCAAAGACAATCTTGGCATCCTTTGGTTAGGCAAGTATTTCTTAAATACAAAAACAAAAGCACAGCCAGCATATAAAAGAAAATAAGTAAATAAATTGTACCTCAAAAAAATTTTTAAAGGTGCTACCTTTCAAAAGCACTAAGAGAGGAACAACTGTGTGGCTCAGTCAGTTGAGCATCTGACTTTGGCTTGATCATGAACTTACAGTTTGTGGGTTTGAGCCCCACATCAGGCCCTGCACTGACGGCTCAGAGCCTGCTTAGGATGCCCTGTGTCTCTTCTCTGTCCCCCCACCCCCGCCTCTCATGTTCACTCTCTCTCTCAAAAATAAGCAAACAGGGGCGCCTGGGTGGCTCAGTGGGTTCAGCGTCCGACTTTGGCTCAGGTCATGATCTCACGGTTCGTGGGTTTGAGCCCCGCGTCGGGCTCTGTGCTGACAGCCGGCTCAGAGCCTGGAGCCTGTTTCAGATTCTGTGTCTCCCTCTCTCTGACCCTCCCCTACTCACACAGTCTCTCTCTCTCTCTCTCTCTCCTAGAAATAAATAAAACATTAAAAAAAAAATTAAAAAAAAAAATTAAAAAAAATTAAAAAAATAAGCTAACAAACACTAAAATAAAAACACAAGCCACAGACTGGGAGAAAATATCTGCAAAACATGTACCCAATAAAGGATTTACACCCAAAATATACAAAGAACTCTCAAAACTCAATAGCAAGAAAATAAAGAACTCAACTCTTTTTATTTATTTAAAAATGTTTTTCAATGCTTATTTTTGAGACAGAGAAACAGAGTGCAAGCAGGGAGGGGCACAGAGAGAAGGAGACACAGAATCTGAGCTGTTAGCACAGAGCCCGACACAGGGCCTGAACTCATGAGCCATGAGATCATGACCTGAGCTGAAGTTGGACACTCAACCTACTGAGCCACCCAAGCGCCCCAGAACTCAATTTCCTTTAATGGGTAAATGGTTTTAAAGACATTTCACTCACCACAGAAAATATGTGGAAAAGAAAATATTTGGGGGTGGGGGTTGTGCCTCTATGGTGCAACTGATTAAGCATCCAACTTTGGCTCGAGTCATGATCTCATGGTTTCTGATTTCAAGCCCCACTATGGGGCTCTCTACTGTCAGTATGACAGTCTGCTTCAGATCCTCTGTCTCCCTCTCTCTCTGTCCCTTCTCAGTTCATGGGCATTCTCTCTCTCAAAAAAAAAAAAAAAAAAAACCACCAAAATGGAAAAATTCTTTGAGAATTAAATAGTTCTAAATCTACCAAATGGTCCAGCCATGCTACTCCTATGTATTTAAAAGGTATCTTCATTTGTAAAAGTCAAAAACTGGAAACAATTGAAGCATCTATCAAGAGGTGAATAAAATAAATGGAATACCACAACAATAAAAAGGAATGAACAACTGATACATCCAGCATCTGAAAATGTTATGTTGAAAGAAGCCAGAAGGAAAAAGGAAGGGAAGGAGAGAATACAGTCAGTACTTCATTTATTAAAAAAATATGTATATATATATATAATTCTAGAAAATGCAAACTGATCTATAATAACTGAAAGCAGACCAGTGTTTAGAGATGGCGCACAGGAGCATGATGAAAGGGATTACTAAGGGGCACGAGGAAACTGGGAGTGATTGACACGTTCACCATCTTGATCGTGTATACATATCAAACTACATTTTATAAGGTTTAGTACAGTTTATTGTGTGTTCATTATACTCAACTCCTCAAAAACTCAAAGAACAAAGAAGTTTATGTAAGGGGAAAAAAGTGATAAAGGGTTAAGAACAAAGAGGAAGAAGCACTGTGTGTTCAGAGGCAAGGGGCTAGATCCCCGAGGATCCTGTGCAGTCTCAAACAGCTGAATATGAGAAGACAGTGAAACGAGCCAAACATCATCTGTCAGAAACATGGGTCTGAAACACAAAGAGGAATGCTTCCTTGAGAAAGAGCAGAGGACAGAGCATAAGGCAGAGAAAGGTGCCAGGTTGGCTCAATACCTCATTAATCTATAACACACTATTTATGGCATGTACATTTCCCTTGACCAGTTTTTGAAATGCAAAAGTCAGACTGCTCTCCTGCCTTATTTCACTGATAAATACAACTGAAACAAGAGATCCAGACAAAGCCCATATTCTCACATGGGTCCTGTCCAGACGATCAAACTTGGCTCAGCTTGCTCTGCAATGGTATTTCTCAAAGAATCTAACGCACCTTGTATAATTCATCTTGATGGTAAGCATTCAAGGCGACACTCAGTTTAGGAGAAAATACCTGAAACTAACTTCTATTTCTAAATTGCTTAAAACAAGGAGGATAAGCTTATCCCAAGTTTTCTTGTCATAAATGTAACACAAATGTCATGTTCTAAATAGGCAAGTGCTAATAGACTGCTTACACTGCTGTCTGGATCAGTGATCCAGTCCCTACCCCCTTGCCCCACCCTTCTACAATAAACCCAAATGCCACCTTCTCAATAAAGGCTTCCTAAGTTCCCTCCTCCCTGTGCTCCCTTGATAGAATTAATTACACTTTTCTGCCCTATACTAGAGCAACAGCACTTAGTTCCTTAAGCTATTAGAGGTTAATGGATGTCATACTCATCACAAAACCTAAACATAGCATTTTGAATATAACAGCTGCTAAAACCAGGATGTTGATGATATAAAGCCAAAGGTGACAAAACCTAAAGAGGCCTAGAGCCAACCCAAGGCTCATCAGAGGTCTGGTTTCCCTTGATTAAGTGTAGAAACTGCAAGCTTACCGGTCTAAGAGGATGGGCATGGGGGTTCACTGCAGTATTCTACTTTGTGTATATTCAAAATTCTCCACAGTAAATTGTTAAAAAATAAAAGGTAGATGAAGATACGATCAAACTCCTTTTGTTCTTACTTTCCTACCTTTGAACTTTTCTTTCCTTTTTAAATTTGATTTTTGCCAGCCTCCCTCCTCTGTTGTCAACAGGTCCACTGGGTCATTAGCCATTTAACAAATGGTGGTTTGGAAGATAAAAGACAGACCCTTTGCATGGGGAGTGGAATTCCAAATGCTAGCCTTTTGGCTCCACAATGTCTGATTCAGAAGAACTGCTGGGAGCTATTAGTTCAGCTCGCCCACCCAGGCATATGAAGACTCCTAGAGGTCCTTTTACACCACTCCCATATGCCTCCCATTTATGCCTGCAGTTTTGTGATTGTGAGCTTTCGTTCAGCACAGGAATGGATCAGACCCAGTGTAACCACAGAAATTATTAGGAAGATCTAAGGATAAGGAATCCAAAAGGAAGCAATTTCAAATGTGAAACTGCAACAGATCAGAATTTTTTCTAGGGCAATAATCCAACAAAAATGCATTTTCAAAATCCCCAGACACAAGATAAGGAGGATATGTAGTAACAGTATGTTAGGTGCATTCTGGCCTAAATGGGAGTATTTGCCATTTTGTAAGCATATATTGTGCTTTCCCACCTCCAAGTCTTTGCTCAACATTCTCCTCTACCCCTGCAACAGTGAACTAAGCGAAATCTGAATCTCTATTTTCATTAAAAAAAAAAAACAAAAAAACCAACCTTTTTTTTTTTCTAAGGTATTACCTCTTTCTTGATACAAAGATACTGGGAGTGATATGCCTGCTTTTATTTTCGTCACTCACAAAGAGAACAAAGTATAAGGGAGAGAGATGGGAAGATCTTCTACAGTAATTAAACTAGAGTTGAAAGAGGAATGGAAGGAAATTAAAAAGAATAAGAAATGTCACGTGAAAATAACAGAGCTACTGGCACAGTGTAAACTTCTAGTGGAGAAAAGAAAAAGCCAAAAGGGGCTCCTGTCCGGCTCAGTCGTTTGAGTGTCTGACTCACAGTTCGTGGGTTCGTGCCCCACACTGGGCTCTGTGCTGACAGCTTAGAGCCTGGAGTCTGCTACAGATTCTGTATGTGTTTCTCTCTCTGCCCCTCCCCTGGTCTCGCGTGCTCTCTCTCTCTCTCAAAAACAAATAAACACTAAAAAATAATTAAAAAAAAAAGAAAAAGTTAAAACACTGCCTCATAGCAGCCAACTGGTGGCACCATGAGCCCAGGACTTGTATTGGATGAACAGATTAAGTTGGATCTTGGGTAGATAGGCTTGATTCCTGCCCCCCAAAATGGACATATAAAGGAAGGTCAAACATAATCCTATAAACACTGGCAAAATGGTGTAAAGTAGCTTAAGAGGCTACTTATAACTCATATCCTTGATTCCACATCCAGGAATTGGGGCAGAAATATAACTTCCCCTTGAGTCGAAGGTTGATAAAGTCCTCATCCTCTGATTCAAAGGAGAGAAAGGTAGCCAACCAAACAAATCAGCCAAATGAAAAAGTCAGGATTCCAGTCACAATGTGCTCTTCTTTAAATCACTTCTAAAGTTACCCTTCAAGGTCTGGTCCACACGACATTTTCCACATACAACCTTTACTGAGCATCTCCTCTATTCTATTCATATGTCCTCACCTTGTCTCAACTTACGTACATGGGTGCACAGGCCATACACCTCCCACGAGGTATCAAGTTTCTTAAGATCTGGAAAACCTGTCTTATGAAGAATTCCTAGCTCTCTTCGTTTCATGAAAAATAAATATATCTGGGGGCATCTCGCTGGCCCAGTCAGTAGAGCACATGACTCCTGATCTTGGGGTTGTAAGTTTGAGCCCTACATGGAGTGTAGAGATTACTTAAATAAAACCTCTAAAGCAGAGGGGAGGGAGAAAAAATTTATAAAGATAAATAAATAAATACATATATACATTTTGTCCGTTTGGTTTTTGAAATTTGGACAAATCACAACATCTAGAACTCAAAGGAATAAAATTTAAATAACCAGAAAACAGGGGTGCCTGGGCTGGCCCAGTCAGAACATGCAACTCTTGATCTTGGGGTCATGAGTCTGAGCCCCACATTGGGCATAGAAATTGCTTAAATAAATAAAAAACTTAAATAATCAGAAAACAAACACACTATAAGACATATATAAACTAAATGGTGTATAATAACTATATCTAGCAGACAGAGAAGAATAACAATTTTTAGTAAGGCTCCTAGACTTAGCAAACTTTACCAAATATATATACAGACAGCTAACACTAAACAGTCTCCCCCACCCAAAAAAATAAAAAATAAAAATAAACAGTCTCCCAAGAGTTGTAATGTAGCTGAGGAGTTGAATAAGAGCAATGTACTGCCAACTGATCCTGTAAAATTAAGAAACACTGAAATGATCACACATTCAGATAATGATAGGTGTGGAGCTCGGCTTAGAGCATCATTCAAATGCTGTACTCACCCGAGTATGTGGCTTTGTGGCCCAACTCTTAACCTAACTATCGCAACGCGAGCCAAATGAGTAAGACGCGGAACTAGGAAAACTTCCTAGGCCTTCTGACCACATGGAAGCAGACTGGAGTAAATTCCTCTCAAAGTGGTATTTAGAGAACAGTCCTTCGCACATAGAAATATGGCTTGGACACATAATTCCTTTATTAAAATCAATTTGTTATTTGGTTTTACAGTAAAAGAGGTTAAGAATATCCACAATAATATATCAGTTAACATCCTATAAGAAGTTAACTTATGGGGCACCTGGCCAGCTCAGTCAGAGGAGCATGCGACTCTTGATCTCGGGGTCATGAGTTTGGGCCCTACACTGGGCAGAGATTACTTAAATAAATAAAAACTTCTAGGGACGCGTGGGTGGCTCCATCGGTTAAGTGTCTGACTTCGGCTCAAGTGTCTGATTTATGCGCTCACAGGTTCGTGAGTTCGAGCCCCGCATTGGGCTATGCCCTGATGGTGCAGAGCCTGCTTGGGATTCTGTCGCTCCTTCTCTCTGCCCCTCCCCACTTGCGCTTGCTCTTTGGCTCTCTCTCTCAAAATAAATAAACTTAAGAAAATTTAAAAATAACAATAACAAATAATATAAAAACTGCAAAACGAAACTTTTTTAGTCCCGCCATAAAATAAATTTATTCATTAAACTGATGGTTTGGTTTCATTAAAAAGCTATCTCTGGGCAAAGAATAGAGATTTCTCCTAAGAAGTTATGGAAATGGATAATAAGCACGTGAAAAGATGTTAAATATTATTGGCCATTTGGGAGGGAAATGCAAACGCAAACCACAATGTGATACCACTTCCCTCCCACTAGATGGCTATAATTAAAAAGACAGATAATAACAAGTACTGGGGAGGATGTGGAGTAACTAGAATCCTCCATCCACTGCTGGTGGTAAGCTCAAATGGTCAGCCACTTTCAAAGCGATCCAGCAGCACCTCAAAAAGTTAGAGTTACCATATAACCTAGCAATTCCACTCCTAGAGAGGACTGAAAAGTTGAAAGCTGAAATCAGCCTAGTATCCATCAACTGACGTTTAAGTGAAATGTGACATAGGAGAGAAAGTCTCCTTATTCACAGTAGCTATGTTCCATAAAGTCGCTCCAAACATTGAATTAGCAAATAGTGAACCATTCATTGCTCCTAGGGGAAATACGGAGTTAGGTCCTTCAAGCCTCTACTCACGTTTCCATCAGTGGATAAATACAGTCTCATTTTATGTGTTTCTGTTTAAAGACACTCTATTTAGAGGCGCCTGGGTGGCTCAGCTGGTTAAAGGCCTGACTCTTGGTTTCGGCTCATGTCATGATCTCACAGTTCCTGAGCTCGAGTGCTGACAGCTCAGAGCCTGGAGTCTGCTTCAGATTCTACGTCCTCCTTGCTCTCTGCCCCTCCCCCGCTGGCTCTCAAAAATAAACACTAAAAAATTTATATGTACATATATATATATACACACACATACATATTTTTAAAACTTTTTTTAATGTTTATTTTTTTTTGAGAGAGAGAGAAAGAGGGAGGGAGGGAGCAGGGGAGGGAGTGAGGGGGAGACAGTGAGGCAGGCACAGAATCTGAAGCAGGCTGAGGCTCTGAGCTGTCAGCACAGAGCCCAACACGGGGCTCAATCTGGGGCTCAATCTCACAAACCGTGAGATCATGACCTTAGCCAAAGGCAGATGCTTAAGGGAGTGAGTCAACCAGGTCCTCCTAGATATACATATTTTTAAAGACACCTTATTTGATATATATTGTTGACTTGTTAACATGGAACTCATGGCCAGTAACAATAGAACTCCTGCCTGAATAAAGCTTATTTAACTTATGTTTTTTTCTCCTTAAGGCTTATCACAACTTTCCTCCTCTTAGAACACAACAGCACTTAGCACTACACTTGGGTACCATTTTACACTTGGGTACCATTTTAAAGAGCAAGACCACCAACAAAAAGCACAAAAATGTGAAATGAAAAACACAGCAGCAAACAGACCATTAAAAAGACAGGTCTAGAGTAGGAGAGCTGAAGCACAGGGCAGAGCGTCACCTTGTTCAGCCTCAGCTGTGAATGAGTATTCATTTGGGGACTCAAACATTTTCACTGCTCTGATTGTGTCCACAAATGACCACTAAATGACAATTAAATATTAATTTAGGGATTACAAATAAATTTTATCAAGTCGGCATATTTGCAAATACAGAATCTGTAAATTGATTCTGATTATGATAATCGTGTATCACACAATAAATATGGTTTAGCCATAAAAAGGAATGCAGAGTTAAAAAAGGAATTAAGTACTGATTCATGCTACAAGATGGATAAACCTTAAAACATGATGCTAAGTGAAAGAAGTCAGTCACAAAAGGCCACATATTGTATTGTTTCCCCCAATTTTAAACAATGACAATTAACTCAGGAGAGTTTAAATATAACTCAAGTCAAACAAAAAATGTTTCTAATACTTTATATGAAATGTCCATAACAGAAAAATCCAGGGACAGAAGCAGATTAGGGGCTGAGAAAAGCAAAGATGTGGAGTAACTTCATTTTATTTTATTTTTTGATGTGTAGTAATTTTAATGGGTACAGAGTTTTTCAGGGATGATGAAAATATTCTGGTATACAGTGGTGATGGTGGCATAACCTTATATATATATTAAAATGCTTAAACTGCACACTTCATAAGAACATATGTGAATTATATCTCAATAAAGCTGAAAAAAAAACATCTTCCACATTATATCTTGACTTATGCACAGCAGTCATACATATGACTTTTGCAAATGAATACCAAAAAATTATATTGTACCTTATCATACTCTTACCTGTGTAACTTAACCAGCTCATTTCTAGCACAGAAAGCATAAAGTTAACCTTCCTCCAAGCTCAGACTGCGCTATTAAAATTGATCCTGGTATTTCTAAGGATGTAAGTGAACATTGGAATAAAATATAAAAATAAAAATTAATTTGCAACAAAATTCTTTTTTTTTTGCAAGTGTGTAGCATGCCCACCTAGGCAAGTTCAGAAGAAAACAACACCGGGAGAGAAATGTTACCAGTCACTCAAGAACCCACAGTCTGAAAACCCCTCAGCTCTGCCAGAGCCATACACATCTAGCTGCTGGTCACAGAAGCAGCAGAGGGAGGAAACCACTTCTCTGTTCAAACTCTCACATTCTAGATTCCAGCAACCTTTTCAAAGATTCAAAAGTCACAATAACATGAAAAAGGGAACAGAAGAAAATAAATGTAAAGAGTCATGTAAAAGTCACCTTGTCTACCTAATTTCCACATCCTTTCCTACCCAACCAAGAATTTAGCCTATGTGACTCAAGCCAGAATAATTTTTCTTTTCTTAATAAAAGATCTTACGTGAGGTTGACTAGGAAACATTCCAATTTTCATTAAATGCCAATCATGTGACAGGCACTGAGTTACACCTAATTCCCTGAATCAAAAAGTAAAAATACCTATAAATATTTTAGTGGCCTTAAAACTGAAGTTGGCTCCAAAACCTGAGACAGGTGATAACATGGGGGGAAGAGGGGAAAAAAGGGTGTGGGGGGGAGGGGGAAGACTAGGGAAATAAATTAGCTCATAAACCAAAAGTTACTCCAAGTTTAACTACATGTTAAAAGCAACACACCTCATACCTTTCCTTTCCGACCATCTTCCCTTTGCCTGCTTTATTTTTCTTCATAGCAAATACCTGTAGCTGGAGCTTTCATACCATATATATGTGTTTGCTTGTTATCACTAGACTGGACCCAAGGGGAGCAAGGCCTTCATTCTGATTACTGTTCTAGAATCTCTAAAATCTCTAAAACCCTAACTGTACCTGGTACATAGTAGAGACTCAACAGACATTTGAGTTGAGTGAATAAATTATATTTGTGAGTGAAGTCAAATACTCAGATGTTTTTCTCTGGCTTCCATGCAGAATAATTTTTATAAAACCTCACTTTCACCTTGCACATAAGAGGCAGAAATAAGAAACAACCAGGCACTGGGGCGCCTGGGTGGCTCAGTTGGTTGAGCCTCCGACTTCAGCTCAGGTCATGATCTCACGGTTCGTGGGTTCGACCCCGCGTTGGGCTCTGTGCTGACAGCTCAGAGCCTGAAGCCTGCTTCCGATTCTGTGTCTCCCTCTCTCTCTGACCCTTCCCTGCTCATGCTGTCCCTCTCAGAAATCAATAAAAGACATTAAAAAAAAAAAAAAACAGGCACTGGGTTGGCTCAGTAAGAAAAGCATGGGACTCTTGATCTCAGGGTTCTGAGTTCAAGCCCCATGTTTGGTATAGAAATTACTTAAAATAAAGAAAAGGAAGCTATACATACAGTATAACCCATACTTTTCATGGTGGTTCCCATTTTACCTTCCTTGCTTGGAACCTCATTAGCTTCATATTTACTTACTGTGCTTTTGCTCAAGCTGATATTATTTCCCTTTGTCCTCTCAGTCTACCACTTGCTTCTCTCAAGAAGCATGTAAATATTGAAGAAAAAAAAAAAAAAGTAAAACTTCTTTCATCCCATTTTTAAAACATGCACTTGGCATGTGAGAATTAATCATCTTAACTCATTATAACATCTATGGTTTAACTCAATACATCTTAATTTTTTTTAAGTTTATTTATTTTTAGTAATCTACACCAACATGAGGCTCAAATTTACAACCCCCGAGATCAGGAGCCACCTGCTCCACCTGCTCCACCTGCTCAACCAGCCAGGTGCCCAGAGATTCTGCATTTTTAACAAGCTCCCAGGTGATGCTGCCAGTTCCCAGAATACACACTATCTATCTACTTTCCTCATGGCTAAGGTAGATTTGATGCTGCCTGTCCCTTCCTGTCTAGTTCTAAAGAAAAGTAAGTATACAATCAGCCAACTGCTGCAAAACAATGTTTAAAGGCTCAGGGCGCCTGGGTGACTCAGTCGGTTAAGCATCTCACTTCAGCTCAGGTCATGATCTCCAGGTTCCTGTGTTGGAACCCCACATCTGGCTCGGATTCTCTGCTGTGGCTGCAGAACCTGCTTCAGATCCTCTTCCCCCTCTCTGACCCTCCCTACTTGCACTTTCTCTCTCTCAAAAATAAACAAACATTTAAAAAAATGACCCTTAAAAGGTCATCAATCCTCTATGCTTTCTGTTCATCAAGCATGGCTTCTTGAGTCTTCAACTGTTTTTTCTTTTTTTTTTTTTTCTTAATCCTAACTGGGGATCTTCTTTGAATGGTCTCAAATGCTTAAGTAAGTAAATGTGAAAATAAACCTTAAGTTTTCCCTTTATGAAACCTAATGGTATGACTGTTTCTGAAACAATTGAATGCAGATTCATTTAAATTTTTTTAATGTTTATTTATTTTTGAGAGAGAGAGAGAGAGAGAGAGAGAGACAGAACTTGAGCAGTGGAGGGACAGAGAGAGAGGGAGACAAAGAATCTGAAGCAGGCTCCAGGCTCTGAGCTGTCAGCACAGAGCCTGATGCGAGGCTCGAACTCACAGACCACAATATGATGACATGAGCCAAAGTCGGATGCTTAACTGAGCCACCCAGGTGCCCCCAGATTCATTTTTAGTTTGTAGTCCCAGATGATCTGAAATTATGTACTTAATTGGTTGCTCCCCTATTTAAACAGGCTTACTCATATTGCTATTTCTTGGTTAAATATCACTGGATTTGAGAATTGAAGTTACTCTGAACTTTAACCCAGTTCTCCAAGGAATCAAGCCCTGGTATGGAGTAGTACTTTCACTAGATCTGTGAACAGATCTTTCTCATCTGTGAATAGTTAGGGACAAAGGTCATGATTGCTCTCTAATCTCAATTCCAAGAATCTGTATTTCCCTCTGATTCTTCCTTTCAAACTGCATGTGATCTATTGACCTTTATTTTGCTCTTTTTTGACTAATAAAAAGCCCTTTGGCTTACTTCTCAGTTCTCCAGAGAGAAGAGCCTGCCATAAATTATATACACATTATTAATACATTTAGCTGTCCTTACAAGGAACTCTCTCAGGGAAGTTCATATAATGAGCTGGAAATATGCTGAAGTAACTAAAGTCAAAAATTAAAACTAAAGTAGGGGTACCTGAGTGGCTCAGTTGGTTAATCATCCAATCCTGATTTTGGCTCAGGTCATGATCTCATGGTTCGTGAGTTTGAGACCCACATGAGGCTCTGCACTGTCTGTACAGAGCCTAGGATTCTCTTTCTCCCTCTCTTAACTACCTCCCCCCCCTCCCCCCGCTTCTTCATGCTTTTTCTCTCTCAAAAAAAAAAATTTTTTTTTTTTTTTAAACTAAGGTTAAAAAAACCGAGGTCGGGTGCTTGGCTGCCACAGTCAGTTAAGCATGTGACTCTTGATCTCGGGGTCATGAGTTTGAGCCCCACGTTTGGTATAGGTATTACTTAAAATAAATAAAATTTTTAAAATCTTTAAATTATCTTTCTCAGTGCCAATCCAATTAAAACACAGCCAAATGTACACTTTGTTTGTTCACTTTAGTTGTTATCCTGACGAGAGTCAACACCTGTATGCAGGTTTAAAAAAAAAAAAAAAGCTATGCTTAGGTGTATGAGACTGGAAAGAGCTGTAGCTGAGGAAAAGCAATCAATTAGCTCTTCTAAGTCTTACCAGCTGTGTTTTTCTGATGACACAGAATCTGCCCACCTGCTCCCACAGATGGTACAGCTGCAGCTTAAGTAAAACACCTGGTTCTGTACATCCATTCCATACAGCTTGCTAGAACAATGCTAGCTGCAGATCAGGCAAGCCCAGGTAAGCATTTTCACTTATTGCCCAGATTAAGATCAACATCATTTTAAACTACAGCAGGCTAAAATATGCCTCTCATTCCCAAAACAAAAATACAACATTAAAGAAGTTACAATTAATAACATCAAAGAATTGTTATAAAGTGTGACAATTCTAGATTACAAAATTAATTGTCAGTAGCCACTTCCCAAACTCCCTATTTTAGAACATTTAGAGTAAAATAATCCTAGTAACATGAGCTCATTAACCACCAGCAGCCAGTACTTATTAAGAATAGTGTCAGTATAGTAAATGAATGGATACTGCTAAATAAAAATCATGTGAGAAATATGACTTTTTTACTAATTTTACACTTAAGAAACTTTATAACTAACCTTGGGACCTTAAACTAACTTCTATTTATATCCTCAGAAGAATTTTCTCCCCAATGAAGAAGATTCACTAATATTGGTAAACTAAAAACAGCGATCATTTCCTTAGCAAATAAACAACACTCATGAGGTGATAATTGATTTCATGCCATAGTCCAGTCTATGTTAGTCTGAATGTTGCACAGCTATACTTTTTAGGATATTTGACGGCTTATGCAGAAAATGATGTGAAATTAGAAATTAGGGATACCCCAAGAATACATGAGAGCCTGGATACCAAACGACAACATACCATTATCTGGTAAATAAAAGCATTCAAATTAAAGATATATGCCCTGGGGGTACCTGGCTGCCTCAGTCAGTAGGGCATGTGACTCTTCATTCTTGGGGGTCTGAGTTCAAGCTCCACATTGGGTGTACAGATTACTTAATTTTTATAAATAAACAAATAAAAATAAAGATATATGCTTTGGGTGAAAAATAAAATCAAACATCAGTCCCTCCTTCTCTCTACCTCAGTCAACATTAACTAATCTCTCTCCCTAATATTTTCTCGACATTTCCATTTATCACTTTTACCACAAAGTGTCCTGTAAGTTTTTCTTCCTTGTAATGACTCCTCTATCAAGATTTAGATGGTCTTTTTGTCAGATTTAGACCATGTAAGGCAACGGTTCCCAAAGTAGTCTTTAGACCACCTTTAGGAGACCTAATTAGGTAGCCTGGTGAAAATGCAGATTCCTGGGCCATCCAGTAATTAAATACCTCCAGTATTTAAATCTCTGGGAAGTGAAGTCCCAGATGTTACATTTAACAAGTTTTCTAGATGCTTGAGATGCACACCAAAGTGTACACTGCATACAGTAATTTTTTCCTCCTTATATTTTAATATAAGCATACATTTACCAGTTACTCGACATTTTTCAGCTTCATTACTCTGGAATTCTGAAACATGTACAAATTCATTTCCTGTTTGGTCTGTCCTGTCTCCAGCAAGAGCCTACTTCATTATCTCCCAATTTGTCTCCTTGGTTCCCTGACAGGCCCAAAGTGGGTCTTGTGCAAATGTTGAACTTATCCCACAATGGCAGTTCGATTTCTTTTTCCTTCTAAGAAAAATATTAACAGCATGGGAATCTGATTACAAGTTGATGAATGCATCATTAAGTTAGATTTTTAAAGCAAAATGCATTATCTGTCATATGTATTAGTTTACAATGGTGGGGGATAAGGGGCACTTGGGTATCTCAGTTGGTTAGGCATCCAGCTCTGTGCTGACAGCTGACAGCAAGGAGCCTGCCTGGGATTCTCTATCCCTCTCTCTGTCCCTCCCTCACTTGCATGTGCACCTGCACACACATGCCGACTCTCTCTCTCTCTCAAAATAAATAAACATTAAAAGAAAAAAAAGCAATGGTAGGGGTAAAACAAATCACCAAAATATCCTTATGGTAGCAATGAGATGAAAAGTGGCAGGGCTTCTATCAGCAGCCTAGAGAGAGAGTTCGATCCACCTGAAGCTTTTCATCCTCTTTATCACCAATAACACAGGGACCTATTTTCATTTCCAGTACATTTCTGTCTAGTGATAAGCTCATCTACAAACACAAGTAATAAATACATGGATCTGCAAGAGCCAACTGCCCCAAAATGGACAAGCTTACACTTTCTGAGAAAGGGAAAAAGGTTTGAATGGTACTTGGCGGCCTCATGAAACAGTCAATTATATAACTGCCTTTTTAGAGAGAATTTAGAAAGTTCACTGAAATGAAAGGTGTGATCATTTTAAAGGCATCTCATTACTGGGGCGCCTGGGTGGCTTAGTCGGTTAAGCGTCCGACTTTCACTTAGGTCATGATCTCGCGGTTCGCGGGTTCGAGCCCCGCATCGAGCCCCACATCGAGCTCTGTGCTGACTGCCAGCTTGGAGCCTGGAGCCTGTTTCAGTCCGTGACTCCCTCTCTCTCTGACCCTCCCCTGCTCACGCTGTCTCTCTCTCTCTAGAAATAAATAAAACATTTAAAAAAAAATTAAAAATAAAAAAATAAAGGCATCTCATTACTAACATCAGACAAATAAATACTGAACGTTGCTGCTGTTCACAAAATTTGTTTCAAGATACTAAAAACGACGGCAGAGATAAATGTCTTTGGTCTTGTTTAAAGCAAAGATCTGACAACAATTTTGTGGACTTCCGGTCTGACCAGAAATTAAAAAGACTCTGCAAAATATTACATATAGTAGGATTCCATTTGTGTCAAACACTGTACATTTATGTATTACAGATCTATGTAAAGGTATCCGAAAAGCCTGGAAATACAAACAAATTTTCAGTGATGAGGTAAAAGGGAATTTATACTTTTTACTCTATTTGTTACAAAATTCTTGTAAGAATGTCTTGTGTTACTTTTGTAAAATACTTTTCAAAAATTTTACTGTCAAAGCAGAACACTATAAAATGGTCATTCATGGGGCCCCTGGGTGGCTCAGTCAGTTAAGCGTCTGACTTCGGCTCAGGTCATGATCTCATGGTTTGGGGGTTCCAGCCCCGCGTCGGGCTCTGTGCTGACAGCTCCAAGCCTGGAGCCTGTTTCAGATTGTGTATCTCCCTCTCTCTCTGACCCTCCTCTGCTCATACTGTCTCTCAGAAATAAAAAAACATTAAAAAAAAAAAAAGCGTCATTCATTCAACTACCTGAGAAACAGAAGACAGTATAAACTATGTTAGTTATTGCTATGGAGTTAGGACTTGGATTGAGGTCTTGTCTCTTCCACATAATTCCCTGAGTGAGTCAATTCATCATCCATGCAGTCTTTTTCCTCAACTATATAAAATGAAGATGGTAATACTACTCAACACAGGCTGTTTTGAGCACTGAATAATGTATGTGAAATCCTCATATAAACTATGATTTTTGGGGGCACCTGAGTAGTTCAGTTGACTGTCCAACTTTTGATTTCAGCTCAGGTCATGATCCCAGGGTCCTGGGATTGAGCACCACGTAGGGATCCACATTAACTGTGGAGGCTGCTTGAGATTCTCTCTCTCCCTCTGCACCCCCCCCCCGACTTGCACACTCTCTCGAAAATAGATTTTTAAAAAATTACTATGGTTAGGGCGCCTGGGTGGCTTATTCGGTTAAGTGTCCGACTTTCGCTTAGGTCATGATCTCACGGTTCGTGGGTTCGAGCCCCGCGTCGGGCTCTGTGCTGACTGCTGGCTCAGAGCCTGGAGCCTGTTTTCAGAGTCTGTGACTCCCTCTCTCTCTGACCCTCCCCTGCTCACGCTGTCTCCTCTCTCCTATAAATAAATAAAAAAATATTTTAAAAAAATTACTATGGTTTTTCAATTTCTGTATGTATTACAAACATGCTCTAAAATATAATGTAAAATACTATATGGTTAAAGCTTTCTTGAGATATTCATAATGTATCTTATACAGAGTATATGTATAAATTACTATATACAAGTAAGTCATTAACCTCCTAAGGTCATTATACTGAAGATCATTTTACAGAGTAACAGACACAGAAACTGTGGTAGACTAGACTAAATCTATACAAAGTCTAATAAATTTCAGTCACAAATCTTTCAAAGAAATACCCAGGAACTTTCTCAATACATGAATTCTTAATATTTTACTTCCTTGTCGAATAAGTCTCACAAAAATAGAAGTCTGTACAATCTATATTCTAATGTGTTTTGTTTTTTTGTTTTTTTTTTTAATTTCTAGGAGAGAGAGAGAGAGAGACAGCGTGAGCAGGGGAGGGTCAGAGAGAGAGGGAGTCACAGACCGAAACAGGCTCCAGGCTCTGAGCTGGCAGTCAGCACAGAACCCAACGCGGGGCTCGAACCCACGAGCCGCAAGATCATGACCTAAGAGAAAGTCGGACGCTTAACCGACTAAGCCACCCAGGCGCCCCATATTGTGGTATATTTTTATAGTGGAATTCTATACAGCAATGATAATGAATTATTAACACAAGAATATGTATCTTTATTGTCAAGCAAATGAAGACAGAGAAGAAAACATAGTATATGATTATTTATATATCATGTTCGTTTTTTAAAAAGCAAAACTGGGGTGTCTCCATGGCTGTCAGTTAAGTATCTGATCCTTGATTTCAGCTCAGGTCATGATCTTCTGGTTCATGAGATCGAGGACCATGTTGGGCTCTGTGCTAATAGCACAGCCTGCTTGGGATTCTCTCCCTCACCCTCTCCCCGATTTGTGTGAGCTCTTTCTCTAAATAATAAAAAAAAAAAAAACTGGGGGCTCCTGGGTGGCTCAGTCGGTTAAGCATCCGACTTCAGCTCAGGTCATGATCTTGCACTCTGTGAGTCAAGCCCCATAAGGCTCTGTGCTGTCAGCTCAGAGCCTGGTGCTTGCTTCAGATTCTGTGTCTTTCTCTCTGCCCCTTCCCCACTCATGCTCTGTCTCTCTCTGTCTCAAAAATGAATAAATGTTTTAAAAAATCTTTTTAAATAAATAAATAAATAATTTTAAATCAGTAAAACAGAAACAAAAAATTACATAAATATAATTATATAAAAATAATAAATGATGAAGAGAGGTCAGGATATTGGTTACTCTGGGTAGCGACAGTAACTTGCAGGTAAGAGATGGGCCTCTGAAGTAGTTGCTGCTAACGCTCTATTTCTTGATCTGGATAGAACTTACATAAGTAGGATCAGTTTGTGAAAATTCACTGAGCTGTACATTTATGATTTTTTGTTGTTGTTGTTAAATAAAAACTTTGCATAGGGGCACCTGTGTGGCTCAGTCAGTCAAGCATCCAATCCTTGGTTTTGGGAACGGTTCATAGGTTCAAACCCCACACTGGGGCCTGCTTGGGATTCTCTTTCCCTCTCCCTCTCTCCGGCCCTCCCCTGCTCTCTCTCCCTTTCTCTCAAAATAAATAAACTTATAAAAATTATTGAAAAATTTTGCATAGAGAAAAATTACAGGAAAAGAGAAACAGTCAAGCTGTCTTCTAAACAGCTTATTTCAACTAATATTTCATTTACCTTTTAAACATCCTTCTATTAATAGCTGTAGCAAATTAATTAAAAATTTATTTTCAGGGAGCTTGGGTGGCTCAGTTACCTGTCTGACTCTTTATTTCAGCTCAGGTCATGAGATTGAACCATGTATCTGGTTCTGAATTGACCGTGCAGCCCGCATGGGATTCTCTTTCTGCCCCTCCCCCACTAAAGCACTCTTTCAAAAATAAACAAACGTTAATTTTTTTAACGTTTGTTTATTTTTGAGAGACAGAGAAACAGAGCATGAGCAGGGAAGGCAGAGAGAGGGGGAGACATAGAATCTGAAGAAGGCTCCAGGCTGAGCTGTCAGCACAGAGCCCGAAGTGGGTCACAAACCCAGGAAACACAAGATCATGACCTGGGTCAAAGTCAGATGCTTAACCCAGAAACCCCAACTTTATTTTCTTTTTAAGTTTACTTATTTTGACAGATAGTGAAGAAAGAAAGAAGGGGAGGGACAGAGAAAGAAAGAGAGAGAGAATCCCAAGCAGGCTCTGCATTATCAGCACAGAGCCCAACACAGACCTTGATCTTCAGATGACAGGAGCCAAAATCAAGTTGGATGCTCAACCAACTGAGCCACCCAGGTGCCCCCAAAATAAATAAACTTAAAAACATTATTTTCATTTACAATATAACTCACGGGGGCGCCTGGGTGGCTCAGTTGGTTAAGCGTCCAACTTCGGCTCAGGTCATGATCTCACAGTTCGTGGGTTCGAGACCCATGTCGGGCTCTGTGCTGACAGCCAGCTCAGAGCCTGGATCCTGCTTCTGATTCTGTGTCTCCTTCTCTCTCTGACCCTCCCCTACCCATGCTCTCTCCCTCTCATAAAAAAAATAAAATTAAAAAATAAATAAAAAAATAAAATAAAATATGACTCATGATTAAGTGAATTATAAAACCACATCTTCAGTCACCTATAAACTAGAATCCAAGTGGTTTTTTTTTTTTTTTAGAATCCAAGTGTTAAGAAAACCAACCCAAAGATGCTTTCTCACTATGCCATACTGTCTATTTAGATACAAGAACCTATTTAATTAAGAAAAATTTACTTATCTGTTACTGACAGATCCTTCCACAAAAGTTTCTTTTTTAAAATATCATCATTCAGGATAAATTTAATAAGACTCAAAGCCTTCTTTCCCTCCTTAGTCTGTGGGATCAAAATCAATCTGTCATGTTCTAATATTTAACTGGCATGGATTATCTGCCTGTTTTCCCCGGAATCAGGAAGAGGGTTCACATGTAAACAGGACTGCTCTGGCAAATGAATAAACATTCAGAAAGATCCTTTTACTAAAACAAGTTTGTGCTCCACACTCAGCTAAACTCTCACACAATAAATTAACTCTTCAGCAGGATCCAAGCTTAAAAACCAGAGTCAACCAATTAAGCCCTAATGGGGCATCCATTTCCCATTTTTGACAGAAGTTTTAATAACCCCCTCTTGGTTTATAAGCCCCTATCAGCTACCCAGATAACCCTGTCACATTTAGTTCCACACTGGCACTTATGAATATGTGCTATAATCAACTGAAGAGTACAGCTTTCACTGCCACAACCAACAGGTACTTTTAAAAACTGGGGAATTTGGGGGCAACTGGATGGTTTAGTCGGTAGAGCTGCAAGGTAGAATGTGCAACTCTTGATCTTGGGGTTGTGAGTTCAACCCCATGTTGGGTGTAGAGATTACTTTAAAAAAAAAATAATAAAACCGTAAGGAATTTTTAGAAATTGAAAAATTTCAATTGCTTTAAAAATAGAAACGAGGGGCACCTGGGTGGCCCAATGGGTCAAGCATCTGACTTGATTTTGGCTTATGCTGTGATCCCAGGGTCGTGAAATCAAGCCCATCAGGCTCTGCACGGGAAAATAAGAAAAAAGAAAATAAAAATGGGGCACCTGGGTGGCTGAGTGGGTTAAACACCCAACTTTGGCTCAGCTTATGATCTCACGGTTCCTGAATTTGAGCCCTGCTTCGGGCACCGTGCTGACAGTGTGGAGCTGCCTGGGATTCTCTCTCTCTCTCCCTCTCTCTCTGCCCCTTCCCAATTTGTGTGTGTGGTCTCTCTCAAAATAAATAAGCAAACCTTTTGTTAACAAATATATCTTAAAAATCAAGGTACGCAATAAAAAAAAAAAATGATAGCCTTAATTAGAAAAGATGATTGGTCAACTATATTTGACCCAACTGCTCTCTCCAAACTTTACATGTCCTAGTAATCCACAACTATTCACCTATAGCCACCAAAATGAACAAATAAGCAAGCATTGCTAAAGGTTGTTAGATACCATGTACAGTGTTATCTGGTCTGAGGATTTTATTAGGGGTCTCTCAGGATTTACTGTCTTTTTTTTTTTTTAAGATTTTATTTTTGGGGCGCCTGGGTGGCTTAGTCGGTTGGGCGTCCGACTTTCGCTAGGTCATGATCTCGCGGTTCGTGGGTTCGGACGCGTGGGACTCTGTGCTGACACCAGCTCAGAGCCTGGAGCCTGTTTCAGTCTGTGACTCCCTCTCTCTGACCCTCCTGCTCACGCTCTTTCTCTCTCTCCTAGAAATAAATAAAACATTAAAAAAATTAAAAAAAAAAAAAAAAACAAGCTTCCGACTTTCGCTTGGGTCATGATCTCGCGGTTCGTGGGTTCGGGCCCCGCGTCGGACTCTGACTGACTGCCAGCTCAGAGCCTGGAGCCTGTTTCAGTCTGTGACTCCCTCTCTCTGACCCTCCCCTGCTCACGCTCTTTCTCTCTCTCCTAGAAATAAATAAAACATTAAAAAAATTAAAAAAAAAAAAAAAAAAAAAAACAAGCTTCTGACTTTCGCAGGTCATGATCTCGCGGTTCGTGGGTTCGAGCCCCACGTCGGGCTCTGTGCTGACTGCCAGCTCAGAGCCTGGAGCCTGTTTCGGAGTCTGTGACTCCTTCTCTCTCTGACCCTCTCCTGCTCTCTCTCTCTCTCTCTCCCCTAGAAATAAATAAAAAACATTAAAAAAAATTAAATAAAAAAAAAAGATTTTATTTTTAAGTACCCAACGTGGGACTCGAACTCACAACCCCAAGATCAAGAGTCACATGCTTTACAGACTGAGCCAGCCAGGCACCTCAAGATTTGTCATCTTTTAATTAATGGAACCATAGACTGTGGAATGAGAAAGACTCAAAGCCTTCATCTTTTGCCTTTTCTGTATTTGGAGCACTCCTTCTCTAAAAGTCTGTGTACCATGTGCACACAATAGGTGCTCAAACTGAGTTCAAAGATACAGAGGCAGCTAAAGCAGAGCACCATCCCACCGCTGCCTGTTTTTGTGCTGATAAAAGGCAGTTTCATAAAGTGAGAAGAAGCTGACTTATTAACACAAGCACAAAGTTTATAATCAACAATAACTGAAAATAACAGAAGGCCAGAGTTTCTCAGGAAAAGCTGATCAGCAAGTTGACAATATGAGTTAGTAATGTTTGCTGTCAAAAGATGCACCATATGTCAGAAGTATTTATGGGGTACCAAGTTCCGTCTCAACTTTTCCTTCATGGTAGATGATAAAAGAACGTAATCCTACCACCATCACTGAACATAAAGTGATGGCAGGAGGGAAAGAACAAAAATTGTTTCTAATAGGGGGGCCTGGGTGGCTCAGTGGTTAACTGTCCAACTTCAGCTCAGGTCATGATCTCTCTGTTCATCAGTTCAAGCCCTGTCGGGCTCTGTGCTGACAGTTCAGAGCTTGGAGCCTGCTTCAAATTCTGTGTCTCCCTCTCCCTCTGCCCTCCCCCCACCTCTATCTCCCTCTCTCTCTTAAAAATAAATAAACATTAGAAAAAAAACAAAGAAAGAAACTGTTTCAAACAATGGCAGTTAACCAGGAAGATATGGTAGAGAATCCCCAGGGAGGCTATTTCCAAAAACCTCCAAGACATCCTCCCAAAGAATGGATCACAATATGAGTGTCCCATTGATATTCTCATAACACCCAAGATAATTCTGATCACATCACCAATCCACCCATTCTGACTCTCACCCCAAGAAAACCAGTTTTCCAGGCATCTAGAACCAGAGGCTTAAAACAAGAGAGAGCTTACTAGGAGCCTATACAGAGTTGAGAAGCTCTTTAATGAAACAATCAGCCAAACTGTTGTACAGTTTATTTCCTATCCTTCAAAACTAGAAGTAAAACAAAACAAAAAACTGAAAGGTTTAGGAATAGCTATAGATTTCCTGAAAATCTGAGCTGTACTATTCTTATTCTACTTCCTTGATTCTTTTTTTTAATGTTTTTTATTTATTTTTGAGATAGAGACAGTGTGAGCAGGGGAGGGTCAGAGAGAGAGGGAGACAGAGACTCTGATACAGGCTCCAGGCTCTGAGCTATTCCTCAGCAGAGAGCCCGATGCGGGGCTTGAACCCACGAACCGTGAGATCATAACCTGAGCTGAAGTCGGACGCTTAACCGACTGAGCCACGCAGGTGTCCCCTTGATTCTTTTTTTAAAAGTAACCTCTATCGGGGCGCCTGGGTGGCTTAGTCGGTTAAGCGTCCGACTTTCGCTTAGGTCATGATCTCGCGGTTCGTGGTTCGAGCCCCGCGTCGGGCTCTGTGCTGACTGCCAGCTCAGAGCCTGGAGCCTGTTTCAGTCTGTGACTCCCTCTCTCTCTGACCCACCCCTGCTCACGCTGTCTCTCTCTCTCTCCTAGAAATAAATAAAACATTAAAAAAAAAATAAAAAAAAAAATTAAAGTAACCTCTATCCACAATGTGGGGCTCAAACTCAGAATCTCGGATCAAGCATCACATGCTCTAGGGACTGAACCAGCTAGGGACCACACGCTCTAGGAACTGAACCTCCTTAACTGAACCTCCTTTTAACTTGATTCGTTAAACCACTCACGAAAACACTCAACATCCTAGTGAGCAGGTCAGACCTCCATTCATGCTAATGGCAATCTGTCAGCAATATTAACGTGCAATACAACCTTCTATAACAATTCTCCCAGACAGACTTTTTGTAGCTGTTAATACAGTAAGTTTACAGCACTAGGCAAGATGTCGCCATCACTGTCAATGTAACAGGTGACTCTTTAAGGCCCCTAACCTAGGTATGGATAAATTTTTTAGCCTAACATTCAAAGTTTTCCACAGCTCTGCCTCAACCTGCCGGCATTCCTCCTTTACTCATTAAGTATCTTGCACCTTCCAGCCTGGGTGCCTTTGCTTATTCCAAGAGTTGATAACTATAGCAATCTCCCACCCCACAGCCTTCAATCCTTGCCCATAGCCTGTTTCAGTGAAGACTGTCATTGGCGAGTTTTTACATTAAAAAAAAAGAAGGGGGAATGGGGCGCCTGGGTGGTTCAGTAGGTCAACTTTGTCAGTGTATGACTGTGGCTCAGGTCATGATCTCATGGTTCCTGGATTCAAGGCCCACATCAGGCTCTGTGCTGACAGCTTGGAGACTGCTTCAGATTCTGTGTCTCCCTCTCTCTCTGCCTCTCCCCTGCTTGCACTCTCTCTCAAAAGTAAACATTAAAACATGAAGGAAGGAAGGAAGGAAGGAAGGAAGGAAGGAAGGAGGATATGTAGCAGAGACCATATATCCCATAAAGCTTAACAAATTTATTAGGCCCTTTATAGAAAGCTTGCCTCCTCCTAGCTCATTTCATTTCTCAGGACCTTAAATTATTTCTTTTATCCCATTTCTCCATCTCAACCAATCCAAGATCTACCCATCCATGAAAATGCAGCTAGTGAAGCCTTTCTTGCTACCCTCAATGATATATTTATGCTCCTTCTCTCTTAAATTTTCTCCTCTACCTCCCTTAGCATAAGGTATCCCTTTCGGAATTACAGGGCTGGTTTCCAAACCCAAAATACAAATACAAGGTCTGACAAGAAGGCTACTGCATTAACCTAATTATTTTGCTGCTTCCTGTCTTGCCCCTTAGACTCCATCTTCATACAACCACCAGAATACTCTAGAACACGATATTACCTATGTCATTCTCTCATCCTTTCTATTGCTCTCCAGTAGCTATAGAATCATATCCAAGCATCAAACCCTGACCCCTGCCTGCTTCTCTAATCTTATCTCCTGCTATTCTTCCCCTAGTACTTTACTCTCCAAAAACAGAACTGCTTTTAGTAACCCCCCAAACCTAGTTCAGTACAATCTTCCCCCATCTTCTACACCTTCATGCAAGTACAAAAAGTGTTATACTATCTCCAGAGAGTACTTTGGCAACATCTATCAAAATTACACAAAGTAGGGGCACATGAGTGGCTCAGACAGTTAAGCATGCGACTGCTGACTTTGGCTCAGGTCATGATCCCAGGGCTGTGGGATTGAGCCCTGTGTTGGGCTGAGTGTGGAGCCTGCTTAACATTTTCTCTTTCTCTCTTTCTACCTCTGTCCCTCTCCTCCACTTGTGCTCTCTCTCTAAAAAATTAAAAAAAGTTTCAAAAAGAGTGGCAGTCTGGTTGTCTCAATGGGTAGAGCACTTGACTCTTGATCACAGGGTCCTAACTTCGAGCCCCATGTTGGGCATAGAGCTTACCTTACAAAAAAATAAAAAATAACAACAACAAAAAAAAAAACCCAGGGCACCTGGGTGGCTCAGTCCATTGAGTGTTCAACTCTTTGATTTTGGCTTAAGTCATGGTCTCAGGGTCATGGGATTGAGCCACATGTCTGGCTCTGCATCTGGCTCCATGCAATCTACTAGAGATTCTCGCTCTCCTTCTGCTCCTCACTTGTGTGCTCTCCCTCTCTCTAAAAGAAAAAAAAAAAGGAAACTACCTCATTTACACAGCTGGGGGGAAAAGGGGAGAGGAATTTAATTACCTCAATATTTACTCTCAGTATGGTTCAGCACTTAAAATCAAGGCATTTCAGCAAAACGTCCTAACAACTGCTGGGTTGAAGCCTCTCTATGGAGGTTTTACCAGAGATGGTACATGTTCACAGAAACCATTCCTTCTCTTCAATCAGTACTGGTAGGGGCTGCTATTGCCACAAGGTAGGGGCTTCCTCGTGAAGGTGCTCACTCCTGTAGTCACCTTTACTTGATTTCCATTCTAGCTCCACCCTTCTCTTCTCTCTGTACCAAACCTTCCAGAAGGGCAACTATAGCTCTCCCCTACAAATACATTTGAAAAACTGGCACACCAAAATTCCTTCTTTGAAGTTTCACAAGCAAATCACTCAGTAGCAAATCACTCTGCCTTTTTAAAAAAAAACTGAATTGTTCACTATCTGCCAAAACCAACAAGTCAGCATCTGCAAATTACTAGGTCCCTATAAAATTTAAAAACTCTTCACCTGAAAAAAGTAAAATAATAAAAACTATTCATCTGGAGTAAGGAAGACACTCCATTGCTGACAGTCAACCAAAAGGTAAACAAAAGGTAAACAAAAATACTGAGATGTATTTGAAATTAAGAAATTCAAGTTATTCTGAAATTCTTCTAAGACAGAAGCACCAAGAAAAAACAATGAAACTATACAACATGCATTGTTTTTTCACCTATGTCTGGCATTGCATGATAAATTTGTCCCTAAAAGTACACATCTCATTTCCATGAAGTTGAATTGCATTTTAAATGATTGAGGAGCTACCCCAGAGTAACTTTTCAATACAATACACTGACTATATACCCTCAGACTAAACAACAATCTGGAAACAAACAGGTTTACCAACTTAACTCCACTTGGTTGGTATTTCACAGAAACATGGGTTAACAATTCTAGAGCTACTTTGTGTATATTCTAGGACTGGGAAATAAGTAATGTTGTGGATTGTGTGAATCAGGCTTTTCATCCCTTAGCAAGAGAAGAGACTTACAAATACAAAAAGGAGAAAGAATAAATGAACTTTTGGTATTGGAGGCATGAGTATAAACTCATGGTTTTTATTATATACAGGTACAAGCAGAGATAAAGTGAGGAGTGTGTGTGTGTATGTATATGCATATGTATGTATATGTATACGTTTCCTAGCTCTGTCCATTAAAAGAATCTAGAAGCAATCCTATCCTATCATATAGCAATTAGCACACATAGCACCCAGATCTTGATTTCAAAATAATTTTCTCCGTTAACAGGAATTATGAGAGAAACATCTTGGAGAAATAGCTGATTCCAAGGCTCTGGTAGAAAGAGAAGATAATTATAATAATAATATATTGTTTAAAAGGAAAGAAAATAAACCTGGATTACCTTTAATTTTATTTTCTAATGCATATTTATATTTTTGAGAGAGAGAGAGAACACGAGCAGACGAAGGGTAGAGAGACACTGAATCTGAAGCAGGCTCCAGGCTCCCAGCTAGCTGTCAGCACAGAGTCCAACACAGGGCTTGAAAGCACAAACTATGAGATCATGACCTGAGCTGAAGTCAGACACTTAACCGACCGAGCCACCCAGGTATCCCTGGATTACTTTTTTTATGCCAGAAAGTAGTAGTCCAAGAATGTTAGAAACCTGTCCAAAGGACACAAGAACTAGCTTGAAAGGACTACTAAAGCCAAATCTGGGATAATGTGAATACCACAGTAAGTAACAGATTATAACCAATTGAATAAAATAAGAATCTATACTAATATATATAAGTAAGGATTGGGGCGCCTGGGTGGCTTAGTCGGTTAAGCGTCCGACTTTTGCTTAGGTCATGATCTCACGGTTCGTGGTTCCAGCCCTGCGTCGGGCTCTGTGCTGACTGCCAGCTCAGAGCCTGGAGCCTGTTTCAGTCTGTGACTCCCTCTCTCTCTGACCCTCCCCTGCTCACGCTGTCTCTCTCTCTCTCTCCTAGAAATAAATTAAAAAAAAGAAAAAATTTATATAAGTAAGGATGGCTAAGAAAATGCTCTGGGGGCAGCTGGGCAGCTCAGTTGGTCAGGCAACTGGCTCTTGATTTCAGCTCAGGTCACAATCTCACAGTTCGTGGGTTCAAGCCCTGTGTCAGGCTCTGTCTTGAGATTCTCTTTCTCTCTCTCTGCCCCTCCCCCACTCATGTGGGGCTCGTGTGTACTTCTTTCTCAAAACTAAATAAACTTTAAAACAAAGAAAATGCTGGGGCGCCTGAGTGGCTTAGTCGGTTAAGCGTCCGACTTTCGCTTACGTCATGATCTCGCGGTTCGTGGGTTCGAGCCCCGCGTCGGGCTCTGTGCTGACTGCCAACTCAGAGCCTGGGGCCTGTTTCAGTCTGTGACTCCCTCTCTCTCTGACCCTCCCCTGCTCACGCTATCTCTCTCTCTCTCTCTCCTAGAAATAAATAAAAAACATTTTAAAAAAAAAACAAAGAAAATGCTCTGTAGAATATTAATTGGTAATTGAGGAAAAACTAACTGGAATAGATAACCATGGGGCAGATGGGTGGCTCAATCGACTGAGCTTCTGACTTTGGCTCCGGTCATGATCTCACAGCTTGTAAGATATCAGTTTTGCTGTCAGCGCAGAGCCCACTTCAGATCCTCTGTCTGTCTCTCTGCACCTCCCTCACTTGTGTGTGCACGATCTCTCTCTCTCTCAAAAATAAACATTAAAAAAAAATTTTTTTTGAAAAGACTACTTCTTGATTTGATAAGTATATTGTGATGTATGTCCTAGTTTACTGGAAATATACATTATGTCATTTAGGGTAAAGTAATATGCAATATAAACAGAATCATAATATAGAAAAGTAGTAAAATGTTGACATCTATGGAATCAAGGTGAAGAACATACGGGAATTTTAGCATTTCTCTTGCACTTTTTTATAAGTTTGAAATTATGTCAAAATATGAAGTTAAGGGCGCCTGGCTGGCTCAGTGGGTAGAGCATGTGGACTCTTGAACTGAGGGTTGTGAGTTCAAGCTCCATGCTGGGTGTAGAGTTTACTTAAAAATAAAATAAAATGGGGCATCTGGCTGGCTTAGCTGACAGAGCACGCAACTTTTGATCTAGGGGTTGTGATTTCAAGGCCCACATTGGGTACTGAGATTACTTAAAAATAAAATCTTAAAAATAAAATAACATAAAACAGTAACAATCACTCAGCCAGACCAACCCACCAAGAGAAAACTGAGGTGAAGCTTACAAAAACTGGAGCTACCGACCTCTAAGCAGCTCTAGGTGGCCAGAGAATGAATGCCTGAGGAACTAAAACACCACCTCTTCCCTTACCACTCCCTCCCACGCAGAACTTCCCTCTCCTAACCCATCTCTAACTTTAATATCAGCCACAAAGAGGACTGCCTTTATGCCTGCCTTCTCCCTGCAAGGTCAGCTCCACTTCTCTACAGAGAAACAAAATCAAAGACATAATCACTTTCTCAAAATTAAGGACCAAAACAGCTAGTCATATTTTTGGTAGAGAAAAATGTCACTAGTATTTTAGATTTTATAGAGAGGGGAGGCAGAGAACAGGTATTGGTAAGGAGGCTGCAAACTAGCTAAAAAAAATACATGGGAATTAGAGGAAACTGTATGGTTAGTGTAAACTCTAGGGACATAAGGTAAAAATGAATAAATCTCTGCTGTTGAATGTCTGTTCTCATGTGACTTCGAAAAATTAAAAGCAGGCATGACCTCTGCGTGGAAATGGCTAAGTTAACAAAGGAATAGGGGAAACATTTGTAAGAGAGGAAAAGGTCAAAGTAGTGTATCAAGGGAGCTGTGCTATGCCTGGTATTAACATTTCACTTGAGCTGCTGAAGAGGTCATATTACATATTTGTCGCCATCAGCTAATTTAATTGAAAGGTCTAGCCGACTCAAAAGCTATAAATTCAGAAAGGATACCTAGCTCTGGATTATTCTAAATTTTACTTTGATTTCTGCATTTAATTATGGCAATACAAAATAGAAGGGTAGAGTCAAATCTTAAGGAACCACATTCCAAAGTAAAGGTTCACTGCATAAATCCATAAACTAGAGCGGATGATCAATATTTGACAGCTCCTCATAGGGCCATGCAAAATTAGTATGGACATTTCTTGGGCTTTTGATGTTCACTGCCATCATCTGTTTCACTGCTAGGATCAGGAAACATATGGGATGAATTGGTGAAGGATGCTGAGAGTTTCTGTTGCCTTTTCTCCCAATCAGGATACCTCTGAACAAGACCAAGACCTAGTACAGCAGTGGTCTTTAAATCATATTCCAATTCCTAGGGCATTTTTTAATAAGGGAAGACGGTAGGCAAAAAAAGTTGTTGAAGATAGATGATGGGAAATCAAGTATCTTCCCAGAAGACTGGGATCCAAGGAACACATGTCTAAAAACCTCTAATCTAGTTGGTAAAAAGCAGAAGCCATGTGATAGTAAAAAATAGTGGATTCTGGACTCAGATCTCAATGTAAAATGAGTAAACTCAACACCAGGATTGAACCCAGTTTGAACAGTGCATCTGCTACTGATTAACTGTGTGACCTTGGGCAATTTAAGTTCTCTGAGTCTTATTTCCTTATCTGTAAAACAGAGATACTGACTCCCTCCCAAGGTTGTTTCAAGAATTACATAAGATGACATAAGTGAAAAGCACCCAGCAGAAAAATTAGCAATGACCCCTTTTTTAAATTCAACTGCACTGGGGTCTCTGGGTGGCTCAGTTGGTTAAGCGTCTGACTTCGGCTCAGGTCATGATCTCACTGTTCGTGGGTTAAAGCCCCACATTGGGCTCTGTGCTGACAGCTGGCTCAGAGCCTGGAGCCTATCTCAGATTCTGTCCCCCTCTCTCTCTGACCCTCCCCTGCTCATGCTGTCACTCTCTTAGAAATAAACATTAAAAAAAAAAATTCAACTGTACTTAAAAGTCAGAATCAGGGGCGCCTGGGTGGTTCGATCAGTTAGGCATCTGACTTCAGCACGGGTCATGATCTCACAGTTCATGGTTTCGAGCCCCATGTCAGGCTCTGCACTGACAGCTCAGAACCTGGAGCCTGCTTGGGATTCTGTGTCTCCCCATCTCTCTACCACTCCCCTACTCGTGCTCTGTCTCTTTCTATCTCCCAAAAATAAATAAATGTTAAAAAAAAATTTTTTTTTAAGATTCAGGGGCACATGGGTGGCTCAGTTAAGCATCCATCTTCGGCTCAGGTCATGATCTCACGGTTCGTGGGTTCAAGCCCTGTGTCACGCTCTGTGCTGACAGCTAGCTCAGAGCCTGGAGCCTGTTTCAGATTCTGTGTCTCCCTCTCCCTCTCCCTCTCCCTCTTTCTCTCTCTCTCTGCCCCTCCCTCACTTGCTTGCATGCATGCACGCATTCGGGAGCTCTCTGTCTCTCAAAAATAAATAAACTTAAAAAAAAAAAGTAAGATTCATTCAGTCGACATATCTGCAATGGACTCATTTCACAAGTTTAATTTATGGTACCCCAGCCCCTATAATTTCAGATAGCCTCAAGGCCTTCAAGGGGCCAGAGACAGAAACCAGAGACAAAGGCCAAAAGCTACTTAACCAGCCATAATAAAACCCAGAGACAGGATCTGTCACATGTACATATACTAGCTCATATTGTACATGGGGCCAGTTAATACAGGGACAGTGAGGCCCCTCTTCTTGGTAATCTTGCCAAAGCATAAAAAATAACCAGGGAGAGATTGTCCCTCATTAGCCTTCAAGCTTTCAGGAATTTATGTAAATCTTTACAATTGAGTGACTGCTTTCTATAATATGAGGGTCAAAACTACTCTACAACTAGGAATGAGGATAAAACTGGCAGGTGAGAAATCTTTTTCTCACACCTCTTTCCTCTTATTTTTTCCTTATCCTGGAAAAGGTATGAACTTAGTGAATTAACCCATCTTGTTCTTAGTGCTGTATTCATTCATTGGACACTATTTTTTAAACAATCTTTTCTGCCTGAAAGCATTTTTGAGTTCAAATAACTAATCATAAAGTCTAGATCTGCATGTCTCACGACAGGCTCAAGAACAAATTTAAAGTCAATCTGCTTACTTTTAGAATCTATTTTTATGGGGCATCCGGGTGGCTCAGTTGGTTAAGTGTCCGACTTCAGCTCAGGTCATGGTCACATGGTTCGTGGGTTCAAGCCCCATGTCGGGCTCTGTGCTGACGGCTAGCTCAGAGCCTAAAGCCTGCTTCAGATCCTGTATCTCCCTCTCTCTCTGACTCTCCCCTGCTCACGCTGTCTCTCTCTCTCTCTCAGAAATACATAAAAAACACTAAAAAAAAATTAGAATCTATTTGTATGTAGAAAAGCCAACAGGTTCCAAACCAGCACAAACACATTCCATGGTCAAAGATGAAGACAGAAATCATTACAAGTGTCCAAGACACCCGATTTAATTTAATAAGTCCCAACTCTACAAGTAACCAAAGTCAATAACCCTCTCAAAACAACTGAAATCAAAGGATAACTTTGTTCCTAATAGGAAAGCCTATACCCAAGTCTAACACAAGGACCCACTGAAATTCTTACAATGACTCGCTGAAATATTAACTCTAAATTAACATACAGATAGCAAGTAACTAAGTTTCATAGCAAGATCATTACTCTCAAAACCTTCGGTTTATGTCAACAGAGGTGAGGAATGAGGCAACAAAGGTTCTGAACATCTCCCTCAAAAAGGGGAGAAACGACCAGAAAAAGTTCTATAGTGCAGTAATATTTAGATATCTCTAAGTACTGCTTCCCTTCCCTTATTAATGCTGTATTCTCAGCCTGTTTGAAGCAGGGCTTGATCTCAAGACTGAGATCAGGACTTGAGCCAAAACCAAGAGTTGGACACTTAACCAACTAAGCCCTCCAGGGACTCCTTAAATGACCTTTCAAATGTAGGAACTTCATAGTGACAGAGTGTAGGAACAGGGTTTGATTTTCCCATTCATTGATGGTCAACACATTTTTTTAAGGTAACCTCTATACCCAAAATGGGGCTCCAACTTACAACCCCGAGATCAAAAGTCACACACACGCTCTATCAACTGAGCTAGTCAGGTACTCCGAAGGTCAACACATTTTTTTTCATGTTTGTTTATTTTTGAGAGACAGAGAGAAACAGAGCATGAGCAGAGGAGGGGCAGAGAGGAGACAGAGAATCCAAAGCAGGCTCCAGGCTCTGAGCTGTCAACACAGAGCCCGATGTGGGGCTCAAACTCACAAGTCTGGAGATCATGACCTGAGCTAGTCAGATGCTTAACTAACTGAGCCACCCAGGTGCCCCAAAACATTTTTTAAAGATTTTTAAAAAATAATCTCTACACCATGGGGCGCCTGGGTGGTTTAGTCGGTTAAGCGTCCAACTTTCGCTTAAGTCATGATCTCGCAGTTCGTGGGTTCGAGCCCCGCGTCGGGCTCTGTGCTGACCGCCAGCTCAGAGCCTGGAACCTATTTCAGAGTCTGTGACTCCCTCTCTCTCTGACTCTCCCCTGCTCATGCTGTCTCTCTCTCTCCTAGAAATAAATTTAAAAAATAAAAATAAAATAAAATAATCTCTACACCAATATGGGGCTTGAACCTACAACCCCAAGATCAAGAGTTGCAAGCACCATCGACTGAATCAGTGAGGCGTCCCAGTTAACACATTTTAAATAAGTTACTTTAATGTCAACAGTTTAGGCTCTGCAGTCAGAGAGAGCTAGATTTTAATCTAGGCGTGGTCATTTATTAGTTCTCTAATGAGTCAATCTGTTAATTTGTAATATCAGGACACATACCTACCTAAAAGAGTGGAAGATTAAAAGACAAAAGGTAAGTTTATGACATCTGGCCCAAAATAAACATTCACTATAAAGTAGTATTATTATTATTTGGCAAGAATTATCTTCATTTACAGATTAAACAAAAGGAGTCTCAGAAGTTAAAAAACTTCCCAGAACTGGGCCTCAAACCCAAAGTCTGCCTCCAAATTTTGCTTTTTCCATTATGATCAACAATGATCATATGTATGATGATACAGGATCATGTACATCTCTGCCTTTTCAGTGTTTATTTTTGAGAAAGACAAAGGACAAGCTGGAGAGGAGCAGAGAGAGAGGCAGACACAGAATCCAAAGCAGGCTCCACACTCTAAGCTGTCAACACAGAGCCCAATGTGGGACTCGAATCCAGGGACTGTGAGATGAGGACCTGAGCTGAAGCTGGACACTTAAGCGACTAATCAATCCATCCAGGCACGCCATCTCTGCCTTTCTAAATAGGTTACTAACTGAAATTTAACAGGTCTTGATTGTGTGGACACACATTATGGTGCTTTTAATTGTATTTTACATTTTTGTTTTGTTTTGTCTTATCTAATAGTTTAGGGGGAAAGGACTAAATGCATCAATGTGGCACAGAAATAAAGGACACAGGAGAGGATGAGACCCTGTCTCACTGTCAGTATGCTTACCTGGGATAGCCTCCCTCCTCTCCATCTGATTTGTTGCTTTTAAAATCGGCTTATGAGGGGGCACCTGGCTAGCTTAGTTTGAGCCCCACGCTGGGTATAGAGGTTACTTAAATACATAAATAAACTTTAAAATCTACTTATGGGGGCGCCTGGGTGGCTTAGTCGGTTAAGCGTCCGACTTTCGCTTAGGTCATGATCTCGCGGTTCGTGGGTTCGAGCCCCGCGTCGGGCTCTATGCTGACTGCCAGCCCAGAGCCTGGAGCCTGTTTCAGAGTCTGTGACTCCCTCTCTCTCTGACTCTCCCCTGCTCATGCTGTCTCTCTCTCTCTCCTAGAAATAAATAAAACATTAAAATCAATCAATTAATTAATTAAATAAAATCTACTTATGAGCTGGACTCAGACAGGTATATTTGTTTGAAGATGTGCAGAACATGAGTGAGCTCCAAGTGAAAGTCTGAGGTGTTATGCTATTAACTAGGTATTTGAGCTTCCATCATAGTCATGATCTCAGCAAGAAAGCACACTCCAGAGTAAGGAGGGTTTAATAACATGACTAAATAGGTAATCACAAGGAATAACTGCAGTATCCTGGGACTAGAGAGAGGACTTTTAAGCCTGAAAAACAAAGGAAATTAAAACTTTGCAAATCCAAAGGAGTGAGTTATATAAAGAACTCTCCTTTAGAGGAATAGCAATCTTCAATCAAGGTACACAGCCAGCCAGGGGCAACACCCATAGGGAGGGAGAGAGCAAGGAAATGAAAATTCCCTAACCTTAGATGAGAAGGAAGCTCTTAATGTAGTTCTTATAGGTAAGTCAGCCTCCCAGGGCAGAAAAAAGGCAACAGATGGAAAGTAGGACCTAGAAGAGCAAGTGGAAGGCACCTAATTCAACCTCCAGGAAGTCTTTCTGGTACACTTTCACGTCTCTTCTTTCATGCTAATGGACAAATGCCAGATAAGGAAGGAGGTACTGAACATGACAATTCTCACCCTTTTTGAATGGTAATGCACAGGGCCTGTCTACCATATTTGTAACCAAGTTGTTCACTAGTAAGTGTGGTCATTTACCATTCTACTTGTAACTGTTCACAATTCTTTGAAGGGCAGATAATTTCCAGACCTTTCTCCAGCCTTAGGGACTTTCCACTTACCTTGTTAGGCAAAATAAGATCAGAAAAATGCTGTAGATACTGTAACTCTCAAGGAGCTTACATTTAGGAGTTTATATTCTTAGATAACTAAGAAGGCAGAATGAGGTAAGTGTCACCGGAGAGAAAAGAGCTGCGGTGCTATGAAAAGTTCTGGAATGGGTTTCCTTGCCATCTGGCCCCTGCCAGAACAACTCCAGCCAGAACTCACTGTTGTCCTACTAACAAGGTATATAAGCTTCAATCAGGTTCCCAGCAAGTCCAGATCTGGAGAACTACCCACCAAGCACTCAATAGGTTCACTGATTCTCCTCCTGGAAAAAGTCCCTCTTCTTAGGCTGGTTCAAATGTTAACTCCTTACCTGAAACTTACTTGGACCCTCAAAGAACCATTAGTTATGCCTACCCTGTATTCCCAAAAGACTTTGCTTGGAGCACTATCATTATCCATGTACAGGTACAAGGCCCCTACTAGTCTGTAAGATCCTAAAGTCTTCTTTGCACCCTCAGGCACAAACAGTATGGAAAATATTATGTCAAGCACAGTATAAGGACTCTACATACATTATCATATGCATTACTATATACATATTATCAATCATCACAAAATTGTAAATGAGGTAGGGGATTTCATCAACTCAATTTTACAGATGAGGAAAATAAAGTGCACAAAAAGGTTAAATAACGTGTCCAAAGTATCAAAGCTAATAGGGCTTTGGACCCCAAGATTTCAACATCGACATAACTCCAGAACTGAATTTCAACAGATCTCATGGGTTAAGAAGAAGGTCTCACTACAGGAACAATGGTCCCCACGCCAAGATGCCCAATTATTATTCACCAGGATGTGAAAAGACAATATCAGAACGTCTACGCATATTTGTTTTAGCTCATCCTTTTGCAAAAGGTCTATTTTTGCATGTTATAAAATGCACCTAACATAGACTACAGTTAGCACTGTAATTCTAACTTAAAACATTCACATGTATGTGCATGTTCTTTAGAAAGAACACTAAAAACATTTTAGGCCAATGCTCTAGACTACTACTTCCCTGCTTCCAAGGACTCTGAGCTTCTACCTTCTCTGCCCACCACTTCAGTTAAAAACATTAGCCAATCAAGCCTAGAGGTAAGCTAGAGGCAAGAGTTTGCTTTTATTCACCTTTATAAGCCCTTCATCAGCACAGGGCCTGGAGTTTAGCAGATGGTCAGTGCTGAATCTAACTATATCATGGAAACCTCACAGAAAAAATCCTCTCAATATTTTAATTCAATTTACTATATGCTTCCAGATTAAAAGAAAAAGTGTATTAAGCATGCTAAGGATACAATATAGAATTCTTAGGAACACTAACACAAAGAAACAAAACTTCATTACATAATAGAACTAAAAATTGTACTTTGGGACATATTTTAAACTGCAAATTGCTTGAAAGAGATTTGGACATAAAACATTTCAGATTAAAACTCCTCTCATTTTACAGAGATGGTGCAGCTAAGCCTAAAGGGTCACCTCTGCCTCACTTTTGTTATAAGCTCCAAGAAGAACGGATCAAACTATCAAAAGTCGTGATTTCCGGCTTGACTACCAAGAGACATTGCTGGATGCACCCTTTTCATTTCTTCAAACCAACTTCTAATGAGTGTCAAAGAAGAGAAAGCTGTGTAAAGTCCCCTTTTTTGTGAAGGATGTGGGCTCTATGGCTAGATCACAGTGTTCCTTCTGTTCCTCAGTTTCATCCTCTGCAAAATGGTCATACTGAAATACGTAACTCTTATTTACAGTCACCAGGATTAAATGAAGAGAAAACATGCAAAACGGATTTATCTGTTTCCTCATTTACCTTGTCTTCCCCTACCCCAAGCTTTGAAGACTCAGTTTGGTCCATCCAGTTTGTTGCTATATTCCCAAGGCTGGGAATGGCACTTTCTATTTAATAGATGATTTAATAAATATTGAATGAATAGAATGCAAAATGCCTGCGGCTCAAAGAACGTTGACTAGCACTGCTATCGTAACGAGAAATAGTTAAAAATTTTATTGCGTTATTAAGAGATACCAGGATCTCAAAATTCTAGGAGGAACACTCGACAAATGCTGGAATGGAGAAATGGAGGTAAGAAAAACAAGTGGAACATAAAGCAGGACTAAGCTAAGAGAAAAATCCTAAAACAAATACACAACTAGAGCCCAATTTCGGCCTTTTCCGAGTGAGGTGTATCAGCGATTACGGTAATAACAGCTTTCAAGTTCGTGTATGTCCCAGTCTGTGCCAAGCATTCTACTGGCCTCACAAATCCAAGAACCCTGACGGAGGGGTGGGGGTGGGGATGTGGAAATGCTCTCCACACCCCCATTTTGCAGAATGGAACTGAGGCTTGGTAAGACCCAAGGTCACACATCCCTTGAGCTGGGGAGTCAGGATGTGAACTCGGGCAGTCAGTCTGATCCCTGAGCCTGCACTCAACAGGCCCCCTCAAAGAGGCCGTCCTCGCCTCCCCCACCATCCGCCGCACACCCCTCGAAATTGGGCGTGTGGAATACTTTCCCAGAAACAAGACTTAGTGGCCTCAGCACCGGGAGAACAAAACAATCCTTGTCCGCGAGTAAGTCGGATGGACGCCGGCCCGGCCTGGGCTCCGAGGCCGCGGTCCCCCAGCTTCGTTCGCATCGCGAGCTCCGAGCCCTCCGGCCGCGCAGGAAGCGCCCGGGCGGCCTCGAGAACCCGGTTAGGCGCGGCCCGCCGCGTGACCTTGGATCCGCCGCCCTGCTTCGGGCCTCAGTTTCCCCAATCTGGCCTGGCGCCGGGGGCCTCTCGGGAGCTGGCGCCTGTGGAGCAGCAGGCCCCTTCACACGCCCCCCTCAGCCTCCCGCCTTCCCGCCCTGCTTACGCTGGAAGGCGGCCGCTCCAGGGACGCCCACCATCGCCAAGCGACTCCGCCGCGCGCCTCCCGCCTCCACCCCGCGGCCCGGGTCCCTTCGAGACGCCGCCGCGAGACCTGGAGCAGCGAAGCTCGCCAGTCCCAGCTCCGCCGCTGCTGCTGCCGCCAACGCTGCCGTTAGGCCGCGCGCCGCCCCGCCCCCCGGTTGGCTCCGCCCCGCCCGCCGGGCACGCCCCCGCCGCGCGCCCTCGCCCGCCGGACCAACGCACACGGAAGCCCGGCCCCAAGGCCTGCTCCAGATAAGCCCCGCCCCTTCCGCGCGAACATACTGCCCTATCCTGGCCCTTCCAGCTTCTCAGGCCCGCCTCTCCTGTGTCACGCGCGCCCGTCACGCGCAAGGCCCACTCGTCTGGCACTGGGCTTCCGGCTGTGGCCGGGGCAGCGACCCAGTCCGAGAGGCGGAGGCAAGGGCCTAGGGGGTGGAGCTTAGGGGGGAGAGGACAGCGCGCACCTGAGTTCTCCAGGTTAAGGCCTGGTCACCCTGAACAAGTCATTGGGTAAGTCATTTACCCCTTCTGGCCTATCCTGTTCCAAATGTCTAGAATGTCATCACAATATTAATAACCCTTTGCTGTAATACCGCTGTATTACTAAGCTCTTCATCATCTTCAGATGCTACTTTTATACACCCATTCAGTTAATCCTCACAACGAGGGAGAAAGGTATTAGTTTCCCTGTTCTATACTTGGAGAAAGGAGTTTACCAGCCACCAACTTGCCCACTGGTTACTGTTGGCATAACGCAGAGATGAGATTGGAACCTAGAAACTTCTGACTTTAGACCCAGTTCTTTGAGCTACTCTGAACTATGCTGCCTCCCAAAGAATCAAAAACAGGAATTAAAATTAAAACATTAAAAATTCCAAACTCCTCCATGTACGAAGACATCATAAATGGTTTCTTTTACAAGCAAAAGACTGGAATAAAATATTTGCAACGTATTCAACAAAGAATCAATATTCAGAATAAGTAAAGAACCATAAACCAATAAGAAAAGATAACTTAATAGAGAAATGGTTAGGATACCTAGATGGCTCAATCAGGAGAGCATGCAACTCTTGATCTCAGGATTGTGAGTGTGAACCCCACGTTGGGCATAGAGATTACTTTAAAATAAAATTTAAAAAAATGGACAAAGAGGATGAATAAATAATACACAGAAAAGAAAATCTGAATGGCTAATAAACATTAAAAGTAGATGTTCAGGGGCGTCTGGGTGGCTCCATGGATTAAGTGCGTACTCCATTTCAGCTCAGGTCATGATCTCATGGTTTCATGAGCTCTAGCCCCACATTGGACTCTGCTGACAGCGCAGAAACTGTTTGGGATTCTCTCTCCCTCTCTCTTTGCTCTTCCCCCACTCATGCTGCCTCTCAAAATAAACTTAAAAAAAAAGTTGTATAGAAAAAAGCAGATGTTCAACCTCATGGTCAGGAAAACAAGGAGTTGCTCTGTTTCATACATTAGAATTGGAAATTCTTGGAGCACCTGGGTGGCTCAGTCGGTTAAGCTCAGGTCATGATCTCAGTTCCTGAGTTTGAGCCCCACGTCGGTCTCTGTGCTGACAGCTAGCTCAGAGCCTGGAGCCTGTCGTTGGATTCTGTATCTCCCTATCTGACCTTCCCCTGCTGGTGCTCTCTCTGACTCTCAAAAATAAATGAAAAACATAAAAAAAGGGGCTCCTGGGTGGCTTAATCGGTTGAGCGTCCGACTTTCGCTTAGGTCATGATCTCGCGGTTCGTGGGTTCGAGCCCCGCATCGGGCTCTGTGCTGACTACCAGCTCAGAGCCTGGAGCCCGTTTCAGTCTGTGACTCCCTCTCTCTCTGACCCTCCCCTGCTCACGCTGTCTCTCTCTCTCTCCTAGAAATAAATAAAATATTTTTTAAAAAAAACATAAAAAAGAAATTTAAAAAGAATTGGAAATTCCATTTGTGGGTCTCCATCCCAAAGAAATACTTGCTAATGGCACAAAAAGATCCGTAGGAAGGAAATTTATATCAGAATTATTTACAAGAACAAAAATCAAAATTGGCTTGAGTGCCCTACATGGAGAATTAGTGAAATATAAACTGTAGAAAATAATATGTAACATGTAGGTAGATCTACTTGTAATAAGAAAAGTTTGGGGGTGCCTGGGTGACTCCATTGAGCATCTGACTTTGGCTCCGGTCACAATCTCATAGTTTATGGGTTGGAGCCCCACATCAGGCTCTGTGCTGACAGCTCAGCTTGAGATTCTGTCTCCCTCTCTTCTGCCCTTTACTACTCATACTCTGTCTCTCTCTCTCTCTCAAAGATGAATAAACATTAAAAAAGAAAAAAGAAAAGAAAAGTTTGGGGTGTCTGGGTGGCTCAGTCGGTTAAGTGTCTGACTTCGGCTCAGGTCATGATCTCGCAGTTCATGAGTTCAAGCCCCACATCGGGCTCTGTGCTGACAGCTTAGAGCCTGGAGTCGGCTTCAAATTCTGTGTCTCCGTCTCTCTCTGCCCTTCCCCTGCTCACGCTCTGTCCCTCTGTCTCTCAAAAATAAATAAACATTTAAAAAAAAAGTTTACCAACACATATTGTGAACTGTAAAAGCAAACTGGAGTTCCATGAAGTTATTCTTTTGCTTTACTTCCAAGTTTGGGATAATTGGATAATTTTCAACACCTACATATTCCATATCCTCTAAAATGCTGTTAAATTAAAGAGCCCACACACCAGAGCCTGAATATACATCATGGCTCCACATTTACCATCTAACCTCAGACAAATCATTTCATCTTTCTTGAATCTCAGCAAGTGGTTCCTGATAGCTTACAAGATTGTTGCATGAAAAACACAGTGCCTGGTACATTTTTTAAATGTTGCAATTATTATATATGCACTTGTTTTTTGTTTTATTTCCCTTCCTACCTGCTGTCTCCACACCCCCCACTCCCAGTCTCTATCCTTCATACTTTGAGGTTGCTAGTACATAGTAGGTGCTCAAAAAAATTCCATTACTGGGGCACTTGCCTGGCTCATGTGGTAGAGCATGTGACTCTTAATCTCAGGGTCCTAAATTCAAGCCCCACATCGGACATGGAGCCGACTTAAAAAAATTTTTTTGTGAGAGAGAGAGAGAGAGAGAGGGAAGCAGAGAAAGAGGGAGAGAATCCCAAGCAGGATCTGCACTGCAGAGTACAGAACCCAATGTGGAGCTCAGACTCAAAAACTGTAAGATTATGACCCGAGCTGAAATCAGGAGTCCAATGCTTAACCTACTAAGCCATTCAAGTGCCCCCCCCCTCCAATTTTTAAAATTTGATTACCATTTGAATCTTGCTGTATACTGCCTTGCCTTCTCTTAGCACTTGGCCATCTGGGATAGAGTGACTATGCAACATTTTTAATATTTTTATGACACAGACATTTAAGAAATGCTTGCTCAATTAAGTCTGGGAGGAAGCAAGGAAGAAAGGAAGATAATTAACTGCCCAAGACCATATACTATAAATTGGTTGCCCAGAGAGGCTGCACAAAGACTGTTTTGTCATCATGTTCAGCCCAACAAGCAGGAATCCATTCATCAAACATTTAGTGAGAAACTAGTCCCTAATTCAGTGCTTCTCAAAATCATTTGAAGCAAAATATTGATTTAGAAACCCATACTCAGGGACCCTGCTGATCAGGAAGATTCCAGGACTGGAACAGCAAGTGGGCTGCCCTCTAGAGGTGGAGGAAAAGAACAATGCCTTCCACTTCTGAAGAGTATTGTCCTGCCTTGCCTAGCCAGACCTGACTTACTTCTGTGGCCGCATCTCCATCACTGTCATGCTGGCCAGACAGGCCTATTGAGACCCAGCATATGCCTGAACTCTGAGCCTCAGCCGTGGGAGCCATGCTCCTCCTCCCATACAACCACCCCCCACTTTATTCCTACATACTCTTTTTTTTTTTTTTTAATTTTTCATTTATGTTTTATTTATTTCTAGGAGAGAGAGAGAGAGACAGTGTGAGCAGGGTCAGAGAGAGAGGGAGTCACAGACTCTGAAACAGGCTCCAGGCTCTGAGCCGGCAGTCAGCACAGAGCCCCACGCGGGGCTCGAACCCATGAACCGCGAGATCATGACCTAAGCGAAAGTCGGATGCTTAACCGACTAAGCCACTCAGGTGCCCCACTCCTACATACTCTTGAGGTATCCGCTCATTTGGTACTCCCTCAGAGAAGTCCTCTCTAACCCTCCAGACTTATCAGAACTCCTTATATGCATTCCTACAATACCATGCACCTCTTCTCCGTGGCATATAACCTATTTGTCATTTATTTTCTCCATTTCTGAATTACTAGCCATCATTCTCTGTAGACCACGAGCTCTGTAAAAACTTTGTGTTTTCCACCATTATATCTTCAGTGCCTGGGACAGAGTTGGAACTCCATAAATATCTGTTAAATAAATAAGGGAAATATTAAAGTAGAGATAGACACAAGGGGCTGTGAGACTACAAATAACAGTCTTTCTAGTCTCCCCTTTGACCCCTCCCATCACATACTGTTGGGGGGTGATAGAAGTATATTCACAGAAGGAAAGAATTAATTTATTCATTCAAAAATATTTATCAAGCACTTATCTTGTGCTAAGTCTTGTGCTAGAATAAAGTAGTCAATAAGATAATGCTGCTACCCACATGCAGCTTAGTCTGGAAACAGACAAGTGGAAGTATAACTTAATGTCAAAAACAGAGTGAGAGAGAGAGATGGTTCAAGAAGCATGAGGATTATCATTTTACGGTGGTAGGCAGGAAAGCCGCTCTGAAATGATATATAAGCTGAGACCAGAGTGAAATGAAGTATCACATCACAGGAATATCTGAGCAATTGTGTTCTAGGTAGGGAGAACAGCAAATACAAAGGCCCTGAGTAGGAAATAAACTTCCTGGACAAAAGGCACAAGGTGATCTGTGTGACTTGACTGAAGCTATGTGGATGAAAGGAAGAATAGTGGAAAATGAGGCCGGGAGCAGAGGCAGAACCAGATACTGCACGGCTTTGGCACCCGTGAAAAAGTATGTGAATTTTATTGTAAGACCAGCAGGAGTGTACAGAGTTTGGAGCAGGTTAGTGACCTAACCTGATTACATTTTGAAAATATGTTTTTACTCCTGTGGGGAGAATAGATTATAGGGTTAGGAGGCTGAGGGTTAAGATGTCCAGTGGTGGGCCGCCTGGCTGGTTCAGATGGTAGAGCCCGTGACTCTTGATCTCAGGGTCATGAGTCTAAGCCCCATGTTGGGTGTAGAGGTTATTTAAAAAAAAAAAAATGTGTGGGGCACCTGGGTGGCTTAGTCGGTTAAGCGTCCGACTTTCGCTTAGGTCATGATCTCGCGGTTCGTGGGTTCGAGCCCCGCGTCGGGCTCTGTGCTGACTGCCAGCTCAGAGCCTGGAGCCTGTTTCAGTCTGTGACTCCCTCTCTCTCTGACCCTCCCCTGCTCACGCTGTCTCTCTCTCTCTCTCTCCTAGAAATAAATAAAACATTAAAAAAAAAATGTGTGGCCCAGTTGGTTGACCATCTGACTCTTGATTTTGGCTCAGGTCATGATGTCACTGTTCGTCGGTTTGAGCCTTGCATCAGCTTCACTCTAACAGCGCAGAGCCTGCTTGGGACTCACCTCTCTCTCTCTCTGCCCCTCCTCCTCCTCCTCCTCCTCCTCTCTCTCTTTCAAAATAAATAGACAACAACAACCAGAAAAAAAAAGAAAACTAGAAAGAGAAAGCAAATGAAACCTAGAGCAAGCTGATGATAAGAAATAATAATGAGGGGCGCCTGGGTGGCTTAGTCAGTTAAGTGTCCGACTTTCGCTTAGGTCATGATCTCGCAGTTCGTGGGTTCGAGCCCGGCGTCAAGCTCTATGCTGACTGCCTGCTCAGAGCCTGGAGCCTCTTTCAGAGTCTGTATCTCCCTTTCTCTCTGACTCTCCCCTGCTCACGCTCTCTCTCTCTCTCCTAGAAATAAATAAAATTAAATAAAATTTAAAAATGAAGGAAGGGGGAAAAAAGAATGAAAAAAGGAACATTAGTATAGACTTTACCAATAGTGAAAGGGTAATAAATAGCAATTTTATGCCTGTAAATCTGGTAACTCAGATGAGATTGACCAATTTCTTAAAAGACTCAACCCACTAAAACTCACTCAAAAAATTGATAATCTGAATACCCCAATATTTATTTTTTATTATTTTGGGGGATCCATATCCAGTATTTGTTAAATGAATTAAATTTATAGTGAAAGATCTCCTAGATAAGAAAACTCCAGACCCAAAAGCCTTCACTGGCTTATCCTAACAAATATTTAAGAAGAAATAATACCAATTTTACACAATATCTTCCAGAAAATTAACAAGGAGAAAGCATTTCCTACTCATTTTATGAAGCCTGACAGCAATACCATGCTAACATATTTCAGAAAAAGAAAACTAGAGACTAATACGTCTCATGAAAAAATACACAAGCAAAAATCTTCAACAAAATAGTAACAAATTGAATTAAACAGTATATAAAAAGGGATATCAGGGGTGCCTGGGTGGCTCAGTCAGTTGAGCATCGGACTCTTGATTTCAGCTCAGGTAATAATCTCACAGTTCACAGGATGGAGCCCCATGTTGGGCTCTACACTGACAGCATGGAGCCTTCTTGGGGTTCTTTCTCTCTCTCTCCACCTCTATCTCTCAAAATAAATATTTTAAAATTTTTTTCAAAAAGATTTTTAAAAAAGTGCATCACAGTCAAATTGAGATTATCCTAGGAATGCAGGCCTGGTTTAAAAACTTACTTTTTAATATATTTTTAAATGTTTATTTTTCAGAGAAAGAGAGCATGTGCAAGAGCATGTACAAGTGGGGCAGGGGCAGAGAGGGAGACAGAAGATCCTAAGCAGACTCTGCCCTGTCAGCACAGAGCCCAATGTGGGACTTGAACTCACAAACTGTGAGGTTTGACCTGGGCCTCAGTTGGATGCTCAACCAACTGAGCCACCCAGGTGCCTAAAACTTATGTTGTTGGTTTTTTTTAAGTTTATTTATTTATTTTGAGAGAGAGAAAGAGAGCATGCACACATGCATGAACAGGGAGTGGCAGAGAGGGAGAGACAGAATTCCTAGCAGGCTCCAGGCTGTCAGCCCAGAGCCCAACACAGGGCTCTGTCTCAGGAACCAGGATATTATGACCTGAGCCAAGATCGAGAAACGGTCGGTTACCTGACTGAGCCACCCAGCTGCCCCTGGTTTTATTTTGTTTCTTAAGATTTTATTTATTTTTTTTTTATTTTTTTTTATTTTTTATTTATTTATTTATTTATTTTTTAATATTTTACTTTTTCTTTTTTTTAATGTTTTATTTATCTCTAGGAGAGAGAGAGAGAGAGAGAGAGACAGCGTGAGCGGGGAGGTCAGAGAGACAGGGAGTCACAGACTCTGAAACAGGCTCCAGGCTCCGAGCTGGCAGTCAGCACAGAGCCCGACGCGGGCCCCGAACCCACGAACCGCGAGATCATGACCCAAGCGAAAGTCGGACACTTAACCGACTAAGCCACCCAAGCGCCCCTTAAGATTTTATTTTTAAATAATTTCTACACCCAATATGGGGCTTGAATTTACGACCCTGAATTAAGAGTTGCAGGCTCCACAGACTGAGTCCCTAAAACTTATGTTTACACAAAAACCTGTACATGACTGTTTATGGCAGCCTTATTCAAAATTACCAAAAACTGGAAATAATTTAAATGTCCCTCAACCAGTGAATGGATAAACAAACTGTGGTACTTATCATACAAATGAACACTATTTAGAGATAAAAAGAAACAAATTTCTGACACTCAACCTAATATGGATGAATTTCAAAGAAGGTACAAGAGGTACTTGGCTGGTTCAGTCAGTAGAACATGTGACTCTTGATCACGGGGTTTAAGCCCCATATTGGGAGTAGAGATTATTTAAAAAAAAAAAAAAAAAGATAGTGGGGCACTGGGGTGGCTCAATCGGTTAAGCCTCATGATCTCGAGGGCTCAGGATCATGATCTCATGGTCCCTTGGTTCAAGCCCCGCCTCGGGCTCTGTGCTAACAGCTCAGAGCCTGGAACCTGCTTCGGATTCTGTGTCTCCTTCTCTCTCTGCCCCTCACCTGCTCATGCTCTGTCTCTCTCAGTCTCTCAAAAATGAATAAATGTTAAAAAAAATTATTTAAAAAAAAAAAAACAAAGAAAGAAGCCAGACTCGGGGCGCCTGGGTGGCTTAGTCAGTTAAGCGCCTGACTTTCACTTAGGTCATGATCTCGCGGTTCGTGGGTTCGAGCCCCGCGTCGGGCTCTGTGCTGACTGCCAGCTCGGAGCCTGGAGCCTGTTTCAGCCTGTGACTCCCTCTCTCTCTGACCCTCCCCTGCTCACGCTATCTCTCTCTCTCTCTCCTAGAAATAAATAAAACATTTTAAAAAAAAAAAGAAGCCAGACTCAAAAGATTACACATCCTATAATTCCACTTACAGGATTTTTTTAAAAAATCTTTTATTTATTTCTAGGAGAGAGAGAGAGAGAGAGAGACAGCGTGAGCAGGGGAGGGTCAGAGAGAGAGGGAGTCACAGACTGAAATAGGTTCCAGGCTCAGAGCTGGCAGTCAGCACAGAGCCCGACGCGGGGCTCGAACCCACGAACCGCGAGATCATGACCTAAGCCAAAGTCGGACACTTAACCAACTAAGCCACCCAGGCGCCCCTACAGGATTTTTTTTAAAGGCAAAATTATAGGAACAGAAAATAGATCTGTGTCATCAGACACTTACGGTAGGGGTAAATCATGACTATAAAAGGTCACAGGGAAATTCTAGGGCTGATGGAACTATTCTTCATCTTGTTTATCATGATGGGTATATGATTGTATGCCTTTACAATGCATAGAACTGTACAGTTTTAAAAGTTCCAAGTTATTTTATGTAAATTTTTCAACAGTGAATTTAAAAGTAAAAAATTTGGGTTAGGGATCCGACTCTTGGTTTCAGCTCAGGCCATGATCTCAGGATTCTGGCTTCGAGCCGTGTTCTGAGCTCTGTGCTGACAGCACGAAATTCTCTGTCTCCCTCTCTCTCTGCCCCTCCCCTGCTCGTGCTTTCTCTCTCTGAAAATAAAGAAATATTAAAAAATAATAAAATAATATAAAAGTGAAATACTGAGGGACACCTGGCTGGCTAAGTTGGTAGAGCATGCAACTCTTGATCTCAGGATCTTAAGTTCAAGTCCCACACTGGGCAAATAGTTTCTTTATTTATAACCTTTTAAAAGTTTATTTACTTATTTTGAAAGAAAGAGAGTGAGCAAGGGAGGGGCAGAGAAGCAGAGAGAAAGAGAATCCCAACCAGGCTGCACACTGTCAGCACAGAGCCTGATGTGTGGCTTGAATCCACAAACAGTGAGATCATAACCTGAGCCAAAACCAAGAGTCAGTCGCTTAACCAACTGAACCACCCAAGAGCTCAAAAGTGTTTATATTTTAAAAATAAATAAAATCTTTAAAAACTAAATTAAAATTTTAAAAATAAGTAAAAGTAAAAATTTGAAGTATAATGTATAGGTATGTCAAGATGCACAAATCTCAAGCATAGAGCTCAATGAATTATTTCAGACTTAACACCTATAACTACTGCTTATGTCATTTTCCACCACCCTAAAAGGCTCCCTAGTTCCCTTTCCAGTCAATACCCCACCCAAAGATTACCGCTATTCTGACTTTTATCATTATAGCTATATGATTGGTTTTTGTTTAACAGCTCTATTAAGATATGACTCATATGCCATACATTCACCCATTTAAAGTGTGTAGTTTGGTACTTTTTAGTACAGTCACAGAGTTGTGTAACCAGTACCAGAATCTCTAACTTTAGAACATTTTTGTCATCCCAAAAAGAAACCCCATACTCATTATCAGTCATTCCTCATCCTGCCCTTCCCCAACTCTTATGATTGTTTTCTTTTACTTTTATTTTTTAAGTTTATTTATTTCTTTTTAGTAATCTCTATACCCAATGTGAGACTCAAACACACAACCTGAAGATCAAGAGTTGCACACTCTTACCAACTGAGCCAGCCAGGTGCTCTCCCATGATTGCTTTTTTAAAAACTGTATCTCTTTTGAGGGGCGTCTGGCTGGCTCAGTTGGTAGAGTACGTGACTCTTGGTCTCAGGGTCATGAGTTCAAGTCACAGGTTGGGTGTGGAGCTTACTTTAAGGGAAAAAAAAAAAGAGGGCACATGGGTGGCTCAGTCAGTTAAGTGTCTGACTTTTTTTTTTACGTTTATTCATTTACTTTGAGAGAAAGAGAGAGAGAGAGAGAAAGCATGAGTGGGGGAGAGGCAGAGAGAGAGAGAATCCCAAGCAGACTTTTTACTGTCAGCATGGGAACCTGATGGAGGGCTGAAACCCACAAACTGTGAGATCATGACCAGAGCTAAAATCAAGAGTCAGATGCTTAACTGACTTCACCCAGGTGCCCCAGCATATAACTCTTGATCTCAGCTCAGGCCTTGATCTCAGGGTCATGAGGCCCCACATTGGTCTATGTGCTGGGCATGAAACTTACCTGAAAAAAAAAAAAAGGAAAAAGAAACAAAAACTTTATTGGGGCACACTGTTTATGTGCAATGAGACGTGTCAATTTAAAGATCTCAATTTGATGAATTTTCACAGTTGTAGATACCTGTGAAATCACCAGCATTATCAAGATACATAACATTTCCATCACCCCTGGAAGATTCCTCCTGTTCTTTTGTAATCCATCCTTCCATCTGTACCTGGATCCAGGGACCCACTGATTTACTTTCTGTCACTATGCATTGGTTTGCATTTTCTAGAATTGTACGTAAATGGACTCATACAGCTGTTTTATCAGCTGTTTTATCTGGCTTCTTTCATCCAACATAATGATTTAAAATTTTTTTTTAATGTTTAATTTATTTCTGAGAGAGAGAGAGAGAAAGCGTGAGCGGGGGAGGGTCAGCAAGAGAAGGAGATACAGTATCTGAAACAGGCTCCAAGCTCTGAGCTAGCTGTCTGCACAGAGCCCGACGCGGGGCTTGAACCCACCAACCAAGAGATGATGACTTAAGCCGAAGTCAGATGCTTAACTGACTGAGCCACCCAGGCACCCCCATCTAACATAATGATTTTGGGATTCATCTATGTTGTTGTATCTACCAGTAATTTTCCTTCCTTTCTGTTGCCAGGTAGTATTCCATTGTTTGAATACACCACCTTCCACTGTTTTTGACAATAAAGTTTTCTTGCTGAAGACCCGGGCAGGCCTGACCTCAAACCCATAGCTTTCCCAAGTTCTGTTTGATTTCAGATGTAGAGGAAATGAATTAGTTCCACAGGTTCAATACTTCATCATTTTTGCTTAAGAAATGGTAGGGTGTGTATATGTGTTGAAGGTGGGGAAGAGAGAGGCCCTCTGGAAACATCAAAGCCACAGAGCATCAGTGTGTGGTTGATTGGTTACGTAAGGTACAATTTCATTGATTTGGTTACCTAAGGCCTAGTGGCTCAGGAACACTAACATTTAGGAGTTAGAGTCAGGACCAGGTGCCTTATAATTTTTCTTTTTAAAGATTTATTTTTTCTTTTTCTTTTTTAAATATTTTTATTTATTTCTAGGAGAGAGAGACAGAGACAGCGTGAGCAGGGGAGGGCCAGAGAGAGATGGAGACACAGACTCTGAAACAAGCTCCAGGCTCTGAGCTGGCAGTCAGCACAGAGCCCGATGCGGGGCTCGAACCCACGAACCGCGAGATCATGACCTAAGCGAAAGTCAGGCGCTTAACCGACTAAGCCACCCAGGCGCCCCCAGGCGCCCCTCTTTTTAAAGATTTCTTTAGGGGCATCTGGGTGGCTCAGTTGGTTAAGCATCCACTTCAGCTCAGGTCATGGTCTCATGGTTCATGCTCCATGTGGGGCTCTGTGCTCACAGCTCAGCATCTGGAGCCTGCTTCAGATTCTGCGCCTCCCTCTCTCTCTGCCCCTTCCCTGCTCGTGCTCTGTCTCTCTCTGTCTCTCAAAAATGAATAAACATTTAAAAAAACATTTTTTTTAAGATTTCTTTAAAATTTCTTAAAGTAATATCTACACCCAACACGGGGCTTTAAACTCACAACCCTGAGACCAAGAGTCTCAGGCTCCACCGACTTAGCCTGCCAGGCGCCCCAGGACCAGGGGCCTTATAAACTGAATTTTATTTCACCTTTGTAACAGTTCCATTTTCCAGCCCAAGGAACTAAGTCTCTGAAAGGTTAAGAGACTCATCAAAAATTTTGCCTGTGTAAGAAGCTTAGTCTTAGGTGACAGAATTCTGACTTTCTTGGGGCACCTGGCTGGCTCAGTTAGTGGGGCATGTGACTCTTGATCTCAGGCTTGTGAGTTTGAGCCCCACGTTGGGTGTAGCCCCACTTTTAAAAAAAAAATTAAAATTAAAACAACAACAACAGAATTCTGACATTTTCTCACAACCTTCTGAAGGAATTATAGACTTGATAGGCCTAAGGAAATTGCTTATGGCCCTGACTTTTTCTTGTCCAAACCAAGTGATTGTTTTTCTTTAACTAGTGACTAAGAGGATAAAGATGGGTGGCAGGGAGAAAGGCATGCTGCCTACCATCTGCACTGGCCATGCCCCTTCTGCTAATGTATGATAAACACAAGGCCAGGCCAGATGACAGTCAGTGAGGGGAAGCGATTTAAAGATATATGATCCTTGTTGGATAAACAGGAGCCCGAAATGTCCGTGGCGCTTTAGAAAGCCTGTCTGTGGGCTGGAGACGTTTTTGGCATGACTGCGGCTTTTCTAGTAAGCAAGGCTTTTTCTCCGTAGAAGGCTGAAAAGTCCAAAAGCCCCCAGTAAGAAAGATGAACAAGCTGAGTTATATTATTAAGATTTATTATTATTTATGATCATGGGAGGAATGTAAGCATACTCACCGTGAGGAGTTTGTGTGCTCTAACAAGATTAGGAAGCAAATGAAAATCACTCTTAATTCTTAACATTGAAAAATAAATGCACTCATCATTTTACTGTATAGCCTTTTAAATTTTTTTCTATTCATGAGTATGTTTTCATAATTGAGGTCATGCTATTAATACATGTCTGCCTCCTGCCTTTTTCGCTATTATATTCACAGCATTTCTCCATGTCACTAAAAATTATTCATAAATGTCACTTTAGTGGCGGTCATAGGATATTCTACTTTTGGTAGAATCCAACACCTATAATCATTAAGGCTGCTGCTTTTTAAATTTTTTTCTATTATTAATAATGCCTCATTGAACATCACTATGCATCAGTGATACTTATTTTCTAATCCTAAGAACAGATTTTTCAAAATGGAATTACTGGATCAAGTAGGGGCAACATTTACAGTTTTACAACATCCTGTATCCATCAGTAGTACTTGAAGGTGCTCATCTCCCAACACCCTAATAACGGCTATGAAAATTATTGTAGAACGTTCCAAATTTATGGATGAAAATGTGATACGTTGCTAATGGCCAGTTTTGCTCCCTGCCGGGTAGGTAAATTCATGAGACTCAGAAGTGCCCAAGAAGAGGAAGTGGAGGCCACCCCAAGGCAGTAGATTTCCTGCCTCGTGGGCCCTAAGACAGAGGCTGGCTTCTCTCAGCTTCCAGACTGTGCTTCACCCCATTGACTTTACAGAATCCATGTCTTTTTCCTTATACTCACTTCTGCTGTCCAGGCAGAAGTTCTCATCACGTCTTTATTTTTTTTGTCTCCCCTTATCACAAAATATGTCATGCCTGCTGACTTGTACATGGCTTATTACAAAGGTCTCCTAATTAGGTTTTCTGCCTCTAAGTTTCTCCCTTCACTAACTGTCTTCTGCAACTTTAAGATCTGACCACATCTCACCTCTGATGTAGTCTCCCTGCCCATTCTCCAGCCTCCTTTAACCATTACCTGGATGCTCATTGCCTGACAGGAACTATTTGAGCCTGTGCATGCACACTCCAACCTCACTTATGCGTATCTTCTGCCTCCCTGCCTTTCTCTACAGCCACACAGAAATACTCACAGGAGCTACATTGATTGAATGTTTCCTGTGTGCCAGGTACTATATGCAAAGTTCAAGCCACAGCTCACAGTCCTGCTGGATTGAGTGCTATCATATTATCCCATTTACCAGATGAGAAGACTGAGGCCCACAAGGATCAAGTGATTTGCACTAGTGTACACAGCTGGTAAGTGACTGATCCCAGAACCTATGTTTTCACCCCAGGTCCCCACACTTGGTCTTCTCCAGATAGCACTGTCTTCCAGGCCGTTGCCATTTTAGTCCCTGGAATTTCTTTAGGCCTAGAGGTAAATAAATCTTAAAGTCCTTACTAACTGTTGTCATGTTCTTCTGCTTCTATTTATTTCTCCAGGTACCCTGGTCCTTCCAGACAAAACAGGGTCCCTTGTATAGAGCATAGATCCCATAAACCCCACTGCAGAACATGTTTATTTTTTAATTTAATTTTTTTTTAAGTAGGCTCCATGCCCAATGTGGGGCTTGAACTCATGACCCTGAGATCAAGAGTCTCTACTGACTGAGCCAGCCAAGAGCCCCTGGAGCACGGTTTGTCAACAGAAGAATAAGGATAAATAAACTGTGCTATATTCCCACAATGGACTACTACATAGCAATGACAGTGAATCAGCTATTGCTGTACAGACCACAGAAATTAATCTCACATAATGTTGAGTTCAAGAAGCCAGACATAAAATCCACTGTGTGATTCCACTGCATGTACAATTTCTAAAATAAGTAAAACTAATCTGTGCTGTTAGCAGTCAGGATAGTGGCGACCCTTAGGATGACGGGAAGGATAGCGACGAGGCTGGCCCTCCAGGAAGGTGGACTGGTGATAATTCTGATTCTTGATCTGGGTGCTCACCTTCATACAGGTGTGTTCAGCTTGAGAAAATTCACACTTAGGATCTGTGCTCTGTATACTGTCCCTCACTAAGAAATCAAAAACAAAAGAAAACAAATACTTCGAAGACTCCTCAGTGTCTTGGAAATAAAATTCCAGCTGCCCACCAGGACCTACAAGCCCTATATTGCCTGGCCCTTATTTATATCTCAGACCCACCCCCACCCCCACCCCCACCCCTCTCAACTCTTCTTTACCTGTCCCCTTCAGCCTTTCAGACCCTCAGCCACACTAGGCTTTCAGCTCCGTGGGGAGACTGGGCTGCCACTTGGAGACCAGGGAAAGGATGTTATAGCCTGAAGCAAGAGAACAGGTATGAAAGGGTTCAAGTACTCCCTAGAGAGCTCTGATTTGCTTTTTTTTTTTTTTTCCCTTTAAACAATTGGCCACAAGCCACACTAAAAGAGAAGAACAACCCATAGATTTAGAGCTCCCTCTAAGAACATGGAAAAGACTCATCTCACTCATAGACCACTCAGAGCAGATGCCATGCTTATGCAACTGGATGAGCCAGGGCATTCAGACAGCTCCCTGACTGTCAATTCTGATTGTATGTGGAGGAGTGGTACAAGAGACACACTTTAAGTCTGTTACTAATTTGGGGCCAGCCATTACCTCTGAGCCTCATTTCCCCATCTGCAAAGTCAGATAATAACAGTGCCTGCCTTAGGGGCCATGGGTATTAGATGAGATAACCATATTAGGTGTGTGGCATGGTTCTTAGCACAGGCTTGTGCTTCCTTCCTTCCTTGACTGAACACCTACTATGTGCAGCGTACTGGGGATATAACAGTGAATGAGATAGCAAAAATCCCTGCCCCATGGAGTCAGTATTCTCTGGAGAGGACACAGACAATGGACTGGCAGTGAGCAAGTCAATAAATACTATCATAGGTGCTCTGAGGAAAAATAAGACAAAGGCATGAGGGCCCACTGAGTGCTGTCTGTTTTATATAAGGTGACAAAGGCTTCTCGGAAGTGGGTATTTCTGTTCCTAAAACTGTAAGAGGGTAAGAAGGAGAGAGAGAGAAAAAAAAAAAGGAAGGCAAGAAAGCTCCTAGAAGTTGTGTGAGTTAACAGTGGGCTCCTGGTTGGGGCGCCTGGGTGGCTCAGTTGGTTGAGCGTCCAACTTCTGCTCGGGTCATGATATCATGGTTTATGGTTTCAAGCCCCACATCGGGCTCTGTGTTGACAGCTAGCTCAGAGACTGGAGCCTGCTTCAGATTCTGTGTCTCCCTCTCTCTCAGACCCTCCCCTGCTCACACTGTCTCTCTCTTGCTCAGAAATAAAAAAAAAAAAAAAAGAGTGGGCTCCTGGTGGAGGGTAGCAGGAGCAAAGGCCCTGAGGCAGGAGTGTGTATGGCACAGAAAGGACACCCAAGTATGTGTCTGGGCAAGGGGTTCAGGGCCAGATAAATGGGGCTCAGTAGGCAGCAGTAAGGAAATTTGTTGCAGGTGAATTTCAGAGCCACTAAACAGTTTGGAGCAGAGTAGTGACAGGATTTCCATGCCCCTGGGGTGAAGACTATCCTGGAGGAGGCAAAGGGGGGAAGCTGGGAGGGCATAATAGTGGCTCAGACCAAGGCGACAGCAGGCCAATGGTGAGGAGGGGTTGGAGGGTATGTATTTATATATATATATATATATACATATAAATTATATATATATATATATAATGTATATATACTTAAGATTTGAAAAAATTTTAGGTAATCTCTATATCCAACGTGGTACTCAAACTTACAACCCCAAGATCGAGAGATCAAGAGTCACAAGCTCCACCAACTGAGCCAGCTGGGTGCCCCTCAAGATGTATTTTAGGGGCGCCTGGGTGGCTTAGTCGGTTGAGCGTCCGACTTTCACTTGGGTCATGATCTCGCGGTTCGTGGGTTCGAGCCCCGCGTCGGGCTCTGTGCTGACTGCCAGCTCAGAGCCTGGAGCCTGTTTCAGTCTGTGACTCCCTCTCTCTCTGACCCTCCCCTGCTCACGCTGTCTCTCTCTCTCTCTCCTAGAAATAAATAAAAAATATTAAAAAAAAAAAGATGTATTTTAAAGGTGGAGCCAAAAGGATTTACTGATCGCTCCTTCGTAGGGCACAGGAAAAGAGAAAGGTAAAGGATGATTCTAAGGCTTGGGGTCAGACAGCTGAAAGGAGGGAGCAGCCGGCCCCTGAGGTGGAGACAGCTAATGAATGGACAGACACATCCTGGAGGCAAAAGCAAGAATTCAGGTTCAAGGAGGGGGCGCCTGGGTGGCTTAGTCGGTTAGGCATCCGACTTTCACTTAGGTTATGATCTCAGGGTTCGTGGGTTCGGGCCCCACGTTGGGCTCTGTGCTAACTGCCAGCTCAGAGCCTGGAGCCTGTTTCAGTCTGTGACTCCCTCTGTCTCTGAACCTCCCCTGCTCACGCTCTCTCTCTCTCTCTCTCTCTCTCCTAGAAATAAATAAAAATATTTAAAAAAAAAAGAATTCAGGTTCACGGATGTTGACTTTGGGATGCCAGTGGACAGTCACATGGAGATATACTCCAGAAGTGAGGTGGGACCACAGAGAATGCATCTTGTTTAAAATACTCTGAATGTGGGGTGCCTGGGTGGCTTAGTCGGTTAAACGTCCGACTTTCACTTCGGTCATGATCTCACGGTTCGTGGGTTTGAGCCCCGCGTTGGGCTCTGTGCTGACTGCCAACTCAGAGCCTGGAGCCTATTTCAGTCTGTGACTCCCTCTGTCTCTGACCCTCCCCTGCTCACGCTGCCTCTGTCTCCTAGAAATAAATAAAACATTAAAAAAATAAAATAAAATACTCTGAATGTGACCTATTTATGCCTTTCAGCCCCTGGTGCAGCTGAGCCTCGGCGTTGAGCGATTGCTAATCCTCCCCTCCCCTCCACTCCAGGCCTCCCATCTGGTGCACCTTCCCCAGGTGTCAGCTGTGCTGGAAACTGCTCATCCCCGGCTCAGACTTGTTGTGTGACCTCAAACCACCTCTGGGAGGTGGTGGGGACAGGGGCCGAAACTCCCAGCATCTTCCCTCCCTCATCCACATCCGGGCCCCAGGAGGCTCCTGCTGGTGGCTAGCGCAGAATTGGGTGCAGCTGTTTGCTTTACAACGGGGACAATTGCGCCCACCCCCTCAGTGCTCCAGGGCACAGCTCCACACCTGTTCCCCACCCTCCTGCCCAGGTGCAGAGAACAAAAGAACACCCACTCACCAAGGTTATTACCTTGAAGAGGGCGGGGAGAAAGACTGCCTTAGGGAGAGCCCTATTTGGGAAAGGGAGAAAAACTCTGGGGAATTAGAAGGTTTGCATCTGCACGGTTTAATACATACAGCTTTCTTTGGTAATGAGAATGTTCTATATCTATACTGCCAGGTACGACAGCCACCAGAACTTGTGGCTATAAAGGACTTAAAATGTGGCTGGTGTGACTGAGGAACTCAAGTTCCAATTAAATTTAAATTTAAATAGCCACCTGTGCCTAGAGGTTGCCTTATTGAACACAGGTTTAACAGTTGGCTCTGTTACACATGTACATGATGATACATAGCAAGTAACATCTGTTGAGCACACACTTTGTGCCAGGTACATTGCATGCGTTCTCCTATTTACTCCCCACTACTACTCTGTTAGGAGTGTAGGAAAGGTGTTATTGTCCCCATTTTACTGATGAGGAAACTGAGGGTCAGAATGCCAACATCATTTGGCCAATGCTCCAGAATAAGGAAGTGCTGAAGGCTGAAAGGGAACACCCAAAATCACATTTTCAAACCCCACTCAGCTAAAATACACCCAAAGACCCCTGCGGGCTTTGCAACTTCTAGCTCTCTACAAATGAATGGAGTGTGCAAATTGCTAAAGGAATGCAAATCAGCCTACATTTGGGGGACAAAGCCCAGATTCTCTGGTCACACCCAGCATCTTTCTAGGCTGCGGGTGGGTGGGTCTGAGTGACAAGGAGGGACCTGGGAGGAGGGGCAGTTGGGGTGGGGGGTGGGGCCAGCCAGCTGGTGTCGGAGACCGGGGACATCAGCTGGCTGGCGGGCTGGCCGGCAGGCGGGCTGGCTCAGACAATGGGCGGGGGACCTGGTCAGAACCCTCCCCGCCCCCCACACCCGGCCCTCTCCCATACCCGGGCCAGCTGCCGAGGGCACCTTCTCCGATCCTAGGCAAGGCCTGCGGGGAGCAGGATAGCCTGGGCGGTGTGTGGAGGATGCTGGGGAGGTCTATCCTGAGTGACCTAGAAGAGGCGTGAGAGGCAGTAGTGGAAAAACAGGAAATTAGCAGCTTCTGTGGAGGTCTCCTTGGTGCCAGACTTTTCTGGGGGGCGGGGGGGAGGGAGATTTGCAAACGTCCTTCCATTCACTTCTCCCACAGTCCCCGTGGTAATAATAATAATAATAATGATAATGATTATTAGTAAAAGTGGTAACCTAGCGGCTCAACCCGCCTGTTTGGAATGGAAGCGATATCGTTATCTCCGTTCCTCAGGACCACCTGGGGAACCAAGGATTTTTATTCTCTACCTTTTCCGAAGGAGGAGCCTGAGGCTCAGAATGGTTGATATTCGTGCAGCATGGAAGACTTAGAAAACTTCCCTGCCTCACCTTAGTCTCCCACTCTTACTTTCTACTTGAATTTTTTTTTTTTTAATTTTATTTCTGAGAGAGAGAGAGGGAGACACAGAATCTGAAACAGGCTCCAGGCTCTGAGCTAACTGTCAGCATAGAGCCTGACGTGGGGCTCGAACCCACGAACCGTGAGATCATGACCTGAGCTGAAGTCGGATGCTTAACCGACTGAGCCACCCAGGCGCCCCTCTACTTAAAGTTTTATTTTAGGGGGTTGCAAATTATAGCCCTTGCCTGCCACACTGTTTTTTATGTGTGTGTGTGTATTCTTTTTACTGTTTATGAAGTGTTTACACCTTTAACTGTTGAGAAGACAAAAGAATGTGTTTGTGATATGTGAAACTTAACATGAAGTTCAAATTTTAGGTCTGTAAATGAAGGGTTTTCTGTTGTTTGTTTCTAAGTAGGCTCTGCACCCCAGCCCAAGGTGGGACTTGAGCTCAACGACCCTGAGTCAGATGCTGTACCAAGGAGGCCAGCCAGGCACCCCATTACGTGAAGGTTTTTTTGAACGCAGCTGACTTTTGTTTACATATGGTCTATGTCTAACTGCGACAACAGCGGCAGCCTATGTTTTACTGTTTGTTTGTTTGTTTTTAATTTATTTCTAGGAGAGAGAGACAGAGACAGCGTGAGCAGGGGACGGTCAGAGAGAGAGGGAGATACAGACTCTGAAACAGGCTTCAGGCTCTGAGCTGGCAGTCAGCACAGAGCCCGACGCGGGGCTCGAACCCACGAACCGTGAGCTCATGACCTAAGCGAAAGTCGGCTGCTTAACTGACTAAGCCACCCAGGCGCCCCTTACTGTTTGTTTTTAGAAGAGGTTTACCCACTCCTACCCTACCCCTTACCCTGGAGATGGCTCCAGAGGGAGACTGGAGACCCAAACTCAGGGTCCTCTCAGGGTGCTTCTCCTGGCAGTCCCTGACCCTTGGCTGCTGTTGATCCTAGCAGGTCTAAGTCCATCCTGAGAGCAGGAGTGTGTTATGGTATTCATGCATTCATTCCACAAACAGGCCTGGAGCACCTGCTGTGTACCAGGCACTGGTCTGGGCAGGAGGTACAAAGCAGATGTGATCCTTATCTACGAATATCAACAGTCACCCAGCTATTTCTAAATACAAACAGTACAGAGTGCTGTGAGCAGGGTGGATGGAAGTTGGAGAGCATTTGACAAGGGAGCCAGGTTAATCTGGCCATCAGAAGATCTTCCCAGAAAAGGTGATGGTAACATTTGAGGTCTGAAAAATTAGTAGGGTTCTAGAATGTAGGTATCCCCTTTTAGACTCACTTCCCCATTTCAATTCCTTTTCCCATTTCAAGTCTAGATCTTGACTCACATGAGATCCCTGACTTAGAGAGAGGGGGGCAGCTAGAGAGGCGAGACATTCCCCTCTCCATCATGAGTTGAAGCATTGAGTCAGGCACAGAAGGGAGGTAGATAAGTTGGCAATCACTTTTTTTAAAAATGATTGCATGGTACTTTTATGTAATAATTACAACAGTTTATTCATTATGTTATTGAATATAATTGGTTCGTTTGTAAACATTCAGCAAATATTTATTGAACATCTGTGTGCCAAGCACTGTTCTAGGTCTTGGGGATACAGTAAGCAAGACATGATAACCCCTTCCCTGGTGGAGTTTCTTAACAGTCTGTTACAGGAGGCAGTAAATAATGTATTGGATGTGTTAAGTGGTGACCACCACCATGGAGAAAAATAAAGCAGGAGCAGGTGGCAGACCATTTGAAACAGGGAGATAAGAGAAGGCCTCCCTGAGAAGGTAGCAGTTTAAGCAGAGAGCTGAGGATCTGTGTGGGTGTCTGGGGGGAAGCACACATTGATGAAACACTAAGATGCCAGCCATGAAATTCGAATCAATAGCATTCTCAAGTCATGAAATTCTAAGTAATAGAACTCTGGGGCCGTGGAATGCTAATCAATATTTCTCTGGTGCCATAAAATTCTAAATAGAATTCTCTGGTTGTGAAATTCTAACTAATAAAACTCTGAAACCATGAAATTCTAATCAATTAGGAAATCTCCCCAGGGTGCCTGGCTGGCTCAGTCAGAACATGTGACCCATGAGCTCCAGGTCCTGAGTTCAATCCCCACATTGGGTGTAGGGCTTACTTAAAAATCAATCAGTCCAGTCAGAAAACGTACATGTGAAAGCAGCTGGAGTGGGAGTTAACCAAGTGAAGGGAGGAATAATGCCCAGGAGGAAGGAACAAATAGCATGTACAAGAGTCCTGTGGCAGGAGGGTAGAGAGGTTGAGAGCTGGAAACTGCCCCTTACCCAGCCATTCAGTTGGTAAGACAAACTATCACAAAGGTATCTGTTTCTCTACCTGTGAGCCATGACATCAGAGTTTCAGCAGCAGGAAAGCTGGTAAAAATAGCATGCATAGATGCAACCGTAATCTCAGGGTCTTAAGTTCAAGCCCCACGTTAGCCATAATAAATAAATAAATAAATACCTTTAGGATAATTTGATATTGGTATGATATCCAAGTGCATGTCTATTTTCTCAGTAATTCATTTTATATCTATTTTACAAAAAGTATCATACCCTTGTTGCATCTTGTTCGTTGCATGACTTTGTATTGTACTTTGTTTTGTGTGACTTGTATGAAGGCAAGTTAAATGCATAGTGAAATGTCATTGAATTTGAAATCCTGAACCTGTCTTACAATTATGTTAATTTGTTTTATTACTGAATAAAGCTGACTTTGTGGAAACACAACTCTGTAAGGTCTTTGGAGTCTCAGCTCCATGCCTCTTGGCTTCTATTCTGTCCTCTTGTGTTTTCCTCCCCTCTGCATCTGTGCAAACGGAGGCTCTAAAAGGGTTCAACTTTTCCCAAAGTCCCCCAGGAAGCATCAGGCAGGGTAAAGTCTAGGTTACCAAGCCTCATCATTCTTTAGTTTCTACCACCTGGCAGCTGTGACCTTGAGCAAGTTCCTTAACCTCTCTGAGCTTGGTTCTTCCCTTTTTCAAAAAAGGAAAGAAATCAGTCTTACCTCCCAGCATTCTTAAGAGAATTAAATGAAACAATATGTGTTTAGCATACTGACAAGCTCTCAAGGTCAGCAAAGCTCTCAAGGTCAGCTATTGCTGCTGTTGCTCTCTTGTTACTGTAATTAGTGTAACCATAATAATTATTATTATTCACAATTATAATTAATTTTAGCCCAGGCCTCTTTCCCCTGCCTTTAAAGAATGCTTTGTGGCCTGAGCCCTGACTCTAAAACATAAGCTGGTTTCTATCCCCCTCTCTGCATGTCTGAAGTCTAAGGTGATCACTGGAAGGAGGAGGCTAGATAAAAGGACAGGGCACACACAGGAAGGGGTGCTGGGAATCTGGAGGCCAGGATGACCCAGAGCCACCTCTTTGTTTTTTTAAGATTTGATTTTATTTTATAACTTTATTTTTTATTTTATTTTTAATGAGAGAGCGAGCAAGCAGGGGGAAAGGGGTAAGGGGAGAGAGAGAGAATCCCAAACAGGCTCCACACTTACAAGGGGCTCCATCCCACAACCCTGGGATCATGACCTGAGCTGAAATCAAGAGTCGACGCTCAGCCTACTGAGCCACCCAGGCGCCCCTAAAGATTTTGTCGTTAAGTAATCTCTACACTCAGTGTGGAACTTGAACTCACAACCCTGAGATTAAGAGTAGCACGCTCCACCAACTGAGCCAGCCAAGCAGCCAGGCATCCCTTCTTTCCTTTTAAATTTTAAATTCAGTATCGTAAACATACAGTGTTATATTAGTCTCAGGCGTACAATGTTAATTTTTTTTTTTAATGTTTTATTTATTTCTAGGAGAGAGAGAGACAGCATGAGCAGGGGAGGGTCAGAGAGAGAGGGAGTCACAGACTGAAACAGGCTCCAGACTCCGAGCTGGCAGTCAGCACAGAGCCCGACGCGGGGCTCGAACCCACGAACCGCGAGATCATGACCTAAGCGAAAGTCGGACGCCTAACCGACTAAGCCACCCAGGTGCCCCGGGCGTACAATGGAGTGATTCAACAATTCTGTACATTACTCAACGCTTATCACGGTATGGTATAGGTATTCTTAATCCTATTCACCTGTGTCCACCCCCCCTCCCTTCTAGGGCCACCCCTTGGTATGCGTCTATGTGTGGGCTGACTTGGCTTTTTGGGGACCCACAAGCAAATGTGAATGCCTGGTAAGAGCCTACCTGGCTTGGGGCTGGCTGGTCCCTAAAGGTGGCTTTGGGGGGTCCCAGGGGGTCCCAGGAGACCAAGATGAAGCTCACACAGCTGCAGAAGCATCTGCAGCCTGGGAAGAAGGTGCCACTGGTGAAGCTCAGAGATGGTGCAGAAACTGTGGCCCTGTGATCACCCCCCCACGATGCCAGAAGCACCTGTAGCAGGTCAGACTCCAAGTAATGTGGGAGGCCCCTCCCTGGGCTGTGCCCATGGCTTGGAGAGAGAAGGGGACACAAGAAAGGACAGCAGAGAAGTGGTCTGAGGAACTCTTTTATTCCCTGGGAGCAGAGGGCGCCAAGAATGGGCACTGGCTTAGAGTCCTGATGAGTTCTGGTTTCGAATTCTGAGTCTTCTTCATGTCAATGGGGGCATTCCGACTCTGTAACCAGACAGACCAAACACCAATATTTGGCCAGCATTATTAGCTTTGTGACTTTGGACAAAAGCCCTGACCTCTCTGAGACTCCATTTTCAAATCAGTGAGCAGGACCTATACCTACTCCCTGGGGTGTGAGGACCCCAAGGATAGTGTGGGACCTGGCATATGGCAAGTGCTCATTAAATCTTGGTTATTGTCATCATGGAGTTACTCAGACGTTCTGATCTGCAGCGTCCTCAACTAGTGAACTGTTGGGATCAAGGTAAGGTCACGTGCAAGGCAGTGAATGGTAGGGACTTGGAGTTTCAGCTCTGGGGGCAGATCCCAGTTCTGCCTTGTGTGACTGTGGGCAGGTCCCTGGACCTTCTGAGTCTCCACTTACTTTTCTGCATAATGGGAAAGGTTTTAACGTTTGGAAGTGCATGGTCCTCAGTAGAGGGTTAGTGGGCCTCCATTGTCTTCATCCAGATGCTGCTCCCCAACTTGTGTAGGCTGACCTGTTGACCTTCTGACCAAATTTTTTTTTTTTGCACAAACATCTGAACAGTTGTTACTTCCTTAATTCTGGAAATGGGATTATTCCTCCTCCTTTTTCTTGGGTGGCAAAATTGAGGGCTCAGACAAGTGAAGGGACTTGTCAAAATACCACACAGACCTAGCTCCTGGATCATGGACTTGAGCCTGACCTTCCTTTCTTCCTTAAGCTCTGGAGATGTTTCCTTTTTTAATTTATTTTAATTTTTTCTTTAATTTTTTCTTTAAATTCTAGTTAGTCGACATACAGTGTAATATTGTTTTCAGGAGTGGAATTTAGTGATTTATCACTTACGTATAACACCCAGTGCTCATCACGACAAATGCCCTCCTTCATACCCTTCACCCATTGAGCCCATCCCCCGCTCACCTCTCTCCATCAACCCTCAGTTTGTTCTCTATTGTAGAGTTTCTTATGGTTTGTTTCCCCCCTTCCCTTATGTTCATCTGCCCCCTCTTCCTCCCCCCCTTCCCTTATGTTCATCTGCTTTGTTTCTTAAATTTCATTTATTTTTTTAAATGCAGAAAATCATATAAGATGACTTGCATTAAGGAATTAGCATTAAAAACACACAAACAAACACACACCCCTGAGGATGGCTATTACCCCAAAAACAGAAACTAACAAGTGTTAATAGGGATGTGGAATTGAAACTCTTGAGTACTGCTAATGGGAATATAAAATGGTACTATGGAAAATGGTATGGCAATTTTTCAAAAAAATTAAATATAGAATTACCACATGATCCAGCAATTTCACTTTTGGATATATATTCAAAAGAATTAAAAGTAGGAACTCAGGGGTGCCTGGCTAGCTCAGTTGGTAGAGTACATGACTCTTTTTATTTATTTATTTATTTATTTTTTACTTTTTATTTATTTCTAGGAGAGAGAGAGACAGCGTGAGCAGGGGAGGGTCAGAGAGAGAGGGAGTCACAGACTGAAACAGGCTCCAGGCTCTGAGCTGGCAGTCAGCACAGAGCCCGACGCGGGCTCGAACCCACGAACCGTGAGATCATGACCTAAGCGAAAGTCGGACACTTAACCGACTAAGCCACCCAGGCACCCCTAGAGTACATGACTCTTGATCTTGGGGTCATGAGCCCAAGCCCCATATTGGGCATAGAAATTACTTAAAAACAAGAAAAGGATGGGGCACCTGGGTGACTTAGTTGATCTGGAGTCCAACTCTTGATTTCAGCTCAGGTCATGATCTCACAGTTTGTAAGATCAAGCCTTAAGTCAGACTCTGTGCTAACATCTCGGAGCCTGCTTGAGATTCTCTCTCTCTCTCTCTCTCTCTCTCTCTCTCTCTCTCTCTCTCTCTCCCCCTCTCTCTGTCTGCCCATCCCCTCCTTTGGGATAAACAAACAAACAAAAAAGGAAGTAAAAAACAATTTTAGGAAATTAAAAAAAAACCATCTGGGTACCTTTTTCCCCAAATAGCCAAATATTGTTCTACAATTTTAATCAAGTTACTTCAAATCTTTTTTGTTTTCCTTTTCAACAAAAATGATAAAACTGAAATTGAAACCTCTTCTCCTCTATTCCACTGCTTTTGCTGCCTCCCCATAGAGGAGTTTGGTGTTTTTCACAAACGCTTCAGATGTTGGGTTTCCATAAATCCCATGAATGTTTTTATACTTGTATTTGTTTTCATATGAGTGTACTTACATTGCACTAAAATTGCATACAATATTATTTGTGTGTTTTTAAAATACCACATATTTCATCATATTTTTCCCACATCATCCTGCAAATTGATTTTTTCCACTTAACCTTATGTTTGTAAGATTCATCCATTTTGAGTTCATTCCCTTTAGCTGCTACAGAGTTTCCCATTGTATAAACAGACCACGTTTCATTTGTTTATTGTCAAAGAGAGGTATTTGCCAAGGTGAGCAAACTATTTGGTTTGCAATAATTTCCTGTGGCAAATAGTAAGGTTATTTATTGGTTTACAGTCCTATCTTTCCAGGCAAGAATTTCCTGGAACAGATAGTCAAGTCATGTTGATATCAGGGGTATCAGGGGCCTCGTTTCTTGGCCCCTGTTAGTTGAGTAACATGGAGGAAGGTTTTCTAGGTTCTTGTATTTATCCATTCCCCGACTGATGGACATTTAGGTTATTGCCAATACTCTGTTATCACATCCAGTGCTGCATAACCATAAACACTTTGTGAGAGTTTCTCCGAGGCCCCCATACAGAAACACAATTGCTAGCTAGCAAGATGTGAGCATCAGCCATTTTCCTAGAGTCCTGTATTCTCTATAGCCCATCTCTGTGACTCCCAGAAGAGGCAAATCTCCCTCCACAGCCACTAGAACAGACGGCAGGAACTGCCAGGGCTTTGCCCACACCGGCTGCCTGCCCACCCGCCTGCCCTCCCTTGTTCTGGCAGATTAACGGTGACCTGCGACCCTGACAGGCTGGCCACACTCCCGGCCAATTTCAGCCTGTCGAAAGGAGTCCCCAGGGGTGGTTAGGGCTTTGGGATGTGTTGGCCAGATGGGCCTGGGAGGTCTTGGGGTGGTTTATCCCAGGAAGCAGAGCAGGTGGGCAGCCCCCAGCACCCCCACCCCCATTTCCCCATCATGCATCACTGGGCTGGAGCTGGGGCCAGATGGTGGGGATGGGGCGGCCTTGCAGCTTCTGGCCTGACAAAGGAGCCTCTGTGCCGCTCCTCCGCCCTGACTGGTGTGGCTGGCCTAGTCTGACTGCCAGTCACTCTCAGCCCTGGCCTGCCTTGCCCTGGGCAGCCTTTCTGCCTAGAAGGTCCCTTCCCCCATCCCATTTGTGGGGAAGTTGCCCAAGCAATGTTTCTGAAGAACCTTGGACTTGGAAACCCACTCAGCATCCACCTGAGAGTGAGCAAGTATGACCCAGGCAGTGTTGCCCTGTGGCTATGCCAGGTCATAGACTCAAATACACTAATAAGGGATGCCTGGGTTGCTCAGTTGGTTAAGTGTCCAACTTTGGCCTAGGTCATAACCTCGCCATTCCTGAGTCTGAGCCCCACGTCGAGCTCTTTGCTGACAGCTCAGAGCCTGGAGCCTGTTTCAGATTCTGTGTCTCCCTCTCTCTCTCTTTATGCACTTCCCTCACTCCCCCGCCCCTTCCTCTGTCTGTCTGTCTCTCTCAAAAATAAATAGTAAAAAAGCTTTTTTAAAACAAATTTAAAAAGACCAGAAAACAAAAATAAATGCACTAATAAGATCAAGTGTAATGGGCCAGGTAGGGATTACTGCAAACTGGTGCCTGGCATTCAGTGAGCCCTCATCAGTGGTCTCTACTATTGTTCCAGAGGGGGAACTGAAGCCTAGAGAGGAGCTTGCTTGCAGAAGAGTCTCCTGATTAGGAGAAAAGACTTGGGAGTCAGCCTCCCCTGAGTTAATTCCAGATCTGCTCCTGAGAGTGAGTTCTTGGGATCACCAAAGCTCTCATTCCTCATCTGAAACGGGGCTAATTAAATCTTTATCAGAGAAAACAATCCTGAGGGAGAGGTAAGATGATGCCTGGAAAGCATCTGGTACAGAGTAAGCCCCCAGGACAGAGGGGCTAGTCTCATTAGTATCCTGGGATCCAGAAAGAGGGTGCAGACACTGCTAGAGACAGGTAATCCTCAGGGCGAGGAGAGGAGGGACCTAGGGCATCTGTAGTTGACTGGTTCAAGTGAGATCTGCCTGAGGACTTCCCCAGTTACAGTGTGTAATCTTCTTGATCAGGACCCTGTTTCCTTATCTGTAAAATGGGTTAAATGACAGTACTTCATAGGCTGTGAGGGTCAAGTCAGTTTTCACCTGGAGAGCTTACGGACCATAGTCAGTCAGTATTAGTTATTACTGGGAGGCAAGGAGTCATTTCTGACCCCCCTCATCCAGGCTAGGGTTTGGAAGGTCTCCACATCAGATCTGTCTTGGGGCACAGCAAAGAAGAGGAAGGGGGAAAAGCAGGCCTGGGGATCTAGGGGCCGTGGGGTCCCTTCTGGCTGCTGCCTCTACTTTGCTGGGGGACTCTAGGCTTCTGGGGAGTGGATGATGTGACCTCCACTGTTTCTCAGGAGTCTGGGGTCCTCTGACCTGGGCAAGGGCATGAGGGAGGGAAGGAGGTCGGGGGAGGGTGGCTAGCAGGGGCTGACCATGGAGCTGCGGCCAGACCGGCCCTGATGCGAGGTGGCCTTCAGGGTTCCCTCCCCGCACGCGGGATCCGGGCGTGTTCCAGCTGGGTCCTTGATGCCAACTGAAGTCTATTAATATCAAAGTAATAAGGTAATTACTGTGATTTGGGAAAATTACTAGTGAATGCTTTTGAGGGAATTTTGGAGCAGAGAGAAGGGTGAATGAAACATCTGTGAGGAAAAGATGAAGGATTGTTCTAGATGTAGCATAAGGGTGTTAGGCTCTGGGCCCAGGGGGAGCTCCTTGTACACTCCCCAGCTTGGGACTCCTGCAGGGAGTGAATGCAGGAGTGTGTGTGTGTGTTGCGGGTAAGGTTTGGGAGAGGAACGGGGTGGGGGTGGAGGGGGAGTCTTCGGGGGAGGGGTGCGTGTAGGATTTTTCAGGCCCTAAATTACCCTCGCAGAGTGCAGGGTGAAGGACTAGGCCTGGAGCTAGAAGCCAATCTCCTTTTCATTCCCCAGCCTGCAGCCTCTGTGAGCGATCTCTAGCCCCACAATCACCCCAGTTCTGAGCCCTCTGCCTGGAGAAGGGTTAGGCAGAAGACCCCTGGGTCACAGAGGCTAGGAAGAGCGTAGAAGCAGGGGTTGTCAAAGTGTGACTCTTGGACCATAGCATGGTCATCACCTGGGGACTTGCAGACCTGCTGTCTCAAACTCTGGGATGGGTCCCCGGCAATCTACATTCTAATAAGCCCAGAATAGACGTGTGAGATGATAGGCAGGGCCAGACCTGGGAAATGGAGCATGAAGACCACTTGGAGAGGTTTTTAGGAGTTTGAATCCATAGGAATTGATGACAGGGTGGACGTGGAAGATAGCATGGTAATAGTAGTCATAGAAGTAAGAACAGCTTGGGGCACCTGGGTGGCTCAGTCAGGTAAGTGGCAGACTTCGGCTCAGGTCATGATCTCGCAGTTCGTGAGTTTGAGCCCCACGTCAGGTTCTATGCTGACAGCTCGGAGCCTGGAACCTGCTTTGGATTCTGTGTCTCCCTCTCTCTCTGCTATTCTCCCACTTGTGCTCTCTCTCTGTCTCTCTCTTTCTGTAAAATAAATAAACATAAAAAAAAGAAGAAGTAAGAACAGCTTGGGGCACCTGGGTGGCTAAGTCGATTAAGCACCTGACTTCAGCTCAGGTCATGATCTCATGGTTTGTGAGTTCAAGCCCCGTAGTGGGCTCTGTGCTGAACAGATTATGCTTCAGATCCTCTGTTCCGCCCCCCTGCCCTGCTCATGCTAGCAGGCTCTCTCTCTCTCTCAAAAATAAACTTTAAAAAAAGAAGTCAGAAGAACTGAATCTATACCGTGCACTTATTTGATGAGACACTGTGCTTAGCACTTTCACCTGCACAAAACCTGTCATGGGCAGGGATGACTGTGATCCCAGTATTCTGGATAGGAGACTAAGGAACAGAAAGGCTAAATGCCTGAGGCCCCACAGCTGTGGAGCCAGTCTTCAGATACTGGAATTTTGCTTCCTCTCTGATTCCAGCCTGAGGAGGGTGGTTGGTGATCTGAGTGAGCAGTAAAGACGGCTCAGGGGAGAAATAATTTTAGGGGAGCCCAACAGTACTTTGATTTTAAATTTACTCAGCACTTACTATGTGTATTTGCTGTGTATTGTCACATTTAAATATCACTTTGTTGTGGGGAGCTGGCTGGCTCAGTCAGAAGAGCACGTGACTCTCAATCTGCGTTGTGAGTTCAAGCCCCACATGGCCTATAGAGATTGCTTAAATAAATAAAAATAAATATAAATGGGGCACCTATTTATAAAAAAATAAATAAAAAATAAATAGGGGCATCTGAGTGGCTCAGTTGGTTAAGTGTCCAACTTTGGCTCAGGTCATGATCATGGTTTGTGAGTCTGAGCCCAGCGTGGGGCTCTGTGCTGACAGCTCAGAGCCTGGAGCCTGCTTTGGATTCTGTGTCTCCCTCTCTCTCTGTCCCTCCCCTGCTCACGCTTTGCCTCTCTCCTAAAAATAAATAAACATTAAAAATTAAAAAAAAATTTTTATGCTTTTTATTTATTTCTGAGAGAGACAGACAACATGAACAGGGAAGGGCCAGAGAGAGGGAGACACAAAATCCGAAACAGGCTCCAGGCTCTGAGCTAACTGTCAGCACAGAGCCCAACGTGGGGCTCAAACCCATGACCTGAGCCGAAGTTGGACGTTTAACTGGCTGAGCCACCCAGGCACCCCTAAAAAAATTTTTTTTAAATAAATAAATGTCATCCTGATCCTCTACATACTACAACTATCCCTATTTTACAGATGATGCAGTTAAGGCTCAGAAACAGAGTGAGCTAGGGACGCCTGGGTGGCTTAATCGGTTGAGCGTCCGACTTTCGCTTAGGTCATGATCTCGCGGTTCGTGGGTTCGAGCCCCGCGTCAGGCTGTGCTGACTGCCAGCTCAGAGCCTGGAGCCCGTTTCAGTCTGTGACTCCCTCTCTCTCTGACCCTCCCCTGCTCACGCTGTCTCTCTCTCTCTCCTAGAAATAAATAAAAAATTATTTCGAAAAAAAAAAAAGAAACAGAGTGAGCTGCCCAAGGTCACATGGTGAGCAGCCCAAGAAAAATTTCAGGCAAGGCAGTAAGAATTTGGAATCCTGGCTCTTAATCCAGATAGGCAGACCCTAGACTTGGTGGGGACTCATCCTTACCCAGAGGTGGTTTTACTGCTTCTTGTCCATTTGGAACATGTGTGTTCCCAAGCTCCCAAGATAGGACCAGGCATAGGGTATGTACAGAATGAATGTCTGTTAAATGCCATTAATAACATTTGTCTAAATAGAACAGTCTATGGAAGCCAGAAGAAGGAATTAAAATTTAAGGAGGCTCTCCCATGTGCCAGGCATCTTAGACAGGGTCATTTAATTCTCTCAGAGCCCTTTAGCCTTTTGTTTTATTATCCCCATTTTACAGATGAGGAAAGTAAGACTCAGAAGTGATATGTTTGAGGTCACACATGGTGTTAGTGGAAGAGTCAGGGTTTGAGGCCAAGTCTGCCTGACCCCCAAACTGGTTCTTTTTCCATTGGCTGGCTCAGTGACTGAGAGGTAGGGGTGTGGAGATGGCATTGGCTCAAAAAATGGTGGCTGGTAATTATTATTATTATCACCATGTATGAAATTGATGTATAATCCTCACATGAGGAGGGGCGCCTGGGTGGCTTTGTCGGTTAAGTAGTCGACTTTGGTTTAGGTCATGAGTTTGAGCGGTCTGTGAGTTCGAGCCCCACATCAGGGTGTGTGCAGGCAGCTCAGAGCCTGGAGCCTGCTTCGGATTCTGTGTCTCCTTCTCCTCTTTCTCTCCCCCTTCTCCACTCACGCTCTCTGTCTCTCTCTCAAAACTAAATAAACATTAAAAAAAATTTTTTTTTAATCCTCACATGAGGAAGGGAAGAAAGTACTTCACCCATTCTAGACTCCCATCTTCTTCTACCAGGGCTGAAATGGTCAGCCTGCCCTGGACCCTGCTGCCCTGGCTCTCTGCTGCCCTCTGCTGGCACCAGTCAGATGTGGCGCTAGGATGTGGAAACCAGGGGATGTGGAAATGTGGAGACCAGCATCATGAGCTGGTCTCTAGCTTATTAACAGTGTTGTCTTTTTGGTTTTGGGTTTGTTTGTTTGTTTGTTTGTTTGTTTGTTTGTTTTTGCAGTGACCAATACTGGGCGGGTGGGGAACAGGGGTAGTGAGGCTCTCTAGGGCCTCTGAGGAACAGAGCTGTTGAGACTCTTTAGGGCCTCTGGTTCCTCCCTTGTGAAACGCTGGATTTGGGACTAAAAGCTCTCAGATGCAACTCTGACTCTGTTTTCTGCCAAGTGTGACACCTTCCTCATTCCTCATTATCTCTAGGAAGAAAGCCAAACCTGTTGCCCTGGGTCCTGTCCCATGTACTTCTAGCCTCTGAAACCTTGCTACTGACCTGAGGATTATCAAAACCAATTTAAACTATTATCATCCCCCCACAAAGTTTATTTGCTTGCTGGGGGGATAGAATTAGAGCCCCAGGATGCATGTCTGGTTTAAGAGAAAAAAAACCCTCTCTTAATCCCCACTCAACAAAACACATCCTATAGCAAATTTCCTGCTTCCTGAGATGGTTGTTTAATCTTGCTCTCTCCTCTTCTGCTTGATTTCTATGCCAGGGCTCAATCCTTGGCCCATTTTTCTTCTTTCTCTGCTCTCTTCCTATGTTATCTTCCATTATCACACACTTTCAACATCTTCCAACTGCTGTTGATTCTCCCTGACTTCCTGCACCTAACTTTTAGCAAGTCTTATCCATCTTTCCTCCTCAATACTTCTTTTTTTAAAATTTTTAAATGTTTTATTTATTTCTGAGAGAGAGAGAGAGGCAGCACGAACAGGGGAGGGTCAGAGAGAGAGAGGGAGACACAGAATCCTGAAGCAGTCTCCAAGCTCTGAGCTAGCTGTCAGCACAGAGCCTGACGCGGGGCTTGAACCCACGATCTGGGAGATCATGACCTGAGCCGAAGTTGGGCGCTTAACTGACTGAGCCACCCAGAAACCCCTCCTCTTCAATACTTCTTAATTATATTTATTCCTCTCGATCCCTGCTATAGCCACTCCCTAGTTCTAGTAGCCACCATCTGCCAAATGGACAACTTCAACAGCCTCTGTGCAGATTGGATTTTCCAAAGATGGCCATCATAATAACTCCTATCCTATGTACTCCTCTAGAATCTTCTCATTCTTTCATCAGTCAAATTCCTCTCCTCTTGAATATGGGAGGACTTCTGTGACTGTCTTGGCCAATAGAGCACTATAGAAATGATGTTATGTGAATTTCCAGCCTAGATCATAAGAACACCATGACCTTTCACCTTGCTTCCTCGGAACACTTTAACTTGCACCCCAACCACCATGCTGTGGGGAAGCCCAGCAGTGCATGGAGAGGAACAGAACCCCCCAATTCCCCAGGACCACCTGGCCTCCCAGCCAAGGAGTCCATATCAATTGGCTAGGCTTGTGAATAAGCTATCTTGAAAATAGATCTTCCACCCTGCAGACAAGCCACTGCATCTATGGTATGTGAGATAGAGATGAACAGTCCCCACTGAGCCCCGCTCCAATTACAGATAGTAACACAATTGACTGTCACTGTTTTAAGCTCTGAGTGGGGTTGTAATATATAACCTGAATAGTCTTTTAAATGGTCTCCTTGCAGGGCACCTGGGTGGCTCAGTCAGTTAAGCGTCCAACTTCGGCTTAGGTCATGGTCTTATGGTTCATGGGTTTGAGCCCCATGTCAGGCTCTGTGCTGACAGCTCAGAGCCTGGAGGCTGCTTCAGATTCTGTGTCTCTTTCTGTCTGCCCTTCCCCAACTCACGCTCTGGCTCTTTCTCACTCAAAAACATTTTTAAAAATTAAAAAATATATATAATGAAAATCTAACTAAACCATGGTGATAGTCACACACCTCTATAAATATACTAAAAACCAGGCTAGCAGCACAGAGCCTGACCCGTGACTTGAACCCATGAACTACAAGATCACAACCTGAGCCAAAGTTTTGCACTTAACTGACTGAGCCACCCAGGTACCCCTATATTTTCTTTTATTATTATTATTTAAATTTTTATTATTTTTGAGAGAGACAGAGAGACAGAGAGCAAGCAGGGGAGAGGCAGAGAGAGAGGGAGACACAGAATCGGAAGCAGGCTCCAGGCTCTGAGCTGCCAGCACAGAGCCTGATGCAAGGCTTGAACTCACAGACGGTGTGGTCATGACCTGAGCTGAAGTCGGCCACTTAACCAACTGAGCCACCCAGGCAACCCAATATTTTCTTTTTTTAAGAATATAATTTTTTTAATGTTTATTTTTGAGAGAGAGAGAGAGGCAAAGTGTGAGCAGAGGAGGGGCAGAGAGAGAAGGAGACACTATCTGAAGCAGGCTCCAGGCTCCGAGCTGTCAGCACAGAGTCCAATGTGGGGCTCAAAGTCATGAACCATGAGATCATGACCTGAGGTGAAGTCAGATGCCTAACCAACTGAGCCATCCAGTGCTCCTGTTTTTGTTCTTATCTTTGGGGAAAATTTTTTTCTTTTTGTATAGAGAGAATGTGCGCAGGGAGGAGCTGAAAAAGAGGGAGAGAGAGAATCTGTTTTAAAAAAACCTTTTTAATATTTATTTTTGAGAGAGGGAATGTGCAGGGTGCACATGTGTATGCAAGTGGGGGAAGGGCAGAGAAAGAGGAAGAGAGAGAATCCCAAGTAGGCTCCTTGCTGTTAACACAGAGACCGACGTGAGGCTCCATCTGACAAACCGTGAGATCACGAGCTGAAATCAGGAGTTGGATGCTTAACTGACTGAGCCCCCAAGCGCCCCTGTTTTTTTTTGTTGTTGTTATTGTTGCTGTTGTTTTGTTTTTTTAAGTAGCCTCCATACCCAGCATAGGGCTTGAACTCAAAACCCTGTGATCAAGAGTCCCATACTGTACCAACCGAGCCACCCAAGCACCCCGGATAGACCGCATTTTGGTTATCCATTCATCGGTTCATGGACATTGGGATTGTTTCCACCTTTTAGCAATAGTAATAATAATAAGAAGAACGCTGTGAACAATTGTGTATAAATTTTTGTGAGGTCAAATATTTTCAGGTATATACCTGAGTAGAATAACTGGGTCCTATGATAACCCTATATTTAACACTTAAGGACTTGCCAAACTATAAAACTAGAATAATTTATTTAAATTTTTTTAAATTTTATTTAAAATAAAATAAAATAAATAAAATATTTTTCGGGAGGATGTCACCTGGATGGGTCAGTCAGTTGAGCATCCAACTCTTGGTTCTGGCTCAGGTCATCATCTCACGGTTTCTGGGTTCAAACCTCAGGTCGGGCTTTGGGCTGACAGCTTGGAGCCTGCTTTCACTTCTCTGTCTCCCTCTCTCTGCTCCTCCCCTGCTTGCACTCTCTATCAAAAATAAACATTAAAATTTCTTTTATTTATTTATTTATTTATTTAAAATTTGGGGACCTTTTCTCAAACAGCAGATTTATCACCTTCTTTTATTTTTGTTTTGTTTTGTTTTTTTGAGAGAGAGAGAGAGAGACAGCGTGAGTAGGGGAGGGTCAGAGAGAGAGGGAGACACAGAATCCGAAGACAGGCTCCAGGCTCTGAGCTAGCTGTCAGCACAGAGCCTGACGCAGGGCTCGAACCCACAAACCGTGAGATCATGACCTGAGCCGAAGTCAGACACTTAACCGACTGAGCCATCAGGCGCCCCTAAAATTTCTTTTAAATAATAAAGATCAAAAAAAATTTTAAGTAAACTTTACTTTCAACATAGTGCTCAATCTTGTGACCCCAGGATCTAGAGTCACCTGCTCTTCTGACTGTGCCAGCCAGGTGCCCCACACATAGACTCTTTTCTTTTTTTCTGTCCTAATTTTTCAATTAATTTATTTTGAGAGAGTGAGAGAGCGTGCGTACAAACATAAGCAGGGGAGGAGCAGAGACAGGAAGAGAGAGAGAGAACCCCAAGCAGGCTCTGCACTGCCAGCGCAGAGCTCGACATGGGGTTTGAACCCACAAACTGTGAGATCATGACCTGAGCCAAAGTTGGACACTCAACCGACTGAGCCACCCAAGCACCCCCAGGTGAATAGTTTTTATTTTTATTTTCTTTCTTTTTAAAATTTCATTTATTTATTTTGAGAGAGAAAGAGAAAGCCCAAGTAGGGGAGGGGCAGAGAGACAAGGAGAGAGAGAGAGAGAGAGAGAGAGAGAGAGAGAGAGAGAGAGAGCACTGTCAGCTTGGAGGCCAATGTTGGGCTTGAACTCATGAACTGTGAGATCATGACCTGAGCTGAAACCAACAGTCAGGACCTTAACCAACTAAACAACCTAGGCACCCCTCCTTTTGTTGTTGTTTTTTTTTTGTTGTTGTTGTTGTTGTTAATTTAAGTCCAATAAAACCTTGGTTTGCGAGTATAATTTGTTCCGGAAACATGGTTGTAATCCAAAGCACTTGTATGTCAAAGTGAATATCCCCATAAGAAATAATAGAAACTCAGGTGATTCATTCCCAACCCAAAAATATTCAAATAAAAATGATACAATACTATAATACAAAATAATAAAGAAAATACAAAATATAAAGAAAAACAAATTAACCTGCACTTACCTTTGAAAACCTTTGTGGCTGGTGTGAGGGAGACAAGAGAGCGGAGGGTTATTGTGTAAGACAACTTTCACTATCACTAACAGAATCACTGCTGTCTATTGGCTCAACGGAATCTTTTTCTTTTCCTGCAACTTTAACAAGGAACTTATCCAATGACACTTGCTTTTGCCTCCTTTTGAGGGCTTCTGGGAAATGTGACGTAGCACTGACGATCACCCACAATCCTGCAGTGAAAGAGAAAGAGAGAGAGAAAAAGAACCATTGGCTCAGTTGTGATCATGTGACATTCAGCATCATGCCTGTACTACTCATATTGCAAGACGTTGCTTATTTGTTAAATTAAAATTTATTAGAAGTGTTTGCTCGTCTTGCAGAATACACACAAAACAAGTTACGTGAAATCCAAGATTTTCTGTAATCTCTGTGCCTAATGTGGGGCTGGAACTCATAACCCTGAGATCAAGAGTTGCTCTTCTGACTGAGCCAGCCAGGTGCCCCCAAACTTTAATGATTAAAACTGTTTTAAATTTTCCAAAAAGTAATGAGCATATTACAGAGAGTTCCCATACATTTCACGTCAAATTTTCCTTATTAATAATATCTTACATTATTATGGTACATTTGTCATAATTAACCAATGTTGATACATTATTAATTACCTAAAGTTCATACTGTATTCACATTTCCTTAGTTTTTGCCTAATGTACTTTTTTTCTGTTCCATCGTCCTCCAGGAAACCACACTACATTTAGTTGTCATGTCTCCTTAGGCTCTTCTTGGGTGCGACAGTTTCTCAGACTGTCCTTATTTTTGATAACCTTGGCAGTTTTGAGAACTGGTTGGGTATTTGTAGAATGTCACTCTATTAGGATTTGTCTGATGTTTGTCTCATGATTAGACTTAGGTTATAGGGTTTTTTTTCCCCATATTTATTTATTTTTAAGAGAGAGAAAGAGAGATAGAGTGCAAGCTGGGGAGGGGCAGAGAGAGAGGAAGACACAGAATCTGAAGCAAGAGAGTCTGACGCGGGGCTCGAACCTATGAACCATGAGATCATAACCTGAGCCAAAGTCGGACACTTAACTGACTGAGCTACCCAGGCGCCCCTAAATATTTTTAATACTTAAAAGAATTTACTTCCTAGGTCGGCTTGAAGATTAAAGGAGATGATCTATGGAAAGCAGTTAGGTTAAGCAATGGATCATGTAAACTTGCGTTATTGCTGCCATAATTGGGTCTGCTTCCTGCCCTGGAGCCCGTGCATAGAGACCTTTCTACTTGACTAGGGTCCCAGACTCTAGGTCCAAGGGGTTGGGCCTACAGGGCCTTCAGTGGGAATTTGAGACTAGTAAATTGGGCAACTCCCCTTCCTCTTTCCTTTGCCCTCCCCCTTCTCATCCCTTGAACCTGAACTGGTTTCCTCTGGGAACTCTGCCCTGGGGTTTGGTGGGGAGCCAGGCTTGTGTGTGTGTGTGTGTGTGTGTGTGTGTGTGTGTGTAAGCCCAATTCCTGAGCCACAGCAGCAGAGAGGCATCAGCTGACCACAGTGGTATTCCTCCAGGGAATTGGTACAGGGTTCCTGGGGGCAGGCTGACTGAGGAACAGCTGATTGGCATTGTCCATACTGTGTGATCACAGACACACACATACACAACACTCACAAATCTGCACATAAAACACCCATACACATACTCATATATATATACACACACAGATACACATGTACGTATACACATGTGTACATCACTCTTTTTTCTGGCTCTACATCCTCTTCCTTCTCTGCTAGCCTTCTCTTATTCTGTGCACATCACCCTTCTCCTTCCTCCCTTCCCATTATAACCATTGAAAACAGTCCCCTAGGGGAAGAATTCTGTATTAGGGCTTTTTCTCACCAAGTTTGTCTGGGTCTCATTAAGTCTTTTTTAAGCAGGGCAATACGTGGAGGGACTTTTAAGAATCTGGCTTCAGGCTTGGGTCCTGGGAGAGGAGTCTGGTCTCTTGTCTCTCTGGTCTCTTGCCTCCTGCTTGATTCCTCCTCTTTTCCTTCTCTGTCTTCTGAGGGAAGCTTCCAAGAGCCAAGAAGGATGTAGTTCTCATTTATCATAAGTGTTTACTTTTGTAAGTAACTTACTTGGTAAGTGTCCCTAATTTTCTCAGGTCGTTCCACCATATTTTTTTTCCTATTTTTTTTCTTTTTTTTTTTTTTTTACAAATAGTTTATTGTCAAATTAGTTTCCACATAACACCCAGTGCTCATCCCCACAAGTGTCCTCCTCCATGCCCATCCCTCCTCCCCCGCCACATCCATCAGTCCTCAGTTTTTGTCAGCATTCAAGAGTCTCTCATGGTTTGCCTCTCTCCCTTTCCCCCACCATTTCCGCCCTTCTTCTCCCCCTTGGTCCTCCGTTAAGTTCCTCCTAATCCTCCTATACGTGCACACATATGATATTTGTCCTTCTCTGCCTGACTTCTTTCGCTCAGCATAACACCCTCAAGGTCCATCCATGTTGCTACACATGGCCAGATTTCATTGTTTCTCATTGCCATGTAGTATTCCATGGTATAGATAAACCACATCTTCTTGATCCATTCATCTGTTGATGGACACTTAGGCTCTTTCCATGTTTTAGCTATTGTGGAGAGTGCTGCTATGAACATTGGGGTACATGTGCTCCTATGCATCAACATTTCTGTATCCCTTGGGTAAATTCCCAGCAGTGCTATTGCTGGGTCATAGGGGAGTTCTATTGTTAGTTTCCTTAGGAACCTCCACACTGTTTTCCAGAGGGGCTGCACCAGTTTACATTCCCACCAACAATGTAGGAGGGTGCCCGTTTCTCCACATCCTCGCCAGCATCTAGAGTTCTCTGATCTGCTCATTTTAGCCACTCTGACTGGCGTGAGGTGGTATCTCAGTGTGGTTTTGATTTGTATTTCCCTGATGAGGAGGGATGCTGAGCATCGTTTCATGTGTCTGTTGGCCATCTGGATGTCCTCTTTGGAGAAGTGTCTGTTCATATCTTCTGCCCATTTCTTCACTGGGTTGTTTGTTTTTTGGCTTGTAGTTTGGTGAGTTCCTTATAGATTTTGGATATTAACCCTTTATCTGATATGTCATTTGCAACTATCTTTTCCCATTCCGTTGGTTGCCTATTAATTTTCTGGGTTGTTTCCTTTGCTGTGCAGAAGCTTGTTCCACCATATTTAGAGCATAAAAATCATACTTTTTAAAAAGTTTATTTGAGAGAGAGAGAGCGAGAGCATGAGCAGGGGAGGGGCAGAGAGGGAGAGAGATGATCCCAGGCAGACTCCGAGTTATCAGCACAGAGCCCCACATAGGGTTTGAACCCATGAACTGTTGAGATCATGACCTGAGCTGAAATCAAGAGTCAGATGCTTAACCAACTGAGCTACCCAGGGGCCCCTAAAAGTCATACTTTTAAAGTAGCAATGCACAGGGGCACTTGGCTGCCTTAGTTGGAAGAGCATGTGATTCTTGATCTCTGGGTTGTGAGTTTAAGTCCCACATTGGGTGCAGAAATTGCTAAAACAAAATATACTTAAAAAAATATCAATGCATAATGCTATATTTCCTTCTTTCTTCCTCCCATCCTTCCTTCCTCTCTCACTTTCTGTTTTTCATATTTATTGAATATCATATATATGTCAGACCTGTGTGTGTGTGTTAGTGTGTCTTTTTTTAAAAGAATTTTTAAAGTTTATTTATGTATCTTTGAGAAAAAGTGAGAGAGCAGGGGAGGGGCAGAGAGAGAGAGAGAGAGAGAGAGAATCTCAAGCAGGCTCTGTACCATAAGTGCCATCAGTGCCAAGCTGGATGAGGAATTCAAACTCAGGAACAGTGAGCTCATGACCCATGAGGAAATCAAAAGTTGGATGTTTAACCAACTGAGCCACCCAGTGCCCCTAGTAGTGCCTTTCTGTTTTGATACTTATCACTCTAAATTAAAGCTATTTGACTGATGCCCATTTTCCAATATAATTGTAACTCATTTTTTGAATGCTTACTATGTACAGGAATTGTGCTAACACTTTACTGGCATTATTTATTTATTCCTTATAATAATCCCAGGGATAGTAATTTTAATATTCTCATTTTATAGATTATGAAATAGAAAGCTAACGGGGTTAAATAAGTCATCCAGGACCATGGATATAGAAAATGACATAGTGTTATGTGTCAGTTATATCTCAATAAAGATAGGGGAGGGGATAAAGGGGACAGTAAGAATTTGAACAAAGAAAATCAGGGCACAAAACCCACCTTCTTTTTTTAAAAAAATTTTTAATGCTTTATTTCTGAGAGAGAGAGGCAGCGTGAGCAGGGGAGGATCAGAGAGAGAGGGAGATACAGAATGTGAAGCAGGCTCCAGGCTCTGAGCTAGCTGTCAGCACAGAGCCCAACATGGGGCTCCAACCCACAAACCATGAGATCATGACCTGAGCCAAAGTCGGACGCTTAACCGACTGAGCCACCCAGGCGCCCCCAAAACCCACCTTCTTAACCACCATGGGATCCTGCCTCTCAGTGGGCTGTATGTACTGTGAGATGAGCCCCTATCTTGTTTACAACTACTTGTTTACAACTATCTTGTTGTAACCTAGTGCTTGTATACCTAGTGCTGTGTCTGACATATAGGGGATATTCAGTAAGTATTGGTGAATGAATGAATGAACTGTAAACTCGTCCTTTGCTGCTATGTGGGCTGCAGAAAAGAGGAGTAGGAGTAAATGGGATTGGAGACTAGACAGAGCCAAGTTAGACTAGATGTCTGTTCTTACTAGTGCTATGTCTCAATTTCCTCATGTATAAAATGGGGATAATATACAAGGCTGTGCAGGATGTGTGAGGTTTAAATAACAGCTCATATGGCAGTGTAAGCAAACTGAATAAGTGACATCTATGTATTATATGTACATGTATGTACATATTATACATGTGGCCTCAGTGGCTTTTCAGTGGCATGGAGCCTTTCCCTTATTGTTGAGATAGTTGTGTTGGTCTGTAGTTATTTGCAAACATAAGTTTGCTGTGGACAACTTATGTACCTGTTTTCTTGTGAGTTTCCTTTTTCCCTTGATCACATCTACCTGAAGGTGCAAGGAATCTATATAATGATGTGGCCCTAATGATTTATTGCACAACACATCCCTGCTAGGAGGAAGCTGGAGATGAGGGGCAGATATGAAGGCAGGCTGAGGTGCGCGATTTGGGGAAGGTTTTTCTGGTAATGATCTCACTTCACTTCTGTACCTGGCAGCTGTTTGGCAGTGGTTCACCGCCTAGGCTCTGGTGTCAAACAAACCTAGGTTAGAGTCCCAGCTCTGCCCCACTCATAAATGTGTGACAGGGGCCAATTAGACCTTCTAAATCCAAGTTTTCCCTTCTGTATAATGGGAGTGTCATTGACTGTAGCTACTCCTTGAGGCTGCTGTGACGTCGGGGATATCACAGGAAAATGCTCAGATAGGCCTGGCCTATGGTAAGCATTCGGTAAACAAAAGCTGCCATATTGATTGCACAGGGGCCACAGTTTACAATGCATTTTCGCATTGATTTAATCCTGACACGAACTCCATGAGGTAGGGGTTATTGGGAGCCCCATTTCAAAGATAAGGACATTGAAGCCCAGAGAGGTGAAGCCACGAGATCAAGGTTGACATGGAGCTAACGGAGCGACATCCAAACCCAGAGCCCCCACCTTCCGGCCTTGTTTCCTCACATGAGGAGTTCTGGGTTCTGGAGCCAAGTCTCTCAATGTGGGACTTCAGGCTTTTCTCTATTCAACTCTTCTTTTTTTTTTTTTTTAATTTTTTAAATGTTTTATTTATTTCTAGGAGAGAGAGAGACAGCGTGAGCAGGGGAGGGTCAGAGAGAGAGTCACAGAATCTGAAACAGGCTCCAGGCTCTGAGCTGGCAGTCAGCACAGAGCCCGACGCGGGCCCGAACCCACGAACCGCGAGATCATGACCCAAGCGAAAGTCGGACGCTTAACCGACTAAGCCACCCAGGGGCCCCTTTTCTATTTAACTCTTAACAGAACAGGGGGTTAATTTTCTTTCTTTTTTTTATTTTACAAATAGTTTATTGTCAAATTGGTTTCCATATAACACCCAGTGCTCATCCCCACAAGTGCCCTCCTCAATGCCCATCTCCCCCCTCCCCCCCACATCCATCAGTCAGGGGGTTAATTTCTTAAACTCCTTTCCAATTTCGAGGTGCAGACCCTGTCCACCAGCTCCCCGACACCTAAACAGAGCCAGCGACGTGCTCGTTTCTGGTGGGCGGGACCTGTCAGCGTTAGAAGCCACGCCCCATCTAAACCACGCCCACAGACCGAAGCCCCGGCTCCACCCCGGGAAACTAGCTCCTTCCAACCCCTAACTGCGGAGTCCCTGGGGGCTCGATGTCTGCCTCTTAAACTCAAGCCGTGTCCCTGGGAAGCGGCTCCCCTCCATACATAGCTCTGCCCCGACGCCCGAAGCCTCGCACCAGGATCCCTGGTTCTCATCCACGTCGGAGAGCTACGGTCCTGGCCCTCGACGTCCTTGCCTAGCTCAGAGTCTCGGTCGCAGGACCCTGCTCCAGACACGATGCTCCGCCCCCGCATAGCCCCGCCCCCTCCCCACTCAGGGGCTTCTCTCCTTACCTATTGACCCCTACCCCCACGGCACCCTTACGCCCTCAACCCCGAAGTAGTCCCACACCGCATCCTTTAGATCCAGGGCGCAGCCCCAGTCCTCCAGCCAGCTTGCCTGCGGCCCCGGCCCTCGCCGTTAGCCACACCCCCTGGGCAGCCCCGCCCCCCAGGCTCCACCCCCAGCGGCCCGGTGTAGGGTGGCGGCTGGCCCAGCCGGGCCCCCGCCGCCCTCTGCCCTAGGCGCTCGGTCGGAGCGGGCCGGGCGCTGCGGGGCTAGGCGAGCTCGGCGGCCCGGGGGCTTGGAGGCGAAGATGGCGTCAGGCAGGCGCTCCCCGCGCACCGGGCTGCTGGAACTGCGCGCCGGGGCTGGCTCGGGGGCTGGCGCCGAGAGGTGGCAGCGGGTGCTGCTCAGTCTGGCGGAGGACGCTCTGACCGTGAGCCCCGCCGACGGCGAGCTCGGCCCGGAGCCCGGCGCCCCGCGGGAGCCGGAGCCCGCGCAGCTCAACGGCGCCGCCGAGCCTGGCGCGGCGCCCCCGCAGCTGCCCGAGGCGCTGCTGCTCCAGCGGCGCCGCGTGACGGTGCGCAAGGCCGACGCCGGCGGGCTGGGCATCAGCATCAAAGGTGGGCGCGGGGGCACCGTGGGCACTGAGGGCACGGGGTCGCGGTGTCTATGGGGCCGCCGAGGGCGCAGAGGTCGCGGGGGCTGACAGCGTATGGAGGGTATGGAGTTGGAAGATTTCTGTCTGGGGGCACGGTGGGTGTCCGAGGAGACAGAGGGAACGAGGACTCCGGAGCACCAAGGTCGGGGGGGTTTTGAGAGTCAGAGGCCTCCGCCGAAGGCACAGGTGGAGGGGATGGGGCGCACCAAGGACAGGTGGGTGGGGAGTTCTGTGTGGAGGTACAGAGATGTCAGGGGTTGCAAGAACATCAAGGACAGGAGGAGCCCCAGGACAGCAAAGGATGGAGAAAGAGATTGAGGCCTGGGAAGCTACTAGGCAAGTAGGAGGAAGTCCCTGGGAAACAACCAAGGTGGGAGGGGAGGGGTCAGGCCTGGAGTTAAGAGCACAGGGGTGGTTTGGAGACTTGGGTAGACCAGGCTGGGCTCACAGACCGCGGTCCAGAAAGAACCTAGAAATCTGAGAGCCCAGGGCCTTGTGTACCTAGGCAGAGAGTCCCGACAGCAGGGTTTGGGTGTCCTGATCCAGCCATCTCCACTTGGCCCAGTATTCAGAGGGGGTGACAATAGAGTTGCCTCTCTGAGAAATCTCAGACCCCAATACTGAGAGCTTTCTTTAGGATACAACCAGATCATGTTTGAGTCTTGGATCTATGTGACCTTAGACAAGTCACTTCCCGTCTCTGAACTTCAGTTTCCTCACTATATAATGAGGATAATGATAGAGTTGTAATGATTCTCTGAGAACAGGAGCCTGAGGTACTCACCCTGCCAGCACATAGTAGATTCCTGGTGAATTTTTGGTATTAGATGAGAAGAAAAACAGAGCCCAGGGGACACTCTCAAAGCAGCTAACCATAGTGCTTAAAATCTCTGCATAGTCCAGCGGCTGGGCTCACCATTCCTACCCATCTGCTTCTCAGGGTTGCTGTCTGCCTTGGGAAGGGGTGTCAGCCCTTGTATCATCTTGGATATGCACTGTTCTCTCTCCTTGGTGCTGGGTCTATTCTTTGTTGTCTCCAGACCCTTTGGCCTGGGTGAGGGACTGGGGATGGTAGTGACTCAGGTAGCACTGTGTGCTGACTGCTGTGCCCAATACTCTAGGCTTATGATCCGTTTCATCCTGCCAAGAGGTGGTAAAAAGTGGGGAGCATAATCTCCATTTTGCAGGTGAAGAAAGCAAGACTCACAAAAGTGAAACAATTTTTCCACACTCACACAGTGAGTGACAGTGCTGGGATTTGAACTTCAGTTATCAGGCCTTAAGAGAGTGCCAAGGGGATTTGGTTCTTCCCCCGTGGAAGGGCAGATTCCTAGGCAGCCAACCAAAGGAATCTAAAAGGGAGAAATGGGGGAAGACAGAGAGTGGGCACCAGTCTTGTCCCTAAACTCCAGAACGGGGTAGGGCAGTAGATCAATCTGGAAATTGCACACCCAGTATGTCAAAGCAGGAAGGAACTTAGAATTAATACAGAGTTCCATTTTACAGATGGACAGACAGAGAGTTGGAGAGAGCACGGACTTTCCAAGGTTACGTAAAGTTACTCTCTAGCTTCATAGTTCTAGGTGGGAAGGTACTTCCAGGAGGGATCAGGGGAAGTATGAGCTCCATTCAGTTCTCTGTTGGTAGAGATGGAGCTCCTGTTGCCATGATAACCTCCCTTCCAGGGTCCAGCCTGAGGCAGCCTAGAATGATCATAGCTTCAAACTAAACTGAAGTCCCTAGTTTCAAGTGGAGAAGAGCAGGTATAGATAGAAATCCATTCCTTTCTAGGCTTTAAGCTCTGTGAAGTGCAGTGAGCAAACTGTTGGGCCCATGTAGGGGTCAGGAGAGGCTTTCTAGTCCTACCTTTGCCCTCAATTGGTTGTGTGACCTTGAAATAATGACTTTCTTTCTATGGGCTACTTGTTCCTCACCTTCAATATTCTGGGACGGACCAGTGATAGGATATCTGAGGGCCTGACTTGTGGTCAACCATAGGGTTAGGGGAGTTGGTTCTAGAGTCAGGAGACCTGGGTTCAAGTACTGCTTTGCTGCCACCAACTAGCTGGATGGCCTTGAGCACAGGGTATCTTTCCATACTTTATTTTTCCTGATAGGAAACTGAGCACACATGTGTGGTTGGGGTGTTGTGAAGATGCAGTGAGACAACAGTGAAAGCATTTAGTACAGTGCTTGGCACTTGGTTTGTGGAACTAATGTGAACTATTATGACAATTTCATATTTTGAAATGATATTCAAGAGGTTAGCAATAAAGCAATTCAGTAAGATGTATTAGTATTCTTTGCTAGTTGCATCCAGAGATGCAATTTGGATAGGCTTTTGAAATCTAGACTTAAATTTTTTAAAATTTTATTTTAGAGAGAGAGGGCGGTGTCTGGGTGGCTTAGTTAAATGTCCAACTTTGGCTCAGGTCATGAACCTGTGAGTTCAAGCCCTGTGTCAGGCTCTGTGATGACAGCTCAGAGCCTGGAGCCTGCTTCAGATTCTATGTCTCCTTCTCTCTCTGCCCCTCTCCTGCTGGCTCTCTGTCTCTCTCTCAAAAATAAACATTAAACATTTTTTTTTAAGAGAAAAGAGAGAGCAGGCAGAGGAGAGGGACAAAAAGAAAGAATCTTAAGCCATGTTGAGAGTGGAGCCTGACACAGAGCTTGATCCCTCGACCTGAGCTGAAATCAAGAGTCAGATGCTCAACTAAATGAGACACCCAGGCGTTCCTGAAATCTAGACTTTAAGGCCTTGGTTTTCAGCTGGGTCCTAGATTGTAAAACTTTCTGATTGCTAAAGAGGTCCTTGGGAGCCATAGCAATAGCTAATTTCTATCTTTATTCCAGATTAAGGGATACCAGTGGGTTCCCCCATTGTAGGAAAATTACTTAAAATCCAAAATATTTAAGAAAAAGCTATTGAAGCTTGTAAGTTACTCAAACACTGGCAAACACCCAATGCACCAGTGACCAAACTATATTATGAATTTAGAAAATGAATTATTAGTGTTCCACACTTCCAAGACTCACTTCTGAGATTCTCTTTACCTCTCATCCCAGCTTTCCTGGCACTGGGCTGGGCACTGAGGTAGGCCTTCAGAACTAATTCTGCCTTAGGGTGCCTGGATGGCTCAGTTGGTTAAGCACCCAGCTCTTGGTTTTAGCTCAGGTCATTTTCTCACAGCTTGTGGGTTTGAGCCCCACATTGGGTTATGTGCTGACAGCCTGAAGCCTGCTTGGGATTCTTTCCCTCCCTCTCTCTGCCCTTCCCCTACTCACTCTCTCTCTCTTTCTCTCTCTCTCTCTCTCTCCAAATAAATATATGAACGTTAAAAAAAAAGAAAAAGAAAGAATTTTGCTTTTATGTAACTTTCAAGACTCTCATTGGAGTGTCTGCCTCAGTTTCTTCCCCTTTCTGTGCCTGTGCAGGGGGCCGGGAGAACAAGATGCCTATTCTCATTTCCAAGATCTTCAAGGGACTGGCAGCTGACCAGACTGAGGCCCTCTTCGTGGGAGATGCCATCTTGTCTGTGAATGGGGAGGACCTCTCCTCTGCTACCCATGATGAGGCAGTGCAGGTCCTGAAGAAGACAGGCAAAGAGGTGGTGCTGGAGGGTAAGCGCTGGAGTCCCCAAGGATGTTCAATTCTTTCCTGCCTCCCCCAGGCCTCAAGCAGCCCCAGCCCGGCTGCGGCGATAGGAGGGGGGGCACAGATGAAACCAGAGACAGAACTTGGGGACCTGCTTTGAGACACTATGGGGTGGGAGAGCCGGCACAGAGCCAGACAGACCTAGTTTTCACTTCCTCTCTCCCATTTATTACCTTTCTGGATTTGGGCAAGTCATTTCATTTCCCTGATCTTTAGTTTCCTCATCTGTAAAACAGGGATGTAACTTCTGGATTACTTCTGTGACTCTCCCTGGGTTGTGAGATCAGGACAAAAGGTACATGGCAAGATCTGCCACCCAGTGAGTGAATCAGGGAAAGAGGGGCAGGGACTGGGGAGGTGGCAGCTAATATTCTTTCTTGAGGAAACTGGAGGGCTCCCCAGCTTTAGGGCCCTTAAAACTTGACATCCATCTTCCCTTGGGAGTTGACTTGGCCTTTATATTTCAGGACATCTGATCCTTCCAGCAAGGATCAGAGAGGAGTTTTGGAGGAGGGATCTTGGTGGTTCCTCTCCACCATCCCTGCACTATGTGGTCTTGGAGGAGATCTTTGTCTTCTCTGGGCCTCAACTGTCCCATCAGTTATTATAAGCCTCTTGCTGTGACTGTCCCATATCTGCCTTTTGCCATCTCTCTCAGGAGGTTTCTGCTTTGCTCAGCCCTTTCTTCAAATTCCCCTCTGTCAGTTCCGGAAGCTGTGGGGGCCTGAGGAATGTGTGTTTGGCTCTGGGCCCAGAACAGGCACAGGGAGATGGCGGGGGTGGATGGAGAATGCCATGGCCAGCAGAGCTGCCAAGCTGAGCCCCAAGCCCGGATCCTGATCGGTTGCCCTTGTTTTCCTGAACAGATCTCTAAGAGGCCACAGAAACAAACAGGCTCTGGCTGGTCTTTGGCATTCTGTGGCTCTGACCTTAGTTCTCTCTCACTTTTGTTTTATTTTTACATTTTTGGTGCTATCTATTTAAGTGCCACTGGTGCATTTTTGAAATATATGCTTTAAAAAAGTTAAGTCTGCGGTATTGGTTCTTGAAGCTTAAGTATAAGAGTCATAGTTTAACAGCAAAGTTAAATAACAAGATCACTCATAAATGGTATGGATATAGAAGACTTCCCTACCCTATGCCTCATTACTTTGATATTTATAGCCAGTAATGCAGTTGAAACTCATCAAAATGTCATTCTTTGGTTGATTTGAGAAGCTCTTTTAGTTTCTGCTATTTGAAAGTTTAATCTGTAGATGGTAAAATTTCTACTGCAGGCAGTAGAATTTCTAATCCACACTGAAGTCCCCCTCATCCTCTCATCTTTGGGTTGAGAATGTCTATCTGGGCTCTCATCATGGGTCATTCTGAGAAGATGACATCTTTGAGTATTAGAAGCTTGAAGTATCTCCTGGCTTCTGTATAATTCTTGTACTCCATTCCTCCATTCCTTACTAAGCCAAGAAACACTTATTGATGCCTACTGTGTACCTGGTGGGCAGAGCCTTGGGTCAGAAGCTAAATCAGACCCAGGTCCTCTCCTGCAGGAGCTCACTATCTGGTGGAGGAGACAAAACATAAACACTGTCTCATTCAAACATTTATTTATTTATTTATTTATTTATTTATTTATTGTTTACTTATTTGTTTTGAAAGAGAGAGAGAGAATGCAAGCAGGGAAGGGGCAGAGAGAGAGAGAGAGAATTACAAGCAGGCTCTGCATTGTCAGTACAGAGCCTGATGTGGGGCTTGAACTCACAAACCATGATATCATGACCTGAGCTGAAATCAGGAGTTGGATGTTTAACTGACTGAGCCACCCTGGTGCTCCTCATATAAAGTATTTAAAAAGCAGTTTCTAAAATTCTCTCTGCTCTGGGGAGAGGTGGATGGGGAATGGGCTAAATGGATGATGAGTACTAAGGAGGACTCTTATTATGATGAGCACCGGGTATTATATGTAAGTGATGAATCACTAAATTCTACTCCTGAGATATTTTATAATATTAATTAATTAATAAGCCAATCTTACATTATGTTAACTGACTAGAATTTAAATACAAATTTGAAAAACAAATAAAATGAAAAGAAAAATCTGTCTAGTTGTGAAGAATCTCTGGCCTTGGATAAGACCCTTGCTTTCTCTGGCCCTCAGCTCCCCTATAGGTTGGGATTAGACCAGATCAGAGCTGAGCAATAGCTTTCATTTTGAGTGTCCCCTTCCCTGGTGACTACTGGGGTCACGTATTTGGAGGGATTGGGAAGTCTTGTCTGGGCTCAGCAGAAAGGAGCTGGAAGCGATTGGCAATGTGTATCATGGATACAGTAGAAGTGTTCCACTCCAGGACTGAGAGCCTCTGGCTGTTAACGTTTTTTGAGACTTTTCCCAGGGTAAGATCTTTTGTTGGCAAACCTTGCTCCAGACCTCTGGCTGGAGCTTGGCCTTCTCTTGCCCAAAATCGGGTGTGGCATATAGTAGGCACTCAATCAATGTGAGTAACTACCCTCCTGTTCCATCACATTTATACAGAATTGATATTATTTCTTCCTGAAATGTTTGGTATCATTCTCCAGAGAAGCCATCTTTATGGAAAGGTTTTTAACTACAATTCCAGTGTTCTTTTTTTTTTTTAATTTTTTATTATTTATTTTTCAGAGAGAGAGGCAGAACATGAGTGGGGGAGGGACAGAGAGAGAGGGAGACACAGACTCTGAAATAGGCTCCAGGCTCTGAGCTGGCAGTCAGCACAGAGCCTGACGTGGGGCTCGAACCCACGAACCGCGAGATTATGACCCAAGTGAAAGTCGGATGCTTAACTGACTAAGCCACCCAGGTGCCCCTTTTCCAGTTTTTTCTTATTTGAAGTCTCTTTTGAGCTGCTTTCCTAGCCCAGCATATTTGTGGAAGGGTAATTCCCCCCAAGGCAGAAAAGGCATGGGGCAGGCACTGGGGTCAAGAGTCTTTGAATGGCAGGGGTAACCTGAGAAGCCTGGAGGACATGACGGAGCCAGGATGGTGCCATGTAGTTGGTCCTTGAGATTTGGGGAAGCTTATAGAGAAAGTAAGTGTCTGGCAGCTTCACCAGACTGGACTCAGGGTTCCTGGACCTTTTCTGGGCCTTTGTTCCACCTTGGAGCCTAATTACTAGCCACATTGTTCCAAACTTCCCTATCAGTATCCCACTCCTGAGGCCACCTCCAAGGGACCATGGAAAGGTGGCCTGTCCTTTAGATATGAACCTGGCAGGACAGCGGGGCATCTTTCCTGAGGCCTGGGGCTCAATGGGTACAGAGCCCCCATAGAACGCCCTAGAAGAACAGATGTCACTAGCAAACTCTAGGTGCCAGCCCTGCTTCTCCAGCATAAGTCAGGGGTTCAGCTAGGCCTCTGTAATCCCAGGCTGCCTTACAGACATTTTCTCCTGCTAGGTCAGGGATTTGCACAAATGTCTTCAACTTGTTCTCAGCCACAGAGATGTGTTTGTGATCAGAGTCTGGGCCCAAGCTGGCAGCCAACACGCCTCTGTCTGCTGCTTAGAGAGGCCCATTGTGACACAGACCTGTATTCAGGGCTAGCCTGGGCCCTTGGAGACCGGGCCTGGGAGAAAAGGGAAAGACAGCCAAATGCCTTCCCTCCCTCCACCCACAATGTGTCTGGCATGATAGCGACAACAGTGACCTTCTGATGCATTAAAAAATAATACTAAAGGACAGGGGCACCTGGCTGGCTCAGTTGGTAGAGTATATGACTTTTGATCTCAGGGTTATAAGTTCGAGCCGTACACTGGGTATAGAAATAACTTAAAAATAGGGGTACCTGGGTGGCTCAGTTAGTTGGTTAAGCGTCCGACTTCAGTTTAGGTCATGATCTCACAGCTCATGGGTTTGAGCCCCATGTCAGGCTCTGTGCTGATAGTTTAGAGCCTGGAGCCTGCTTTGGATTCTGTCTCTTCCTCTCCTTCTGCCCCTCCCCTGATCTCTCTCTCTCTCTCAAGAACTTAAAAATAATTTTTATAAGAGCTTTTAAAAAAATGAATTCATTTATTTTGAGAGAGAGAGAGAGTGATCAAGAGAGGGGCATAAAGAGAGGGAGAGAGAGAACCCTAAGCAGACTCTGTGCTGTCAGCACAGAGTCTTACTCAGGCCTCAAGCTCATGAACTGTAAGATCATGACCTGAGCTGAAATCAAGAGTCAGACGTTTAACTGACTGACCCACCCAGGTGCCCCAAAAATCAAATCTTTAAGAAATAATAATACCAAAGGACAATAAGAAATTAAAGTCAGTTTCAGTACTTTGTACAAAGTAGAGAAGGTACATTCCACAGAAAGATCAAGCTTTTTAAAAGATAACTGGCATAGGAGCGCCTGGGTGGCTCAGTTGGTTGCCATCTGACTCTTGATTTCGATTCAGGTCATGATCTCACGGTTCGTGAGATGGAGCCCTGTGTTGGGCTCTGTGCTGACAACATGGAGCCTTGGGATCCTCTCTCTCCCTGTCTCTGTGCCCCTCCTCTAGTCTCTCTCTCTCAGAAATAAATGAACTTAAAAAAAAATAACACGCATCTAGTAGCACGTTCAAAAATATACATAATAGGGGCATCTGGGTGGCTCAGTCGGCTAAGCGTCCGACTTAGGCTCAGGTCATGATCTCATCGTTCGTGGGTTCGAGCCCCGTGTTGGGCTCCGTGCTGACAGCTAGCTCAGAGCCTAGAGCCTGTTTCAGATTCTGTGTCTCCTTCTTTCTCTGACCCTCCCCTGTTCACACTGTCTCTATCTCAGAAATAAATAAAAAACATTAAAAAATAAAAAACAAAAATATTCATAATAAAAGACAGTATAGAGTGATAGGAATTACTATGACCCCCATTTTACAGACAAGGTCACCAAGGTTTGTTGAGAATAAATAACTTTCTTCAGGTCATATGACTAAGAAATTGAGAGAATTCATACTGAGGTCTGTCTGGTTACAGAGGCCACTATTGCTTCAGCCTTGGGTAGTACCTATTTTGCATGGTTATTTGCAAGATTAAAAAATAAAATACACTGAGTCCAGTGCTCATAGTAGGTACTTGATTATTTCTTTTATTTGCTATTTGTAAGGATGAGACAATGCATTTGAAGTGCATAGCACAATGTCTTTCACATGCAAGCATTTAGTGAATGTCAGCCTTTATCATCTTTGTACCAGCAGCAGCCATTGTTACTGTTTTCTCCAGTAAACTTGAAGGTCTTTCAGGGCAGGACTCCTGTGTGGTTTGTCTCAGAGCCCTATGCCTGGCACTGAGTCCAGCAGCACACATTAGCTCTTGGACTATAGGGAATGATCCGTGGGGTATATCTCTGACCCTTTCTACTTTACTTTAACCTTGTCAATTGCAGCTGACTTTCCTAAATGTTTAAGATGGGCCTCAGGGCTCAATCTGGGCTTGACTAAGTCCTGAGAGTATCAGGTATAAGTCCTTGGAACTCCTGCTGGGTGTCCTGCCCAAAATTTGGCTTAATATATCACTACCATCAAAAGAGGGATGTAATTAATGGATGCAACTAATATGAAGCTATCCTGCTTGGCTGAGCCAAGTGATTCTGTGCCCCTGAGGTACTTGAGAAATTTCTGACCTGGGAACACAGTCATGAATGGAGCTCCCACCTAGTCCTCCTGTGGCCACAAACACCTGTTATTCTAATCATTGTTCTCAAGCTAACATTTATTTTGACACACACACACACACACACACACACACACACACACACACACACACGGCTTTGGCCCATGTGACTCCCCATAGGTAAAACTTGGCTTAATCTATGCCTGAATCTTGATTAAAGTGCCTGTGGGCCTCTGGAGACAGGTTCTGGCCTCGATTAACTGTGTGAGTCTGGCCGCTGATGGTGGTGGAAGAAATAATAGTGATAATAATAGTGACTATAGTGTTTGCTTTTTATTGAGCACCTACAATGTGCTAGGCACTGCACCAAGTGCTTTCCATATATTTTCTCATCGAGTCCCCCAAAACTACCTCTATGAATTAGGTTTGTTACTCATCCCATTGTGCGGATGAGAACATTGAAACTCAGAGAGGTAAAGCTCTTTTCCCAAGGTCACACAGTGGCAGACATGGAATTTGAGCTCATATCTGTCAGATGCAAAAACGCATGTTCTTAAATATTTATACTGTACTGCAAGTCATGTCACCCCTGTGAGACTCAGGGGTGAGACTCAGCCACCCCTGTGGCTTGAACCCGTAAACTGTGAGATCATGACTTGACCCAAAGAGTCAGATGTTCAACTGACTGAGCAATCCAGGCACCCCTCTGTCTCATTCTTTTCAATGGCTGGATAATATCCCACTATTGGAATTCATATATTCATTTAGCAAGTGTTTTTTTTAATTTTAATTTTTTTAAGTAGGTTCCATATCCAATGTAGGGCCTGAACTCACGACCCTGAGATCAAGAGTTTCATGCTCTACCGATAAAGCCAGCTAGGAACCCCCATTTAACAAATATTTACTGAACCTCTGCTCTGTGCCAGGACTAGATGTAGACACCATGCATATAGCCATGCGCAAGGCTGAACACTCTGGCAGTCAGGGAGCTCATGTCTTGTATTTAGCTGCCCCTCCTCATGGAAATTCAAGTTGTTTTTACTGTTTTGCCCCCAGACAATGGTGCTGTGAGCCCTCTGTGTACCCATGAGCACTCATCTGAAGTGGGGCTCCTGCAAAGGGTCTTGTTAGGTCAGAGGGTTCATATGCCTTTAGGATCGTGAGAGATAGTATCCCCTATACTGCACAAGAATGCAGTAAGGTGAGATTTTTATGCCCCAGAGTGTACCAACTCAGACCCTGTTGGTCAGCCCTGATGCAGGGCTTGCCAGGGGCTGGGGACTATTTATAACCTAGGCTTGCTGGACCAGCAGGACCTTAAAGGTCACCCCTTCTAGAGCCTGTTGGAACCCCATGTCCTCTCCACACCATCTTTCGCGGGCCGGTGGGCAGCCTGGACTCGAATCCTCACAATACCTTACTCTGAGAGTTGGTGTATCAGTGCCCATTATATAGGCAAGGAAAATGAGGCTCGGAGAGACCTTGGGACTTGCCAATGCCAGATAGTAAGTGACAGGGCCTGGATTAAAATCTTTGTCTATCATGCTTCCCGTGCCCTTACCCTTATACAGTCCTACTAAGAACAGTAGCAGAAATAATAACCACGCTGCTGTTCACTGAAGACTTACTCTGTGCTAGGCAGGGCAAAGTGCTGTACAGGTATTGAGTCTCAAAATCCTGGGAGGTGGGGGCACCTGTGTGGCTCAGTCGGCTAAGCGTCCAACTTCGGCTCAGGTCATGATCTCACGGTTCGTGGGTTTGAGCCCCGAATTGGGCTCTGTGCTGACAGCTAGCTCAGAGCCTGGAACCTGTTTTGGATTCTGTGTCTCCCTGTCTCTCTGACCCTCTCCTGCTCATGCTGTCTCTCTCTTACTCAGAAATCAAACAAACAAACAAACACAAAAAACCCACAAAAAAACACCCCTGGGTGGCGGATATATTTTACTCCTATTATAAAGAGGAAGAAATGGAAGGTCATAGAAATCAAGTCACTTGTCCAGGGTCATAGAACAAAAAAGTTAAACCCAAGCCTCATTTCAGAGCCCACTTTAATGTTTTCTCTCCGGGATGAGAAGCCCCAGGCCTGTCTGTATTCATTCATTTAACAAATCTCATACTTCCTGATTACCTGGTACTATATGTCAGGTACTATACTAGATTCTGAGGATCCTCTAGTGAACAAGAACACAGGTCCTTGCTCTCACGGAACTGACATTTTGGTTGGAGGAGAGAGGTATGGCCTAGTAAACAATTGGATAGGCTGTGTACTTTCAGGTAGGGGCAAGTAAGTGACCATCCACTGAACAGACAAGGACCGGCTTAAGCTTAGAGGGCAGGCTTCAGCCAAGACTCAAAGCCAGGGCATTCAGTCACAAACATTTATTGAGCATTGGGATAAGTGCTAGGGAGACTGTGTTGAGCCAAAACAGATGTATTCCTACAGCACATATGTTCCCTCCCAGTGGTACTGGGCCAGGTGAATGGTCCTGTCTCAGTTCCTTGTGTTTCTAGTGGAATCCTCAGGGCTCAGGGCTAGGGCCTGTCTCTTGTTGGCAGAGCAGGAAGTCCCTGGGAACTGGGGCCTCTGGAAGAGGCATGGTGTCCTGTGTATGTCTTAGCTTCCTTGGGGGAGGAAAAGCCCATGTGTCACTGCTCTCAGGCTCCTGGGGCTCCTGGCTAGGAGCTTGGCTAGGGAGCATGTAGATACCAGCTGGACTTATCTTTGGAGTCTGAAGAATGCTGACCACAGGGCCATCAGCTCTCAGGCCACTGCTTTTGGATAGACACACCCTGCCTGGTTGGGTGACTCAGACAGAAATCAGAGCAGGGAGGAGGCCTCAGAGCTGGGCTATTTATGGCCATACTCTGGGGCCCCCAGCACCCCACCCCCAACTCTGGGACAAGCCAATTGGCTTGTGAAACTCAAGCCTTGTTTTGGGCACTGGCTGGTAGCCTGTCCATTTATAGATGTTTCTGTGGGAAAGGAGAAGGAGGATCCAGTTCTGGGACAGCCCAGATGGGTGGGCAGGGGCTGTAGCAGTTTCTCTGGCTTCGAGGTTAACAAATATTCATTTACTGAGAATGTAGCATAGGAGATCCCTGCTGGATTCTGGGGACACAGAGAAAAGTCAGATGAGGTCCCTGCCCTCACAGTGTTTCCAGCCTAGTGGGGACCACAAACCCCCACACAGATACATAGTGGGGTGTGGTCTAGGGGCCTGCAGAGTGATGGGTGTGGTGTATCCCAGAGTGGGCATCTGGGAAGGCTTCCTAGAGGGGTGATGGGACTGGACTGGGCTGTGGCACCTTCTCCCTCTTGAATGAACCTGTCCGGCCCTGGCATTCATTTCTTCATTCACAGAACACTAACTCGGGTTCAAATCAAGTCCAGCTTCTGTCCCCCAGAAGGTTGCATTTTGGTGAGAGAGACAGCCCCAACCCACAAAAATCACAGCAGAGTTCTACAAAGGGCAGGGGTGGCTGATAGGTAAGAAACTCATGTTACTTGAGTCCCTGACCTGTGCCACATGTTTCATAGCATCTCATTTAATTCTAACATCTCTCTGAAGTAGACATTGTTATCCCTTTGTTATCAACTTGCAGACAAATGAATTTCCTTGTCCGTGGTCACAATAGCTAGACAGTGCTGGAGCTGGAATGCAAACCCAAGAGTCCCTGTCTCTAAACTATGTACTAAGGATGTTCTGTGCAAAGGGAACTACATTTTGAAAGGTGTGGATGTTTGGAAACACATACAGTTTCTTAGAGCTCTGAGAAGGCCAGGATGATCAGACTAGAGGGTGAGATTCGAGATGTGTCAGGAGGTAAAGCCAGAGGTGTAGGCAAGGCCCCGGTCCTGAAGAGTCTTGGATTTTGATGATGGGAGCCAGAGCAGGACTTTGGACAGGGGAGGGGTGTGGCTGGTTACAGCAGGGGGATGTATCAGTTGTAACCTCCCCATATGGTGTAGGGGGTGGGGGGGACTGTATTAATCAAGATGCTTTTCTCTGCAAGTAACAGGACCTCAATTCAAAGAGGTTTAAACAGGGGCGGCTGGGTGGCTTAGTCGGTTAAGCGTCCGACTTTCGCTTAGGTCATGATCTCGCGGTTCGTGGGTTCGAGCCCCGCGTCAGGCTCTGTGCTGACTGCCAGCTCAGAGCCTGGAGCCTGTTTGAGTCTGTGATTCCCTCTCTCTCTGACCCTCCCCTGCTCACGCTGTCTCTCTCTCTCCTAGAAATAAATAAAACATTAAAAAATTAAAAAAAAAAAAAGAGGTTTAAACATTGAAGGAGATGAATTTTCTTCCAGAATACCTAAAAGCAGCATGGCCACAGAGTTAATTAATTTAAGACCTCACCATCCTCAGTGTGTTTAAGCCCCTTTGTGCTTAAAAAGTGACTATCAGAGCACCTGGGTGACTCAGTAGGTTGAACATCCGACTCTTGATTTCATCTCAGGTCATGATCTCATGGTTTGTGAGTTCTAGTCCCATGTCGGGCTCTGGGAAAACAGTGCAGACCCTGCTTGGGATTCTCTCTCTCCCTGCCCCTCTCTCTCTGTCTCTCTCAAAATAAATAAAATAGTAAATTAAAAAAAAATTTTTTAATTTATTTTTTAAAATGTTTTCTTTATTTCTGAGAGAGAGAGAGAGAGAGAGAGAGAGAGAGAGAGAGAGCGTGAGCAGGGGAGGGTCTGAGAGAGAGGGAGACGCAGAATCTGAAACAGACTCCAGGCTCTGAGCTGGCTGTCAGCGCAGAGCCTGACACTGGGCTTGAACCCACGAACCATGAGATCATGACCTGAGCCGAAGTTGGATGCTTAACCGACTGAGCCACCCAGGTGCCCCTAAAAATTTTTTTAAAAAACATGTATCATTGCTTTAGGACTATCTCCTCTCTCAGTAACTTTTAAAGGCTTACAGAGAGAAAGGGAAGGGAACTACTTTCTCTCACTTCTCATTGGCCAGAATTGTATCATCTGCCTCTATCTAGACCAATCACAAGCAAGAGGAATGGAAAGATCATGATTAACTTTGACCAATCACGAGTTTCTTCCTTGTTTGGGGAAAAGCCCAATCTGTAGGGCTCAGAGTTCTGGTAGCAAAGAAAGGGGGAAATGGTTTGGCTGTCAGATAGGCTGTGAGGTGTCCCACCTCCATGGCCCCTTGAGACACAAGCCAATAGTCAGTCTTGGAGTAAGTCATTGCTGTAATGATGAGGATGAGTCATTGAGTCATTTTTAGTCCTAGTTCTCAAACTTCAGACCGAGTCTTAGTTCTTTAAAAAAAAAAAATCCTGCATTTACTTTCAACTTAACTGCTCTTCCAACCCCAATAGGGTTCATAACTCCCTCTCACTCTCACTGCTATTTGTCTTGGATCCTGTCTGAGCCTGAGGAACAGTCTTCTGTGATAGAAATAGCTTCTTATCTCGTTTTTCCAGGGAGCCTGGCCAAGACCTGCTTCCTCACCCCTTCCTGGCTTGTCTGCTCACAGGCAGAGCATACTGGCTGGCTCTTGACTACAGAAGTCAGATGGCTAGGAAGGCAGATGGCCATGAGGGCATAGTAGTTGAGGGGAGGAGGGGGAGGCTTCCCAAGGGCTAACAGGCATAGGTACCACTTAGTGGATGAGGAGACTGCTACTCATCAGAACTGGGAACAGGGGTGCCTGGGTGGTTCAGTCGGTTGAGTGGCTGTCTCTTGGTTTTGGCTCAGGTCATGGTCTCATGGTTTGTGGGTTCAAGCCCTATGTCAGGCTCTGTGCTACAGCATGGAGCCTGCTTGGGATTCTCTCTCACCACCACCCCCCCCAAAATAAATAAATAAACTTAAACAAAATGTAATAGTCCAGATGCTAGGGAAAATCTACCAAGTATTTCCCCTTCTTCCTTCCTAACAGAAGCCTAATTTTATTGGATGGAAATATGCTCAGCTCCTGAGGCTGAATTGTGATTGGTCTAAGTCATGACTATTCCCTTTTGCTAATGACTGTGCTAAAAGTGGACATGAGCCCAGTCAGGCCAATGAGATATAAGACTTCATGGGAGTATTTGCTGCTCTAATAAGAGGGAGCTGTGAGGAGAAAACCTTTTACTGCCTGTTTCCTCCCTTCCTGATTTGGATTTTGTCATGTAAGGAATGGTTGGCTTGAGCTGTGGCAGCCGTCTTGTGGTCATGAGGGGAAGGCCAAGAGAATGGCAGAGAGGCCTACCCTGCATTCAGTGTCATTGAGCCACTGAACCATTCCTAAAATTGCCTTCCTCTATACTTTTTTAAAATAACATTTTATTTAATTTTAAATTATTTTTATTTTAGTAGGCTCCACACCCAGCATGGGGCTCAAACTCACGACGTTGAGATCAAGAGTTGCACATTCTACCAACTGGGCCAGCCAAGCGCCCCTAGACTTCTTGTTATGTGAAATTATAAATATCTTTATTTCTTAAGACACTTTTATCATATATTCTATTATTTGCAGCCAACTCATCTAATAAATATAGCAAGAATGACCAAAATATTTTATTACCAATTAGCCTTGATGGATTGTTAATGGCTACCACAGAACACTGTGATTGACTTATGATGAGCAAGGGATAAAGAAGGGGTAGCACAAGTGCATATGTTTACCATTCCAGTCCTACCTATGGCCAGTTAAATACCTGGCACATAGTAGGTACTCAAGAAAACTGACTTATTTCTGAATCTCTACTCCCACCAGGCCCTTCTTAGATCAACCACATTATGTTGCCTTTTGCTTCTAACTGCCATCATTAGCAAGATCTTCCTTTTCTAAAAAGGTATTGGTCCAGGCCCCAACCAAGTCTCTTTTGGTTGCAAATATCACAACTCCTGTTGGGATGGTAGTTCCACATTCTAAAGGATAAGGATCAGAAACAGGAACATTAACAGGTGGTTGGTAGGGCCATCCCTCTGTCTCTCAACATGAGTCTCCACTATTTTTCTCTCTTACAAACCCGCTTTCTCCTCTTCTCTGTCCTCACAGCAGAAGGTGGTTGCTCCCACCACATTCAAGTTTATTGAAGACACCAGTCAAGGATCTCTCCTACTCTCAATTTGGGTATACTAGTGTGGGCCAGGTGTTCACTCTGGTCCAGGTAGCATATCCAGAAGAGAGGGAACACATAGCAGAATATGAATTTCTGGGTCAGTTGGGCAGAGAAGGAGATCCAGGCTATTATCCTAGAACTCTGCTGTCCAGTGTGGCTACCATTAGCTCCAAGTGACTTTGAATTTAAGTTTTTAAAAATATTTTTTAATGTTTATTCATTTTTGAAAGATGGATTGTGAGTGGGGGAGGGGCAGAGAGAGAAGAAGACACAGACTCTGAAGCAGGCTCCAGGCTCTGAGCCTGATGCGGGGCTCGAACCCACAAGTAGTGAGATCATGACCTGAGCCGAAGTCGAACTCTCAACTGACTGAACCACCCAGGCAGCCCTGAATTTAATTTTAAACTAAGATTGAATAAAAATAAAAAAATTTAGTTGCTCGTCTGTACTCACCACATTTCAAGTGCTCAATAGCCACATGTGGCTAGTGGCTACTGTATTGGACAGTGTATATATGGAAGATGGACATAATTACTGAAAAATCTGTTGGACAGTGCTATTCTACAAGGTGTCTACTTACTCAATGATGTTTTCTCAGAGCTAAGAGCACTTCTATTGGTTAGGGTACAAGTGATGTGGCTGTAACAAGAGATTCATAAAGTACTATGGCTTAAATGTCATAGAGGCCTTTGCTTTCTTAGGTAACAGTCCAAGTCTGACATGGCATCTCCAAAGTGTCAGCATCCATTCATTTCTGTTTTGTTGGTCAGCCTCCCTTAGACTGTGGCTCATGTCCTCATGGTCATGATAGTACTTGACCAGTCTGGGTCCCAGCCAGCTCAACCCTGTCAGGGGAAAAAAGGAGGAAAGGAAGGGTATCCCCCTTTCTTTATTTTTTAAAAATTTGTTAATGTTTTGTATTTATTTCTGAGAGAGAGAGGGAGGCAGTGTGAGAAGGGGAGGGTCAGAGAGACAGAGGGAGACACAGAATCTGAAGCAGGCTCCAGGCTCTGAGCTAGCTGTTAGCACAGAGCCTGATGCGGGGCTCGAACCCACAAACCATGAGATCATGACCTGAGCCGAAGTTGGATGCTTAACTGACTGAGCCACCCAGGTGCCCCATCCCCCTTTCTTTAATAGGCAGAACTTGGTAGCAGCACACATCCCTTCTGCTCTCACCCTATTGGCCAGACTAGGCCACATAAGCACATATAGCTGTAAGTGAGCCTGGAAAATGAAGTCTTAAGCTGGAGGCTATCACTATATTGGATGACAATTGCCAGCCTGTCCCACAGCACTATCCCATTCAATGCTTCCTCTTTGCAGATGAGCAGGCTGAAGAAATAGAGGCAAACAGTGGGCCGGTGGCAGAGCAGTCACATCTCCTGACTCCTGTTCAGTGCTCTTTCACTGCCTTGTAGCTGTTGTCCATTCTCTTCAGACAGCCATCCCAAAGAGCCAAATGCTTCTACTTACTCCATTAGAATGAGTCACATGGCCATACACCTAACTGCAAAGGAGGCTGGGAAGTGTGGTCTTTCTTCCAGGTGGCATGGATCTATAAACCAGGGGAAACACTAGAGCTTGGATGTTGGCATGCATCCAGTATTTTTTACCACACTCCTCTGTCAGAGACTTTGGCCTAGAGAAGGATAGTGATATTGGACATAAATTAAACCCTTACGAATGACTGACAATTGTGATGTGTGTCACGTGGGAGCCCATGTCACAACAGTAACTACTGACCTGTGCTCTGACCAGTGAAGTACATGAAGGAGGTCTCACCGTATTTCAAGAACTCTGCCAGCGGGACATCGGTTGTCTGGGACTCACCTCCTGCTTCACCCCTTCAGCGACAGCTGTCTTCCCCTGGCCCCCCACCTCGGGACCTCAGTGATGCCAGACACATATCCTTGAAGATGGCATACGTCTCGAGGAGGTGCACCCCCACTGACCCAGTGCCCAGGTAAGTCTGGAGTGGGGGGCAACCAAGATATGCCTTGGTGTTAAGTGGTGGGGCTAAAGGAAAGATAGCTCTGTGTTGCAAGTGACCAGTACGAAGTCTGAACATAGTGGGGCTTGAGAAATGTTTGTTGAATGGATGTAAGAGTGAAGTTAAGGGGATGACGGTATGCTTTGCTTCTCTCTTCTTCCTCTGAGCAGTTCACATCTGAGGAGGAGCTCGGTCTGTGGAGGAGCCCTGGGCTCCAGTCCCAGTTCTCTGTGGACCAGTCCCTTTTCCTCACTGGCCTGTAGATTCATCACTGGGAAATAAAGTTTTTAGGCTCAGTGGACCCTTCAAGTCTCTTCTAACTCTGCTGAGGTTCTTAGATGTCTAGTAACATTCATGTCAGGGACATGGAAAGTACCATCCTTCACATATGAGCAGCCCTTAACAGGTCACTGATGGTAAGATTGTTAACAACCATCATTATTGAGTGTTTACCATGAACATTTTCATTTAACTCTCACAGGGACCCTATGAGCAAAGTCCTATTATTTCACCCCCATTTTATAGATGAGGACAGAGAGAGGAAGTAACCTGCCCAAGATCACACAACCAGGAAGGGATGGAACTTGCCTCATTCCAGGTAGCCCTCTCTGCTTTAGAAATTATAGGTGCCTGAGTGATGGTGGTGGCTGAATGGAGTATATGTTGACCAGGTGGCGTATACAGTATCTGGGGTGGTGTGTATATGGCATGAGCATAAAAGGCTTGTGCTGTGGGTCCTAGGTATAGCCGGGGTCAATGCCAGGGAGATGCCCAACATCGACCTGGAGGTTCAGCATCCAAATCTTTTAGCCCCACTCAATGCCCCAGCCCCAGACTGCCCCCATGAGGCAAGCACTGGTGATCCACAGGTCACTTAAGGTGTTCCACAGTAGGGGCTTTTTGTGTTGGGTGAAAGTAAGGTGATATTAGTCCTTCCTGAGACTTACTTAATTAGGTTAATTGTGGTTCCCAGCCTGATCCCAGATATCACCCGAAGCAAGTGTGTACATGTATTTCTGTGTGTGCACCTGTAGTTGACATGTAAATGCAAGTGTTTGTGTGTGTATGTGAGCATTTGCATGGCTATGGGTGTAGATTTGTGCATACGTGTTGGTGTCTGTTAATATTCATATGTGTATATGCATGCATGCACACGTGCTTGACTATGTGCATATATGTAACCTGTGTAACGTGACTATAACTGTGGTCCATATCAGTACAATATTCCAGTCAAAGGAATACAATCTGGTAACCAAAATAAAAATATTTCAAACTTCTACTAAGTGTTAGGATTATGTTGGGCTACAAGTATCAGAAACGCCAATCTGCAATGGCTTAAATAAATGAGGGATTTATTTTTCCACATGTTTAAGAAATAGTTCAGGGTCAGCTACTTAGGTTTTTATCATTGCTCAAGAATGCCTTTGAGGAATCAGCCTTCCAGCTTCTTCCTCTGCCACGTTTATTGTGTATTTTCTCTGTGGAGGTAGAACGGTGGCTGCGTGCCCAAGCATGTATCCATGTTCCAGACGGGAAGAAGGCAAAGGCAAAGGCAATCTTCTCCTCGCATTTTTTTATTTTGTTGCATAGCAGACCATCCAAAAATGTAGTGGCTTGGAAGATAACACTATTATTTCTTTTTTTTTTTTTTAATGTTTTATTTATTTCTAGGGGAGAGAGAGAGAGACAGCATGAGCAGGGGAGGGTCAGAGAGAGAGGGAGTCACAGACTGAAACAGGCTCCAGGCTCTGAGCTGGCAGTCAGCACAGAGCCCGACGCGGGCTCGAACCCACGAACCGCGAGATCATGACCCAAGCGAAAGTCGGACGCTTAACCGACTAAGCCACTCAGGCGCCCCAACACTATTATTTCTTATAATTCTGTAACCAGGGTTGGCTTGGCTGGCCAGTTCTTCCACTCTGTGTGGTGTCTGCTGGGGCTGGAAGTACAAGACGGCTGCTTCGCCCCCATGACTGCTGCATCAGCCGGAATGGGTGGAACAGCTAGGGGCCGGCTGAGCATTCCTCTTTCCAGAAGTCCTTTCCATGTGCCTTGTTTGCTCTTCCTCTCGGGGGTGGTTGGTACCAGGGTACTCAGATTTCATGGTGGCTCGGGAAAGCCAGAATGTCACTCCTGCCACATGGTATTTGTCAAACCAAGTTACAAGGTCAAGTAGAAGAGAAATACATTTCACCTCTTGATGAGAAAAGTGGACTGTGTGTTCAGAGAGGGATGGCTTTGGTGGAGACCATTTTTGGAGAGTAATCTCCACATCTAGGGAAGCTTTACCTTCCTTTGGGAAGGAACACTCTCCCCAGTGACTTCGGGCTATATCTCATGGTCGGACCTGGGTCCCATGGCCAGCCTTAGCTGCAAGGGAGGTGGGAATTCAAGTATTTTGCTTCCTCGCTCTTACAGTAGAGGGAGGCAAAGGTGAAGGGGCTTGGAATAGGTATGGTGTAAGCCATCCTCCGGTGTCTGCCCTGCTTCATCTGTTACAGAAAGACTGAAGAGGAGCGAATCTTTAATAGTCCACATAACATTTTAAAATCCTTTGCCTGTCACCAGTCCTCTTGGTACCTCCCGGAAACTCTTCCCCCACACTTGTCCACACTCCCTCCTCCCTTCTCCCTCCTCCACTCCTCCAGCTCTTTTTCTGTGGACTGACTTGGCCTCTTAAGCCTCTCCAGTTTCTGTGCTCCCCCACCCCCTCCTTCCCCCCCCACCCCCACCCGGGCAGTGTATCACTTTGGTCCTGCGCCACAAAGGAGAAGCTGGGAGCTGGCCTAGCAGGAGAATCCTTCTCCTTAGAAACCAGGGGAAAAGAGTAAGATCACGAATCCTCACGCAATGATTTTGGCTCCTATCACACAAGTTTGAGTCTGTGTTTCCTTTGTAAGTATAGGACCATGTGTATGTATGTCATAGTCTCTTGTCCCTAGACCCCAGGAGCCCCAGTTGTGGCTGGAGCCCCAGCAGTGAGTGTCGCTCCTGATGGTCTCACGACACCCTGTGGTTTCTCCTGGTTTTGCAGTGAATGCGGTTTCGGGCCAGATTTCAAGGTTGAACGGCAGCTGCAGCCTGGTGGTCTTGTCCTCCCCTCTGCTCTGTTTGTGCCTGCAGGTATTTGGAGATCTGTTCAGCAGATGGTCAAGACACCCTCTTCCTGAGGGCCAAGGATGAGGCTAGTGCAAAGTCATGGGCAGCTGCTATCCAGGCCCAAGTCAACGCTCTGATGCCTTGGGTCAAGGACGAGCTGCAGGCACTGCTGGCAGCCGCCAGCACAGCTGGGAGCCAGGACGTCAAGCAGATCGGCTGGCTGACCGAGCAGGTGCTTGCTGGGCCAGGCGTCTGTCCACTACCTCCACCCCCTCCCCTGGAGCTAACCCCATTCCCATTACCATCTCACTTCACCCTGGCCCTCTGACCTCTCCCCTCCCCGCCTCGCCTCACTGTTGCCTTGCCCTCTGCAGCTGCCCAGTGGGGGCACAGCACCTACCCTGGCCTTGCTGACCGAGAAGGAGCTGCTTCTCTACTGCCATCTACCCCAGACCCGAGAGGCTCTGAGCCAGCCAGCCCGTACTGCCCCACTCATTGCCACCAGGTATACACGGGCAGGCAGGGGTGCATATGCCTCACCCAGAGGGTGGGGCATGATGCTCTCAAGGGGCCTCAGCATTGGGGGACCCCAGCCCCACTCTTCCCTGAGTTAGTTCCCACGTGACCTAAAGCAAGCCTCTATCTTGTCTGGGCCTCAATTTCTTCATCTATAAAATGGGGGTTTGCAACAGAAGGTTGAGGTCCCACTAGTCACTCACTGATTGACACCTACTCTGCCCAACCTTGTGCAGCATGGTTTAGGGGATGGGGTGCTGATCCCAACAGGGTGCCCTCAGGGAATATCAGTCTGGTGGGGGAGGCTGACAGCCTTCAAGTTCAGAGGTGAAGGGACCACTTAACTCTGCCTGGCCTGATGGGGACAGCTTTAGCAGGAGGTGATATTGAGCTGGACTTTGATGGTTGAGTAGAAGTTTGCTATTTAAGAAATAGTGGAAGGTCATCTCACAAGAACAACACGGTCAAAGGTACAGAAGTATTAAGGGCTAGAGCATGTTCATTGACCTTTGAGTGTGCTATAACCAGTATGTAGAATCCATACAAGAAAGGGAGAGAAATGAAACCGTTGTTAGGGCCTGATCTTGTAGAACCTCTGCTGCCTGGTTAAGAAATGGTAGCTTTATCTTAAGAGTTGTGGCGGAGTGGAATGGTTTTAGCCTGGAGTGAGGTGACTTGGGTTGTGGAACATGCACCGGAGGGGGCAGGATGGAAGCTGGGAGGCTGGTGCAGTCGTGCAGGAGGGATGGTGGAGGTGGGTGGAGGCGGCAGATGGAGAAGAAAGGTCGCATTTGCATTGGAAGATACACGGGTGATAAAATTAACTAGGCTTAGTGCTTGCCAGATGGGGAAGGTGAGGGAGGTGTACAGGATGAATGGATGAATGGGGGGTTTGGAGTTTGGGTCCGGGTGGGCAGTGGGACCAGGGGTGGGAGTGCCAAGCAGGGAGGCTGGAGCAAGATGCTGAGTTGAGTCCAAAGTGTGTGGGGGATGGCGAGGGGGCTTGGATAGGAATCTTGGGGACTTGTGGGTTCACAGTTCTGGGCTGGAAAATGAGAAACTGAGTGTCAGCAGCAGCTCTGGGGGGAGCTGAAACTACAAGACAGAGTGTGTGTGGAGTGAGGAACTAAAGAGGGCTAAGGGACAGAACTCTGAGTCTGTTGCCCAGAGAGGGGCAGGAAGCTGCCCAAGATTACACAGCAAGTGGGAATGAAACTGAAGGTCTGGGCCCTTGTTGCTCATGCCTCTTCCTCTGGGTGGGGCTCTGGCTTATGTGTCAGGAGCTGCCTGTCTATCAGGGATAAGCAGGTCATGGATTGCCAAACTAATCAAGTGACTCATTAATTCAGGTCACATGTGTTTATTGAACATCTACTATATGCCTGGCACTGGTTTAATTGCTGAGAATAGAGTGGAACAAATTAGACAAAAATTTGTATCCTAAAAGATATTCTAGTGAAAAAGATAATAAAAAAAAACAATGGAAACAAATAGAGAATAATTTCCAGTATCATGATGAAAAGTAAGGCTAGTGAGTGCCAGGGGTACTATTTTAGACAGGAAGATCAGGGAGGGCTTCTCAGAAGAGATGACATTTGAGCAAAGATCTGAAGGAAATGTGGGCGTGAGTTGTGCAGATAATCGGGGAAGAGTGTACTTAACAGAGAACAGCATATGAAGAAGTGTTGAGGCAAGAATGTGTTTGGTGTGTCTGAAGACACTAGTATGGCTGGCACGGAGGGATCAAGGGGTAGGGTGGCTGGAGGTGGGCTCTTGTGAGTCAATCAGGGCCTGTCTGGAAGTCCTGTTCCCTGATGTATGGTAAAGGAGTCACAGGGTCCCTTCCTGCAATACCACCCCCTTGGCCCAGAACTACTTCCCCACTGTCTGAGGCCTTATACTTAACCCTCTGCCCCCTGCCCCCAGGCTGGTGCACTCAGGCCCCTCCAAGGGTTCGGTGCCGTACGATGCAGAGCTCACTTTTGCCCTGCGCACGGGCACACGGCACGGTGTGGACACTCACCTGTTCAGCGTGGAGTCACCACAGGAGCTGGCCGCCTGGACCCGCCAACTGGTGGATGGCTGTCACCGGGCTGCTGAGGGTGTGCAGGAGGTGTCTACAGGTGGGCTGGGTGGATCCGGGAGTGCCTCTCCAGTAATGAGTCCCCTTCTCCCTGAGGCATTCAAACTTCCTTCTTCAGGTGCCTCAGGAGGGGCATGTAACATGGGGTCTGAGGTCTCCAAAGTCTCTCTCTTTTGGGTGTGCAGGTGCCTCACTGGGTACTCTTTTCCCTGGGTTTTCCTGCCCTGGCTTCGTGCTTACACTGGTGTGGGTGAGCTGGTGCCTGGGGTAGGGTTCCAAATGAAATACAGGACACCCACTTAAATGTGAATTTCAGATAAGCAACAAACACTTTTTTAGCGTAAGTATGTCCCAATTATCCATTGTTTATCTGAAACACATTTTTTTTTTTTTTTAATCTGAAACACATTTAACGGGGCAATTCTTCAGGTCGTTAAGGTCTTCAAGGGTCATGCTTGGTGGGTCTACTGATACCTTCATAGGGAGTGAAGGAGCGGGCCCTATGTACATGGCAGAGTTTAAGCTTTCCCTTTCCACTTTTTAAAATAAGTTTATTTATTTATTTTGAAAGAGAGAGAGAAACAGAGAATGAGTAAGCACAAGTGGGGGAGGGATAGACAGAGAAGGAGAGAGAGAATCCCAAGATTCTCCCGTGAGAACTCCCAAGAGAATCCCAAGAGAATCCTGTGCTGTCAGCACAGAGCCTGACATGGGGCTCAAACCCACAAACCATGAGATCATGACTTGAGCCAAAATCAAGAGTCTGAAGCTTAACGTACTGAGTCATGCAGGCACTCCTTTCTGGTTCTACTTTTGTTGTTTCTGAAAGTGGGACAAGAAGCAGGCTATAGTTTCTCTGAGGGCCTATTTTCTGTATTTTCGGGTGAGGCAACTCCATGCAGGGTGAATATACAGAGGGCATAACAGGCAGTGAGCTTTCCATCCCTGGTGGTATTCAAGTCCTGTTTTCAGAGTTGCTGGTGAGGGTGGGAGGTGGAGCTTACGGTTTCTGAGGTGTTGGCTGTGCCTGTGCCCACATGCCTCCCCGCAGCCTGCACGTGGAACGGCCGTCCCTGCACCCTCTCTGTGCACATCGACAAGGGCTTCACACTGTGGGCAGCTGAGCCCGGTGCAGCCCGAGCTGTGCTGCTCCGGCAGCCCTTTGAGAAGCTGCAGATGTCCTCGGATGATGGTGCCAGCCTCCTTTTCCTGGACTTCGGGGGTGCTGAAGGAGAGATTGTGAGTGGAGGGGCTGGGGGGCTTTGCTCTCCTGAAGGCTCGGCTGGATGGGGCTCCTGACCCTTCTTTCCATCCATCCTGCAGCAGCTGGACCTGCATTCGTGCCCCAAAACCATGGTCTTCATCATCCACTCCTTCCTCTCGGCGAAAGTCACCCGCCTGGGGCTTTTGGCCTAGAGATCACCAGATGCGCTAGCCCTGAAGAGAGGCTATCTACCGTGTGGTCTGACCTGGCCCTCCGCTGACTGCCTGCTCACCGCTGGGCTGAGGGAAGGGAGAGGAAAGGAACCAGAGTGCAGAGTCCCCGCCTCTAAGGGAGGCTGGGATAGTCTTGGGACTGGGACCCAGACTCAGGACACAGTGGATCCTGCCTGTGATGGGGTAGCCTCCCAGCTGCCCCATCATCCCCACACCAGTGCCTTTTGCAGAGAGATATTTTGTGTACACAAAAGCCATTCCGAGCCTGGGACCTGCCCCTGTGGGGATCCTGACCCCAGACAACAACTGCCAGGCCTCTCCAAGGCCCCTAAGCCACCCTCAGAGGCCTCATCTGAAGCTGGAGTTCCCTGGGGTCCATGGCAAGAGAAAGAGGAGGAACCTTTCTGTTCACTTCTCCCCTCAGCTCCACCACCTTGGGGCATCTGGTTTTTCTCTTCATCCTCTCTCCTTCTTACTCTTGGATAAATAAACAGCCTGTGAGTACATAGGCAACCTGGCCTAGTGTTTGTGGTTTGTGCCTTGGCCTCTGGACTCTTTGGTGGCCCCTGCCATCCCAAGACGGACCAGACCCAGGATTGGGGCTCCTTTCCCTGGAGGAGAGCAGACCTTTAACCACAGGGCCATAAAGAAAATCTGTTTGTTATCTATTATTGTGTGGCAAATTACTCCCAAATCTAACAGCTTGAAAACAATGAACATTTATTATTTTTCAGGTTCTGTGGATCAGGAATATGTGAAAGGCTAAGCTGGGATGTCCTTGATTAAGGGGCTTTTACAAGGTTGCAAATCAAGTTATCGGCTGGGGCTGCACTCATCTGAAAGCTTGACTGGGGTTATAGGACCCATTTCCAATATTGCTCACACATATGGCTGTGGGCAGGAAGCTTCACTTCCTCACCACCTGGGCCAACCATAGGGCGGCTTGAGTGTGCTCATGACAATTAAATTAACTGCATATCAAGTACTCAGTAGCCACATGTGGCTGGTGGCTATTATGTTGGACTAAGTAGTTAAGACTGACAGGTCCCCATGCACAGGGAACAGAAATCCAGCAGGGTTTCCCACAGCCAAATGTGTGATTCAGAATGGGCAGATGTGGAAATAGCAGAGAGGCCAGTGGGAACCTGACCAACTCTAGGGATTTACAGGAGGTTCCTCAGAAAAGACATGGAAGCTGGTGTTCATCTAAAGGAGTATGCTAAACTTCAGCTCCTGCCACAATAATGCTATGGAAAAAAATACCTCAGTGGCCACAACCAACAAGCATTTATTTTCATGCTCCTGGGGCTGCATGCTGTCTGCAGTTTGACTATTCTAAGCTGGGCATGGCTGGGGGTGTCACCAGGGAAGGGCAAGGGTCTGACCTTGACAGTCTCTCAACATAACTCACATTGAGATACAGGTGCTGCCACCACGGTGGGGCTCTGTGTGGCACAGGTGACCCTGCATCTCCTGCTCCATGGCCATATTAGGACAGGACAGCTTCCCTCTGCAACTTGACAGTAAACCTGAATATTTCTCCATCTGGGGTCTTTAGATCCAAGAGTATCCAGGAACTTGTCTCTAGAGTTTAAGCATTTTCCAGGAATTCTGGTATACTTTCACAGTACTGTTACCCCAAATGATCAGATCACATCCTAGGTTATCTGGAGAACCACAGTAAAAATCAAGAACCATAATATACTTTTTGGCCTGTTATTTTCCTTTGTATTTTTGACCGAATTGGTACCCAGCAGTCATCTAAGGAGACAGCGTGAGCTTATTTCCTGTATATCTCAAATCCTGAAATCCAGCTTTGTTTCCATCATCCTTACTGCCCCAAGAGAGCACAATGGTCCAAGACTCCACAATCTTTGGGCAATTGCCACACACTCCTAAATACCCTCCTTATTTGTCTGTCCATCCTCTTACCCACAAAGCAGTGTGTTCTCCACATTGCAGCCACTCTATAGGTAAAGAAACTGGGAATCAGCAGGGGTGACTAACTTGGCCTTGACTATCACGGTGAGGGTCAGAACCTCATCGGGAACCCATCCAGTCTGACTTTCACTTGGTCAGTCAATGGTAAGAATAGCATTTTAGGATCGGCCTGGCCTCTGAGTGGATCCCAGTTCTGCCATGCAGTCGTTGTGTGAGCTTCAGCACATGACCACCTTTTGTATTTTCACTTTTCTTGCCTTAAAGTGTGCCAATAATAACCTCATAAAGTTCTAGTGAGGATTTAGAGAAGTCATTGCAGCAGGGGCTGTCAGGGCCCCAGAGCCTTACAATCCGGAGTGCTGGGGCCAGTGTCTACATCTTATCGACACAAAGCTTTCTTCCAAACCACAGATATTCCTGCACAGACAGAGCTGAAGTGCTGAGGAACTAAAATACATAGGAGCATCTTTCCACCATGGCTGCTAGCATATAACCGCTCTATCCTCTCCCCTTGGGTGAAGTAATTCTGAGGTACGTGTACTACACTGTTTCCCAGAACTCCCCAACAGAATTGCGCCCCAGATGCCCACCATTCTTTATTGGCTATCTCCCCTACCCTGTCTCATTCCCTGACTACGCTGTGAGTGTTTCCTGAGACCACCTACCTGCACTCAAATCCTTGTCTCAGGCTCTGTTTCTGGAGAACCCGAACTAAAATATAATGCAATCATTTATTCATTTAACAACTATTTACTAAGTTCTTCCATGAGTTGGACTCTACTAGATCTTGGGGATGTTGTAACGAATAAGACACAGCGTATCTCTGCTCTCAGGCAATAGCAAGTAAACCATGCCATCATTTTGGATAGTAACACATATTGTGATATTGTGAAGAAAATGATGTGATGTAATGGGAGCAGGTTATAAGGTGTGGTCAGGGAGGGCCTCTCTGAAGAGCCGATATTTGAGTTGAGAACTGAAGAATGAGAAGGGACCAGCCAAGAAACAATTTGGGGGAAAAGCATTCCAGAAAGGTAAATGTAAGTAGACTCTGACATAAACATGTGCTTGGAGTATTTACTGAAAGGAGAAAAATAAAGTTACAGAATTGAGGATAGTCAACTAGAGAGAACATGTTAGAAGCAAGTTGGGGAAGTAAGAGTAAGCAGAGGCTAGATCATGCAGGCCCTAGGACACTGTAGGAAATCTTGATTTTATTGCCATGGCAACGACAAGCCAGCCAGAGTTTTCAGCAGAGGCGTGGCGTGATCTTAGTCAATAAAACACAAAGAAATTCTTTTAGGCTCAGTATGGGGAGTAGTCTGTAGGAGAAAACGGCGGGGGCAGAAGCATGGACACCACTTTGCTGGCCATTGTAGTATTTCTGATGAGATGTTGGTGGCCTCGGTTAGAGGTATAGCACAGGAAGTAGGAGACATTTTTGAGTTAGAGCTGGCAGGACTTGCTGACAGATTGAATCTGAAGGTTAAAGGACAGGAAATAAAAATGGCTCATCTCAGTTTCTCCTAGTGCAACTGGGAAATGGTTGGGTCATGTACTGAGATGGGGTACACTGGCAAGGAACAGGTTTTGGGTGAGACTGTGAGTGTGGAAATGAAGAGTTCCGTATTAAGGTAGAGTTGATCACTAGATACCCAAGAGGATGTGCCCCTGTAGGCAGCTGAACTATGGATCTGTACCCACCCTCTCAAGGTAGGGGTTCAGGCTGGAATGGTAATGGGAAGTCTTTAACCTCTAGCACAGTGCTGTCCAATAGAAAGAGTACGTGAGACACGCACACAAATTATTTATTATTTATTTATTTAAAATTTTTAATGTTTTATTTATTTCTAGGAGAGAGAGAGAGAGAGAGAGCGCGTGAGCAGGGGAGGGTCAGAGAGAGGGAGTGACAGACTCCGAAACAGGCTCCAGGCTCTGAGCTGGCAGTCAGCACAGAGCCTGACGCGGCGCTCGAACCCACGAACTGCGAGACCATGACCTAAGCGAAAGTTGGACGCTCAATCGACTAAGCCACCCAGGCACCCCAATTATTTATTATTTAAACATTTATTTTATTATTATGTTTTAGAATATAATTTTAAAAATATTTATTTTGGGGGAGAGTGCAAGCGGGGGAGGGGCAGACAGAAGACAGAGGGGACAGAGGATCTGAAGTGGGCTCTGCGCTGACAGCAGCTAGCCTAATGTGGGGCTTGAACTCACAAATTGAGATCATGACCTCAGCCGAAGTCAGAGGCTCAACTGCTTATTTACTTTTGAGAGAGAGAGAGAGAGAGAGAGAGAGAGAGAGGAGAGAGAGAGGAGGGGAAGGGGCAGAGAGAGCCTGGATGGAGGATCTGAAGCAGGCTCTGCGCTGACAGCAGTGAACCCACAAACCATGAGATCATGACCTCAGAGGAAGTTGGTCGCTTAGCGGACTGAGCCACCCAGGTGCTCACCAGTATACAATTTAAAATTTCCCAGTAGCCACAGTAAAAAAAGTAAAAAGAGGGGCGCCTGTGTGGCTCAGTCGGTTAAGGGTCAGACTCTGTCTCAGCTCAAGCCCTGATCTCACAGTTCCTGAGACAGGACTGTGTGGGGTCTGCGCTAACAGCACGGAGCCTGCTCGGGATTCTATCTCTCCCTCATTCTCCTTCTGCTCCCCCCACAACCCCCACTCTCTCTCTCTCTCAAAATAAATAAATAAGTAAACTTAAAAAAAGTAAAAAGAAACAGGTGAAGCTACTTTATGTTTATTTAGCCCATTATATCCCAAATATTATTTTAACACGTAATCAATATAAAAATAATTGATGAGGTATTTTGCACTCTTTCTTCCACACCTGGTGTGTATTTTTAAAAAAATGTTTATTTATTTTGGGGGGCTTAGGGGGCAGAGAGAGAGAGACAGAAAGAGAGAGAGAGAGAGAAAGAGAGAGAGACAGACAGACAGAGACAGAGACAGAGACAGAGAGACAGAGAGAGAATCCCAAGCAGAGGCTCTGACAGGGCAGAGCCCGATGTCGAATTCCACTTCATGAACCATGAGATCATGACTTGAGTCAAAATCAAGGGTCAGATGTTCAACCCGAGCCACCCAGACGCCCCTCTGGTGTAAATTTTACACTTACGGCACGTTCACTCTCACTCACTCAATTCCGAGCGCTGGGCTGCCACAGGCCAAGCAGCGGCGACCTAACGGGTCAGCACCAGCACCACAGCGGTCCCCGAAGGCCGAGAGCGGGACTCCACCCGGCCCGCACAGAGGGAGGCACTTCCGTTCCACCAGCGGGGACGGAAGCCGAGGCGGACCGGAAGCCGCTCGTGCGCGCGAGGGACCCAAGCCGCCGGAGGGGAGCGTCTGTTGCCGGATGCTGGGCTTTCGGGCTGCGGGAGGTGAGCGGCCTGGGCTGAGGGGGCCCGTGCTTGGGGCAGGAGGGCGGCGGGGCCCCGCAGGTGCGCGGCGTTCAAGGGGAGACGGCGCGGGCCCTCGAGTCAGGCTGTCGGGGCTCTCGCCCAGTCCCGCTGCCTGCTCGCCTGTGACCTTGGGCGAGTCACCTCCCTTGCCCCCGAGCCTTAGTCTCGTCACGTGTGACGTGGGGATGCTAGAACCTGCTCCACACTGCTCCTGTGAGGATTAAATGCTGTAGTCCGTGGGAAGGGCCAGCACCGCGCCTGAAGCGTTGAACTACCCAACAAAATATTTGGGGTGTTTTATCGTCTATGTTCACTTTTGTTGAGATGAGGCTGCCGTCTTAACGTTATTGCCGACTACCACTTTTTGAGGCTTACTCCCTACCTACCCCTTACATTGTGTTGTGCAAACATTTTGTTTGCGTTATCACGTTTGAGATAGGCACTGTTGAGAAACGGAGGTTTTTTTTTTTTTTTTACAAATAGTTTATTGTCAAGTTGGTTTCCACATAACACCCAGTGCTCATCCCCACAGGTGTCCTCCTCCATGCCCATCTCCCCACCCCCCCATCAGTCCTCAGTTTGTTCTCAGCATTCAAGAGTCTCTCATGGTTTGCCTCTCTCCCTTTCCCCCACCATTTCCCCCTTCTTCTCCCCTTATGGTCCTCAGTTAAGTTCCTCCTAATTCTCCTATACGTGCAAACATATGATATTTGTCCTTCTCTGCCTGACTTATTTCGCTCAGCATAACACCCTCAAGGTCCATCCATGTTGCTACACATGGCCAGATATCATTGTTTCTCATTGCCATGTAGTATTCCATGGTATAGATAAACCACATCTTCTTGATCCATTCGTCCGTTGATGGACACTTAGGCTCTTCCATGTTTTAGCTATTGTGGAGAGTGCTGCTATGAACATTGGGGTACATGTGCTCCTATGCATCAGCAGAGAAATGGAGGGTTTAAAGAGCAGCCAAGGTGCCCAGGGTTACCCGGCTAGGCTGCATTTGGGTCAGACTACGAGCCCAGAACCCATGCCCTTAACTGTATTGCTGTATACCTCCCAGGAAGGGGAGTGTGGGCTGCAAATGTGCAGTTACTGAAGACTTACTGTAAGTCAGTTGGGTTTTTAATATTTCGTTAATCGTCACAATGCCTCTGGGACATAGGTACTACTTTTTATCCTTTTTTTACAGATGTGGAATTGGCAGCTCAGAGATGGGAATTTGACTTGCCTGAGGTCACACAGCAAGTAAGGGGCAGAGAAGAGTGACTTAAGGCTCCCACTAAACGCCTGCTGTTCTCTGATACTTGAGTATAGGTTAGCATTGCTCCTGCCTAAAGTGCTGGTAGCATATATGGCAGGTGATCAAGTTCAAGAGGTCACCGGCCAAGTCTGCTTGTTTTACATGTACAGCTCCTGCCAGAAGGCCGTTACTGAATGATGGGAGACGCTAGGATGTAGAAATGAATGAGACTTGCTCCCTACTTTTAGGGACCTCTCTGCCTGCAAGGGATGGGAGAAGTGTAGGTAGTGATTAACAGCAAAGCGTAATGGGTCTTGAGTTGGAGATTCGAAGGAGGCTTTGGGAACCCAGAGGAGGACTGCAGCTTAGACTTTGAGGATACAGGCTTCCAGGAGGAAACAGGTCTAAAAAGCATAGGAGTTGGCTGAGTCAGTACGTAGAAGATATACTGGCAGAGAGAACAGCGTGTGTGAAAGCCTAGAAGCTAGTGAAGATCAGTACAGAAATGTCTGGTATGACTGGAGTGAGGCAGCCAGGCTGGAGACCCTGAAGTCTGTTAAGGACATGCGGGGAGAAGTACGTATGTCTCTGTCTCTTGCTTCGAGTCACCTAGGTTCCTTCCTGGGAGGCAGCCACTGTTTCTTATGCATTCTATAGATACTGTGCTCATTTATAAGCATGGACCTTCATATTCCTCCCTTCCCCCACAGATTAAAGTATAGCATATTATAGAGACTACTGAACACTTTGCTTTCTTGTTTTTGCCGTGTATAGATTCAGCCTTACTTTCCGACAGTTGCATTTTATCCCATTGTAGGGATGTACCATGTCTTATTTAAGCAGTCCCCTTTTGATGACATTTAGATCTTTTCCATTCTTTTGCTATCAGAAACACTGCTGCATTGAATATCCTTATACACGGGTCATTTTGTACATGTAAGACAGCATCTGTAGGATAAATTATCTAGGAATGGAACTGCTTGGTCAAAGGGTTTGAGTGTGTAATTAAAAAAAAATTTTTTTTTAAACATCTTATTTCTGAGAGAGAGAGAGACAGCCTGAGAAGGGGAGGTCAGAGAGAGAGGGAGACACAGAATCCGAAACAGGCTCCAGGCTCTGAGCTAGCTGTCAGCACAGAGCCAGATGCAGGGCTCGAACCCACAAACTGAGATCATGACCTCAGCCGAAGTCTGCCACCAACCGACTGAGCCACCCAAGCGCCCCTTGAGTGTGTAATTTTGATGCAAAGTGGCAAATCACCCTGTATAAAGATTTGCAATTTTCTGTCCCCCCAGCCATGTGTGAGGGAGCCTGGGTAGAAACTGTGAAGGCAGTAATTTGAGATTCTTTGGAGGGTGGGAGGAGTCACTGATCAGACATATGGTGCCCCATGTTAGATACTTTCCATCTGAAGGAACTCAAAGCAAGATGCCTCCAGACAGTGGTTTTCATAGAAATAGAAGGCATTGTAACAAGGTGGCTGGGGGAATGGGCTTTGTAGCTATATAGACCTTCATCTGAGTCCTGGCTCTGTTGCTTAGGTGGGAGCTTAGGTAAGTTGCTCAGCCTCTCTGTGTCTGTTTCCTCATCTCTGAAGGGGGGTAGTAATTGTGTCTATGTCTATTTGGCTGAGGATTTCTGTGAAGATTTAATGCATTATTACATGGAAAGCCCTTGAAGCTGTTCGTAGCACAAGATGCTACTTTGTTATTTTGTCACACCATCTCATCTGATCTCTACCACCCCTTTGTTTTGAAAATTGCCTGGATTTGCATCTTATCTCTGGCACTCCTTTGTGTGATCTTGGGTAAGTTGCCCCAGTTTTTTTTTTTTTAACCTATAAAATAGGGACAATATTAAGACTATCTTTTTCTTGGGTTTTGTGTATTAAATGTATTAATACACTGGAAGTGCTTATAGCATTGCCCTGTTATGTCGTGTTCAGTAAATGTTGGTGATGCCTGTTCTTTTGCAGACGTTGGGCTGTTGATTTAGTGCCATGCATCCTTTACGGTGTGTCCTGCAAGTGCAGAGATGGGGACCCTTGGCTTCCATGTCCTGGATGCTGCTCAGGACCTGCAGGGCGCATAGTAGTGTCCATGGAACCACATGTCCCAGTCCAGAGAGACAGCAGGAAGATGGAGTTCGGAAGGATTTCAGCTCTAGGCTGGCCATTGGCCCGACTTTTCAGCATTTTTTAAGAAGTGCTTTAGCTCCTCAAGAGAAGCCAGATGTGGAGGACCCACCTCCCTATCTCACAGTGGATGAACTTTCTGGGAGGCAGAGAAAAGGTTGGTTTTACTTTTCTTTTCCCTTTGGACTTCCTGCTTTGCTCTTTTCCAGCATCCATGACCTGATTGTTAATTGTTCTTTCATTGCAGACCCGGCTTTGCAGGGTTAATAGAATGGGAAGGCTGCTAGCTAATGGAATTGTCAGACTTTATCAAGTAACATTAATATAAAGAAACTCATACTTTTGGTCCATGTGACTGGGAGTGGAAGTCCTGGGAAGTTCTCTCTTTGGTACTTTTGGAAACCTTAGAGCCTCTGTTCTAATTTTTAGATCTAAGTTGTTAGACACCTTTCACAATTGGTGCTGTAGAAATTCACTTTTTATGCTTAAATAAAGGTTTTCTGAGAAAAACTTTGCAGTCAGTTAAAATACTTTTTCTCTCTTTCTTTCTTTTTCTTTTTCTTTTAAAGTTTATTTATTGGGGGAGAGAGAGAGCAAGAGCGAAAGCCAGCCAGCCTGGGAGGGATAGAGAGAGAGAGACAGAGGATCCAAAGCCGGCTCTGTGCTGACCAGAGAGCCTGATGCGGGGCTTGTACTCACAAACCGAGAGATCATGACCTGAGCTGAAGTCGGATGCTTAACTGACTGAGCCACCCAGGCACACCTTGCTGTTCTGAAAGCTTTGTGTAAGGGACTTCTGGGTGGCTCAGTTGGTTAAGCATCTGACTTGAGATTTCAGCTCAGGTCATGATCTCATGGGTCATGAGATTGAGACCCGTGTTGGGCCCTGTGCTCACAGTGCAGAGCCTGTTTGGGATTCCCTCTCTCCCTTTTTCTCTCTGCCTCTCCTGGATGCTTGCTCACATTCTCTCTCTCTTTCTCTCTTTCAAATAAATAAACAGACATTAAAAAGAAGCTTTATGCATATGTGTTTTACATCATAATACAGCCATGCTTGCTTTTTTTTAAAGGTTTTATTTTTAAGTAATGTCTACCTCACCGTGGGGCTCAAACTTACACCTGGAGCTCAAGAGTCTCATGCTCTACTGTCTGAGCCAACCAGGTGCCACAGTGTTTGCTTTCATTTAAGATGTTTGTTTGTAGTTTATAGTTTATTTGTAGTAGGAAGTTACCTCATTTTTATTTTGTGGCTTTGTGTACCCTCCTGCCATTGCTGCTACTTTCAGAGGTGGAAGAACCTTATTTTGAGAAGAAGGAATATACTGGATTTAAACTTATTTTGGGGGCACCTGAATGGTTTGCTTGGTTTAGCCTCTGACTCTTGATCTCAGCTCAGGTCTTGAGCTCAGGATTGTGAATTCAAGCCCCGTGCTGGGCTCCACACTAGGCATGGAGCCTACTTAAAAAATTTTTTTCCCCCAAGTTGATAACTCTATCAGTTAGTTCTCTCTTTTCTGTTTTTATAACCACATTGCCTTGATTCTCAGGTGCATGCTTCCCTGTATTTTTAAATGACATGGCCTGTTATTATGTATGTATATATCACATATTTCTTTTGTTCTGAAAGGTTGTCATTAATTTGGCAGTACCTGTGTACCTCAGTTAATGGTATCTTAGAATTGAAGCAACGGGAACAAAAAGAATTGAGGAAGTTGGGGACTTAGTGGGTAACTAGTTGCCTCTGATATTTCTGGGGTATTTGGGCAGGAGACCTTTTGAGACATGTAGTCCCTTTTAGTGTGCCTACTGTGCAATCTTCCTCTTGTTGCAGTCTACCTGGAGACCTATGGCTGCCAGATGAATGTGAATGACACAGAGATAGCCTGGTCTGTCTTACAGAAGAGTGGCTACCTGCGTACCAGGAACCTCCAAGAGGTACGTGCGTTTTCTGCATCCCTTGTTTCCTGGGCCTGGGTGAGACTCTGCATTTGTGCCAGTTCTTAGATGGAGCTTTAGAAATTGGGTATGGCCTGGTGAGAGTGAGTTTCCTTGAGTAAAGTGTGTAGCATGGGACTGAGGTATATTTTTGTTCTGGTTATTTTTGAAACTTTTATGGTGGTACTCATTTTTAGGCAAGGAACTAAGTTAAAAATGGGCTGTGACTTGGAGGGGAATGGAGGAGTTAGTGTTTAATCTCTGTGCCCGACAGAGGAGATTTAGTTGGGGAATGTGAAATGATTCTGGGGCTTGATGGTGGTAATGATTGCACAGCAGTGTTAATGTACTTAATGTTACTGAACTGTACACTTAAAAATGGTTAAAATGGTAAGTTTTATGTGTGTTTTTACCACAGTAGTAGTAATAATAATAATTTAAAAAAGGCTGTGGGTAGTGATTCTACAAGGTAGTTTTCAAAGATCATAATTTTCCTTTTTTTCCCTTGCTTTCCACTCAGGCAGATGTGATCCTCCTTGTCACATGTTCTATCAGGTAGGAGTTTGTTCTTTACCTAGAGAGCGAATATATTTTATGTCATAGTTAACAGTGCCAGGCTGGCCTACCTGTGGAGATGAGTCAGTGGACTTGCAGTTTTACAACAGTGGAGATAGCAGTGGTGGAACTGGGCTGACATTTGGTGAGCATGTACAGTGTATCCTCTCCTGTGCTGGGGACTACACATGCACTAACTAATTTAATTCTCACAACAGCCCTATGTGGTAGGTGCTATTATCAAACCCATTTTATAGATGAGGAATATGTTGAGGCGCCCAGCTTTTCCTAAGGTTTCTATTGCAGGTAATGGCACATGTTTAGGGTGTAGCTCACATCATGAGGTTTAGGGTGTAGTCAGTGGCTGGGACAGGGTTCTCCTGAACAGAGAAGGGTGGCATCCATCAGAAGTGAACATATTCTTTTTCTTATCTTGTTTCTGTGTACAAGACACGTTTGTGTTAGTGTTTCCTTAGTGTTAATGTAATCCACCATTTTTGTTCGGAGTGTTTCTGCTGTTAGACATTGAACTAGATGGCTGTGGGAGAACCGAACCCTTCTCCATGGAGACTTGCTTTAAGGAGCTTAGTCTGATATGGGAACTAAGGCAGAGACACACATCTGGCAGAAAGTGCTATGTAAAAAACCAAACAATAAAAAAGAAGTTGCTAAGTATAGGGAAAAGTGTTGTTATAAGGCAGTTAAAGGGTGGACAGACCCTGTACCAGGTTTTGTGAAGTCAATTCTGAGTTTGACTAAAGGCTTGTCAGGTGTGGAGAAATGCAGGCAGGGTGTCATTGCGGGGATGGTGAATTACAGCAAGTGGTGCTTCACTTGGCTCCCTGCCTATCTTCCCTTAACTTAGGAGGTAGATATTCATTTAAAGGGTTGAAGTTTCTTTTGATTTTATTTCCATTGCCTTACTCTTTTAACTTGTGGTATAGTTGATTTTCAGGTTCAGTTATACCTTTTTTGATCTTTGTAGGGAGAAGGCTGAACAGACCATCTGGAATCGTTTACATCAGCTTAAAGCCCTGAAGACAAAACGGCTCCGTTCCCGAGTGCCTCTGAGGATTGGGATTCTAGGTATCCGGTAATTTGGAGATTTTGTGTTTTGACACTTGGGCTCTATGAAATTTAAAAAAAAGTTTTTTTAATGTTTATTGATTTTTGGGAGAGAAAGAGAGACAGAGTGCGAGTGGGGGAGGGGCAGAGAGAGAGGGAGACACAGAATCTGAAGCAGGTTCCAGGCTCTGAGCTGTCAGCACAGAGCTGCTTGTGGGGCTTGAAGCCACGGACTGTGAGATCATGCCCTGAGCCGAAGTCAGATGCTTAATCAACTGAGCCACCCAGGCGCCCTGAAATGTTCTTTTTAAGTTTATTTATTTATTTTGAGAGAGATAGTACATGCGTGTGTAAATTGGGGAGGGGCAGAGAGGGAAAGAGAGAATCCCAAGCAGGCTCTGTGCTAATAGCACAGAGCCTGATGTAGGGTTTGCTCCCATGAACCTTGGGATCATGACTTGAGCTGAGCTCAACAGTTGGATGCTCAACTGATGAGCCACCCAGGTGCCCCTTCATGTAGCTTTACATGCTAAGGTTTCCATCAGATGCTGGATTCCCAGTGTTTGAAGAAATGTCATGCATCCCATGTAACCTTTGTACTTAATGTCAAAGGCTGTAGGATGAAATAAGATAAAGCTCATAAAAAGGGCTTTTCATAGTGCCTTGAGGTCATGGGTGCTCAGAATTTGGTCTGTCCTTCCTAGAGTCTAATGGGGCTGTTGGTGGCAGAGTTATGGACAGGAGAGAGTTTGGCATCTGAAGGAGCAGCATGAATTTACAGTGTAGGCACCTTTCATCTTGACTCCTGAGGTACAGCCACGTGAGGGTCTGGATCTGCACTGACCACTATGGTAGCCACTAGCCACATGTGGTTATTTAACTTTAACTAAAATTAAATAATATTAAAATTCACTTCTTTACTCTCACTAGCCACATATTGACTTTTCAGTAATCATACCAGTTTGGATAGCACAGATAAAGAATATTTCTACCATTTTAGGAAGTTCTGTTGGACAGCTCTGATTTAGATAGCTGGAAAGCATATTTCAAAAATGAATATTCTGTACCCTCCTGGTCCCAGAATTTAATGTATCTAACTTTAAAACAGGCCATCCATTGTGGAATGATTAAATTAATTCTTCTTGATGAGTCAAAACATAGTTGAAGCATATCCTGTTAGATTAATGTACTAAAGTGATGTAGGAAGATGGAAGGATTAGCTGAAGTGTTTTGTTTCTTTTTTTATTTTTTAACGTTTATTTTTGAGAGACAGAGACTGAGTGTGAGCAGGAGAGGGACAGAGAGGGAGGCACAGTATCCCTAGCAGGCTCCAGACTCTGAGCTGTCAGCACAGAGCCTGATGCGTGGCTCGAACCCATGAACTGTGAGATCATGACCTGAGCTGAAGTTGGACACTGATCCAACTGAGCCACGTAGGTATCCCTGAAATGTTTTGTTTCATTTCAGTTCCTTCATTATAGAAGCCCCTGGCTATATCTTTGTTAGGAATTTCAGAAATCCTTAAAATATTTAGTTTTCTTATTGTGGTAAAATATATGTAATGTGAAATTTATTAATTGAACCCTTTTTTATTAAAAATTTTTTTTGATGTTTTATTTATTTCTGAGAGATACAGCGTGAGCAGGGGAGGGTCAGAGAGAGAGAGACACAGAATCTGAAGCAGGCTCCAGGCTCTGAGCTAGCCGTAAGCACAGAGCCCAACATGGGGCTCGAACCTACTATGTGTGAGATCATGACCTGAGCCTAACCGACTGAGCCACCCAGGTGCCCTGAACCCTTTTTTAAATGTACAGTTCAGTGGCTTTAAAAAATATTCATATTGTTGTACAGCCATCACCACCATCCATTGCCATAACTTTTTCATCTTTCCCAACTGCAACTCTCTACCCATTAAATAGTTTCCCATTTCCCCTCTCACTTAGCTCCTGGCAACTACCATTGTACTTTCTGCCTCTATGAATTTGATTACTCTCAGTAACTCATATAAATGGAATCATGCAATATTTGTCCTTTGGTGACTGGCTTATTTCATTTAGCACAGTGTCTTCAAGATTCATCCATATTTAGCATATGCCAGAATTTCCTTCCTTTTTAAGGCTGAATAATATTCTATTTTATGTATATACCATATCTGTTGATAGACACTAGGGTTGCTCTGCCTTTTGGCTATTGTGAATGATACTGCTACGAACATAGGTGTATAACCAAGAATAGTTCTTTCTTTTTTTTAATGTTTATTTTTTTAGAGAGAGAGAGAGGCAGATTGAGGGGGACAGAAGATCTGAAGCAGGCTCTGTGCTGATAGCAGTGAGCCCAGAGTGAGCCTCAGACTCACCAAACCATGGGATCATGACCCTAACTGAAATCAAGAGTCAGACCCTTAACTGACTGAACCACCCAGGTGCCCCTGGATGATGGTTTAATTTGTTCTGAGCATTGAATTGATTTCTTTAGTTGCTTGCTTCTTTGGTTTTCTTGTTTAGGGACATGCCCGTTCCAGTGCTATGGAAGTATTGGGCAAATTGGGGAAACGATGATCCTAGATCTTAGAGAAGTTTTTGTGCCCTGGTCTCTGATCCTAGCCCGAGCTAATCTGTACTGAGAAGAAACCATGAGACCGGATGCATTTACAAGCAGGTGCTTATTTTATTTCCTTCCCCAGGCTGCATGGCTGAGAGGTTGAAGGAGGAGATCCTCAACAGGGAGAAAACGGTGGATATTTTGGCTGGTCCAGATGCCTATCGGGACCTTCCTCGGCTGCTGGCTGTTGCCGAGTCAGGTCAACAAGCTGCCAATGTGCTGCTTTCTCTGGATGAGACCTATGCTGATGTTATGCCAGTCCAGACAAGCCCCAGTGCTACGTCAGCCTTTGTGTAAGATGCTGCCCAAGAGACAGGGAGTGAACTTCTCCTTTCTCACTCTGAAATAATTTTAATTTTGCTACATTAAAACAAATTAACACGTGCATATAGGACAAAACATAAACAAAAAACTGATAAAGTCAGACTCCTTCACACCTTCCCTCCCCATTCTCTCAGGCCACCTCAGAGGCAGCCGAATTAGTAGTTTCTTACATAATCCTTCCAGGAATGTTCTTTGCATATCCATTCATATATGAAATACAGGATCTTTCCTACTGTTCTTTCTGTATTCTAATTTTTTACTGAAGAAAATATCTTCAGCTTTCCTTTTCCTTTTTTTCTTCCCCTGAACTTTAACTGAAGAAAAGTAGTAAAATCTGGTGACAAAATAGTTCATGTTTGTTGAAGAATATGTGGAAAAGATAGAAAAAAACATAAGAAAGTAGGAGTCACCTAAATACCAACCACCTAACAATGAACACTGTTATCATCTTGCTATATCATTCCTGTCCTTTCCTGTGTATGTATGCTTTGTACCTGTGTTGTGAAAGTTGACTCTTGATGTACTTGGTTTTATAACCTTATTTTAAATGGTGAAATATTTTAATTTTATCTAATTAAATTTTCTATGATAGAGATTGGCAAATCGGCAAAAAAATTACTACCTGTTTTTCATAAATGCAGTTTTTTTGAAATATAGCCATACTGTTTGTTTATTATCTGTGGTGTTTTGCCACTACAGTGGTAGAATTGAGTAGTTGTGACAGAGACCAAATGGTCTGTGAAGCCCAAAATATTTACTGTCTGTTTTTTTATAGAAAGTTTGTCAACCTCTGTCATTTTAATGGCCATCCCATACTTGTTGGAATGCTTACTAAAAACAATAGCTGACATTTATTTAACAGTTTTTCAGTGAACATCTTTAATATTCATAATTATTTCCTTAAGGTAGATTGAGGTTTTCATATATAGGATGCAAATGGAACAGAGTGATTTAACTTAGATACTTCATAATTGGATTAGGAATGAGTGAGAACTATGAAATCCTTTGCTTTAAATCTGAAGTTTCTCGCACACTTCATAAAATATATATTTTTCCTGGTATAAATGTAAAAAGTTCAAATAATGTTTTACATTTATGGCTACATTTTATATTTACGAGGTACACTCCTGGAACATATGCACCCCTTCCCTCACCACTGTGCTCCCTCAGGGTAACTGAGGAGCTCTATCTGCCAGTTACAATGTGATTTATATCCTGTTGAGTAGATACGGATTTTTAAAGATAAAAACTGTCTGCCTTAAAAATGTCTGATTGGCCCAATGTGAATATGGTGCCAAGAGGATTCTGAGCCAGAGGGTGATGTCAGGGGAGCTCTGACCTGCTCCTCGGGTGGGAGTGAGGTGTCCCATTCCTTTTACTAAGTTTTGGTGCTTTCCCCCAGGTCTATCATGCGAGGCTGTGACAATATGTGCAGCTACTGCATCGTTCCTTTCACTCGCGGCCGGGAGAGGAGTCGGCCTGTGGCTTCCATTCTAGAGGAAGTGAGGAAGCTTTCTGAGCAGGTGAAAAGTTCTGTCGGCTTTCATCTTACAAGTGTGTTTTTAGGAGGATGAGGACAGCCTTTCTAGTTTCCCTGCCTGTCCTGTCTCTGAGCTGTAGAAGTTTAGAACCATACCTGGCCAGAAATACCTGGCTGAACATCTTTGATTTGCTGCCCATGTGAAGTTTGCTTCGGAGGCAGCACAGTGGAATGGAGAGAGCATGAGTTTACAATCAGATGGCCGAGTGTGAATTCTACCTGCCCCATTCTCTGGTTTGGTGCCCTGCTGCAGGTCATTTAACTATCTTCTTTTGGTAATTTATTTATGAAAAAAATGTCTTTTTAAGTTTTGTTTACTTATTTTGAGAGAGAGAGAGAGACAGAAAGAGCATGGGCAGGAGAAGGGCAGAGAGAGGGAGAGAGAGAATCCCAAACAGGTTCCACAGTGTCAGTGCAGAGCCCAATGTGGGGCTTAGACTCACAAACTGTGAGATCATGACCTGAGCCGAAATCAGGAGTCAGATGCTTAACCCACTGAGCCACCCAGGTGCCCCCTAACTTTTCTTATAAACACAGTTTCCTAATTTATGAAAAGAAGATAACATAGTAACTTCTATTCTGGTATATTGGAAGGATTGTCCTAGTTTAAATGGTTTTTTGTTTTGTTTTTAAAGTAATCTCCACACCCAGCATGGGGCTCAAACTCACAACCTCAAGATTAAAGTCACATTTTTGGGGCACCTATGTGGTTCAATCAGTTGAGCATCAGACTCTTGATTTTGGCTCAGGTCATGATCCCAGGGTTGTGGGATTAAGCCCCACATTGGGCTCCATGCTGGGCATGGAGACTGCTTAAGTTTCCCTTTCTTTCTCAAATTAAAAAGAAAAAAGTCACATGCTCTACTGACTGAGCCAGCCAGCCATCCCCGTAGTTAAACATTTTTTTAATGTTTATTTATTTATCTTGAGAGGAATAGTGAGAGAGCAACAGTGTACACGCACAAGAGTGTAGGGGAGGGGGCAGAAAGAGAGAGAGAGAGAGAGAGAGAGAGAGAATTCCGAGCAGCCTCTGTGCTGTCAGTGCAGAGCCTCACATGGGAGTTCACTCATGAATTATGAGATCATGACCTGAGCCAAAATCAAGAGTTGAACGCTTAACCGACTGAGCCACCCAGATCCCCAGTTTAAATGCTCTTAAACTACCTGGCATACAGTAAGTTTTCAGGGAATGATTTATTTGTCCATTCTAGGGAAGCCTCCCAAATCTCTTGTTCATTTTATCACAGAGCCTGCTCACTGGTTGAGGGACAGAGAATAGATGAGGGTAGTGAATCTCATCAGAGGCCAGAGGGGAGATAATTGCTGTTTTCCTCCTATTGGGAGCTGGCCTGGATCTGCTCTCCCTGAAGAAGAGAACAGTAGGTAGGGATATGGAGCTTTTCTTTACTAGAGTCTCCCTGTTTCCTTCCTTACTTGGCTCAGGAACTGAGGGAGGCCAGCCTCTGCTCCAGTTTTTACTCAGCAGTTCTTACAGTCTGGCAGTGCTCTCTTCTCATCTCCCATCCCCCAGTCCTCAATTCCCTGATTTGGTCCCTGGCTGCTCATAGGTAGAGGTATTCTCCATACCCCACCTCTCCAGTGCTTCCTGGGCTCAAGTTGTCCGCTTCTCCCCTTCCACCTTCCCCACCGTACCAGAACTTACTCTTCAGTCTTCAGGATAGAGACATTTATTTATTTTATTTATTTATTTTTAAAGTTTATTTATTTATTTTGAGAGAGACGTGAGCACGGGAGGGGCAGAGAGGGAGGAAGGGAGAGTATTCCAATAGGCTCCACACAGTCAGTGCAGAGCCCAACATGGGGTTGGAACTCATGAACCTCAAGATCATAACCTGAACCAAAACCAAGAGTTGGATGCTTAACAGACTGAGCCACCCAGGTGCCCCTTGTTAATATCTTTTTATATGTGTGTGTATTTTCCTTAGATATATATATATTGATAATAAACTGTTTAGTCACCTCTAATGTTAAGACACTCCCTTAGTCATGCCATTGTTAAATAAAGATTAAAAAAAAGTTATAAAGGACAATATTTGGATTGTTGTTGAAAATTTGTTTTATAGTATGTGAATATTTAGGGGCAAAAGAGTATGTTGTTTGTAACTTATTCAGAAAAATATGTGCTTGCATGTGCGTGTGCAAAGAGAGAGAGTGTATTTTTTTTCTTTTTTTTTTTTTTAAATGTTTTATTTATTTCTAGGAGAGAGAGAGAGAGACAGCGTGAGCAGGGGAGGGTCGGAGAGAGAGGGAGTCACAGACTGAAACAGGCTCCAGGCTCTGAGCTGGCAGTCAGCACAGAGCCCGACGCGGGGCTCGAACCCACGAACCGCGAGATCACGACCTAAGCGAAAGTCGGACGCTTAACTGACTAAGCCACCCAGGCGCCCCGAGAGAGAGTGTATTTGAGTGTTAGTATGTGAATGATAAGCAGATGGCACATAGTGTTAACAGTGAATCTGGGCAAAGAGTAGATGGGAGTTCTTTTTACTATTGTAATTTTTCTGTAAGTTTGAAATTGCATCAAAATAAAGTTATAAAAAATAGTCTTTATAGCAACTATTTTTTTAAATAAAATTTTATAATGCAAATTTTCAAACAATTTAAAAGACTGGCGTAGTAAGTACAGTTAATAACACTTGTCATATTTGCTTCATCTTCATATCTCTATAGATGTATAAATAAATATTTTTGAAACATTTCAATGTGACTTGTAGATATCAGGCTCCTTAACCCTGTATATTTCAGTATGCATCTTCTTAGAATAATAATTTTTCCCTTCATAATACCATTATTACATGTAGAAAGCTTAACAACTAATTTTATATAATATGTACCTCATATTCAAAATTTCTCTTTTTTTTAAAGTTTATTTATTTATTTTTAAGTAATCTCTTCATCCAATGTGGGGCTTGTACTTACGACCCTGAGATCAAGAGTTGCATGCTCTTAAGACTCAGCCAGTCAGACGCCTCTCAAAATTTCTTAATTGTACAAAAATATCTATCTATCTATTTATTTTGAGAAAGAGAGAGAGAGAGAGAGAGAGAGAGAGAAAATGAGTGGTAGAGGGAAGCAGAGAGAATCTTAAGTAAGCTCCAGTGTGGAGCCAGACCCGGGACTTAATCTCATAACCTTGAGATCATAACCTGAGCCAAAATCAAGAGTCAGATGCTTAATCTACTGAGCCACCCAGATGCCCCCAAAAATATCTTACTCCTTTTTTATTTTCAAACCAAGACCCAGTCAAACTTTGTGTTTTATTTATTTTTTATATTTCTTCAATCTCTCTTAATTTAAAACAGCCCTTTCATTTTTTTTTTTTTTTGTTTGCTTTAAATGATGCATTAAGTTTTTGAAGAGATCAAATACATCTGATCTGGATTTGTCTAATTGCTTCTTCATGTTGTCATTTAAAATATTCCTCTGAATTCTGATAAACTGGAAGTTAAATGTAAAAGCTTAATTTAATTTAGACTAAATACTTTGGGAAGAATACTTCACGGGCAGTGATTATATAATATTCAACTGGAAAAATGGCGTCATAATTTGCTTTATAGTGTTATAAACCATTACTATTGAATATTGAGTTTGCACCCAGGTTTTTGTTATTCTAAAAACTGCTTTGAAGATTAATTTTTATGTAAGGTTTTATTTATTTATTTAAAATGTTTACTTATTTTTGAGAGAAAAGAGGAATGCACAAGTCACGCAGGAGGGAGCCCAGAGAGGGAGACATAGAATCTGAAGCAGGTTCAGGCTCTGAGCTGTCAGCACAGAGCCCAGCATGGGAGGCTCAAACCGCCCGAGCTATGAGATCATGACCTGAGCTGTTCGGACACTTAGCTTTGACTGAGCCACCCAGGTGCCCCTGTAAGGTTTATTTTTTAAAAAATTAATTTTTTAAAGATTTGTTAGTTTGAGAGAGAGAGCAAACAAGGGGAGGGGGCAGAGGAGACACAGAATCTGACACAGAGCCTGATGTGGAACTCACGAACTGTGAGATCATGACCTGAGCTGAAGTTGGACGCTTAACCAACTGAGACACCCAGGTGCTCCTGTAAAGTTTTTATTCTAAAGTTCAGTTCTTCAGACAAGATCCCTAAATACAAAAATTACTGGGTTAAATACAGAATAGAATACATTTATGAATGGCTCTAGGTGGGTTGAACTAATCTCAATTAGTGATTTGGCAAAAACTACCAAGTTTTAAATTGCTTCCAATGTATTTATTTTCCCTTTCTCAGGGGTTGAAGGAAGTGACCCTACTTGGTCAGAATGTTAATAGTTTTCGGGACAATTCTGAGGTCCAGTTCAACAATGCAGTGTCTACCAGCCTCAGCCGTGGCTTTTCCACCAACTATAAACCCAAGCAAGGAGGCCTTCGTTTTGCTCACCTTCTGGATCAGGTCTCCAGAGTAGATCCTGAAATGAGGATCCGTTTCACTTCTCCCCACCCCAAAGACTTTCCTGATGAGGTGAGTATCAACAGTGAACTGTGCCGAGCTGTTACCAGTATCCGTAAGCTCACCAAAGGCTGGGCCCAGTGGGATACAGCAGACCTTGGATCTCACTAGGGATCTTGTGGTATATTGGACTTTCAGTGAGAGTCCACCACTGTCAGGGCGGTTAGGACTGATGCACTTAAAAAATTTTTTTTGTTGTAATTGAGATATAGTTGACGCACAGTGTTACGTTAGTTTCAGGTATACAGTGTTGTGATTTTGGCAAGTTTATATGTTATGCTGTGCTCACCGCAAGTATAGAGATAGGACTGATATTACTGGGAGATTAAGGTCACCTGTGGGACCATGCGGGCTCTGGAGAGAGGTGTTACTTAAAAAAAATTTTTTTTTGATGTTTTATTTATTTCCGAGAGAGAGAGAGAGAGAGAGAGCAAGCGAGCAGGGGAGGGTCAGAGAGAGAGGGAGACACAGAATCTGAAATAGGTTCCAGGCTCTGAGCTGTCAACTGAAACCCGGCAGTGGGGCCCACGAACCGTGGGTAATGACCCAGTGGAAGTCGAATGCTTAACTGACTGAGCCACCCAGGCGCGCCTAGAAGTGGTGTGACAGGTTTTATGGGAAGGACAGAGAGCCATATGTTGCAGTGGAAAGCAGTCCAGACTTGGACTCAGAGTTAAATCCTAGCTCTTCCATTGCTTTCTGCTTAGTAGGTCTGATGTTTATCTTCTCATCATATCTATCAAAATAAGGGTTAATAATAACCTCCTGGTTTTGGGTTGTTGGGGAATAGGTGTATTATATGGAAGGTACTTGCAAGTGCTTTCGGTAAAGGCATAGAATGTATAGCCCACATGTGAAGCCTTTTTTTTTTTTTTTTTTTAAAGGTTTTGTTTTGGTGAAACATCTGTCTTTGCCCCACTGCTACTTTTTCTCTCCACGGAATATCTTCGTAATGAGTTTTAAGGTTTTATGTTTTCTTGGCCTGGAAGCAATCCTTTGTCAATGTATTTTCAAATACATTGTTCCAGTTCTTGATGGTGTCTTTTCAAGTAGCTAATTAGTCTGGAAGTTAGATGAAACAAATACCAGTTTTCCTTTCTTGTCCATGTCAGCCCATGGCTTGAATCCTGACTCTGCTTGCTTGCTTCACTTTTTGGCAGAGATGCCATCAGAGGGAAATGTCTGGGACAGACAGCATGGCTTCTTGAGCAAAGAAGTAAAGGATTTGGATAATTCTATGTTTGGTTTCAATCAGCATCTTGGGGGCACCTGGGTGGCTTAGTCGATTGAACATCTGATTTCCACTCGGGTCATGATCTCATGGTTTGTGAGATTGAGCCGTGTTGGACTCTGTGCTGACAGCTCTTAAAGAGCCTGGAGCTTGCTTCAGACCTGTGTCTCCTCTCTTCACCCTTCCCCTGCTCACACTGTGTCTTCCTTTATCTCTCTCTCTCAAAAATAAACTAAATGTTAAAAAAAAAATTACAAAGCATTAAAGGTCTTTAAAAATTAAGCTTGTTAAGAAAAGTGGAGTGGTATTCCTTTATGCAGGATTCTTTGGTGAGACTTTGATGGCTTTAATATGTTCTATTTGATCAGGTTCTGCAGCTGATTCATGAGAGGAACAACATCCTGTAAACAGATCACCTACCAGCCCAGAGTGGAAGTAGCCGTGTATTGGAGGCCGCACGGAGAGGGTCAGAGCTTTTAGCAGGGGGAGGGAACATCCTGCACCTTTCCATGTTTTCTTAAGGACCGCAAAGTGTTTGAGAACCAGCATAGGGTGTGGCATGTGGTAGCTGCTCAGTAAATAACAGTTATGTTAATAAACCCATGGACATTATAACCTGTTTCTCTTTACTCCATAAGTATAGACTAAGGACTGGATCATTCATTTCATTTGTTTGGTATATTTTTTATTAAGTATCTACTGTGTGGCACACTCTTTGAAATTTTTTTTTTTTTTTTTTTAATATTTTTTTTATTTCCAGGAGAGAGGAAGACAGCGTGAGCAGGGGAGGGTCAGAGAGAGAGGGAGTCACAGACTGAAACAGGCTCCAGGCTCCGAGCTGGCAGTCAGCACAGAGCCCGACGCGGGGCTCGAACCCACGAACCGCGAGATCATGACCTAAGCGAAAGCCGGACGCTTAACCGACTAAGCCACCCAGGCGCCCCTACACACTCTTTGAAATTTTAATCCTTTCGCTTTTAACATTAAAGTTTTTTAGGTTGGGGATGCCTCAGTGGCTCAGTCATTTAAGCATCGGACTTAGGCTCAGGTCATGATCTTGTAGTTTGTGAGTTTGAGCTCCCCATCAGGCTCTGCACTGGGGATTCTTTCTCTTCCTTTCTCTCTCCCCTTCCTCACTTGCGTGCTCAATCTCTCTCTCTAAATAAATAAGTAAACTTAAAAAAAAAAAAAAAAGAAAAAAGAAACGGTCTTAGAATTTAAATGTGTCTCTTCACTTTGGGACTAATATGTACTGCAGAGATAAGACTGAAAGGATAAGTTGACAAATGGCAGGCTGTGTGGAACTAGTGCTTTGTCTTGTTTTCCACATTGGCAGTGTTAGAGATCCTCTTTTTTTTTTTAATTTATTTTTAGGGAGAGAGAGAGAGACAGCGTGAGCAGGGGAGGGTCAGAGAGAGAGGGAGTCACAGACTGAAACAGGCTCCAGGCTCTGAGCTGGCAGTCAGCACAGAGCCCGACGCGGGGCTCGAACCCACGAACCGCGAGATCATGACCCAAGCGAAAGTCGGACGCTTAACCGACTAAGCCACCCAGGCGCCCCAGAGATCCTCTTTTTAAAAAAAATTTTTTTTGAAGTTTTATTTATTTCTGAGAGAGAGAGAGACTGCGTGAGCAGGGGAGGGTCAGAGAGAGTGGGAGATACAGAATCTGAAACAGGCTCTAGGCTCTGAGCTAGCTGTCAGCACAGAGGCTGACGTGGGGCTCGATCCCACGAACCGTGAGATCATGACCTGAGCCAAAGTCAGACGCTTAACCGACTGAGCCACCCAGGTGCCCCGTTATGTTCTTTATTTATTTCTTTTTTTAAAGTTTATTTATTTTGAGAGCGAGTTAGCATGCATGCTTGAGCAGGGGATGGGCAGAGAAAGAGAGAGAGAGAGACAGAGTCAGTCCCAGGCAGGCTCCAGGCTCCGTGCTGTTAGTGCAAAGTACTAAACAGGGTAGTAGTGAACTATGAGATATGACCTGAGCCAAAACAAAGAGTTGGACGCTTGACCAAGTGAGCCACCCAGGCACCCCTAGAGATCCTCTTAAAGGTTTAATCTGTCTTCACTTCTTAAATAAAAGACTTTTGGAATGCCTAGGTGGCTCACTTGCTTAAGATTCTGACCTTGGCTCAGGTCATAATCTCATGGTTCATGGGTTTGAGCCCCACATTGGGCTTTGTGCTGACAGCTCAGAGCCTGGAGCCTGCTTTGGTTTTTGTCTCCCTCTCTCTCTGCCCTTCGCCTCCTCATGCTTGCTTTCTCTTTCTCTCTCTCTTTCAAAAATAAATATTAAAAAATGGCTATTGGGGCGCCTGGGTGGCTCAGTCGGTTAAGCATCTGACTTCTGCTCAGGTCATGGTCTCGCAGTCTGTGGGTTCGAGCCCTGCATCAGGCTCTGTGCTGACAGCTCAGAGCCTGGAGCCTGTCTTCGGATCCTGTGTCTCCCTCTCTCTCTACCCCTTCCCCAGCTCGTGCTCTGTCTCTCTTTGTCTCAAAAATAAATAAATGTTAAAAAAAAAAAAAAATAATGTATGTTCCTGAACTAAAGAATCATGGGCTCTAGATTAGGTTACAGTATAGAATTTGAATCAAAAGGGATGTTTTGGATACTTTAACTTATACTGTACTGTCCTTGTGGATAAGAAGTGATTATATGTGGATGCATAGTGTTATCTTTTTACAACATTCATTTAAAGAAAATTGGTTCATCTAAGCTTTTTCTTTTTGTTCCTTATTGCAGATATTCAAGAGAAGCTTATGTGGAGTTAATTCATCACATCAGAGAATCTATTCCAGGTACGTTTAAGAAATGTATTCTACTGAGCACATTACCAGAGACCGCAGTGTTTTTTCAGATATAGGCAATGCCTGTGGCACTACCTTTTATATTTTTGTTCCTCCCCTTCATTTTTCTCTTTCTGTCACTTTACTCCTTTCTGGTTTTTTAATGTCTTGGTCTTGCTAGATATACTCAAAAGTGTGGATCAGCTTATGGCCTCAGTGCTAAAGAGATTTCTCTCTAAGTTTATTTATTTTTATTTTGTTAAACAATTTTTTAAATGTTTGTTTATTTTTGATAGTGAGTGAGCAGGGGAGAGTCAGCGGGAGAGGGAGACAGAATCCCAAGCAGGCTCCGGCCTGTCAGCACAAAGCCTGATGTGGGGCTTGAACCCACGAACTGTGAGATCATGACCTGAGCTTAAACCAAGAGTCAGACACTTAATAGACTGAGCCACCCAGATGCCCCTATTTATTTGTTTTGAGAGAGAGATCGTGTGCAAGCAGGGGGAGGAGAGTGAGGGAGACTCCCACGCAAGGGTCTATACTGTCAGCACAGAGCCCAATGCAGGGCTCGATCTTACAAATTGAGAGATCATGACCTGAGTTGAAATCAAGAGTCTGACACCAACCAACTGGGCCGATGTCCCAGAGATGAAAGTGTTTGTGTTTCTGAACATATGAGAGAGACCTTGTTCCTTCTTTGTTAGCTGACAGTATGGTCTCCATTTGTTCTGATTTGGGGGCAATTGATATCTTTAAAACTGTGTACTTAGAGGTAATTCCCTTCCTATTATCATAACTCTTACTCCTTTTTCTCTTTCCCTTCTAATAAAATTTCTTTGTAATCTTTTAATAGATTTGGTTGACATTGTCTACATTTATTTCCAAATTTCTAATTGTAACTTGTATTATGTATGAATACTTTCATTTTGAAGGGGCAGGATAGTGTGGAGGCTTTCTGGGCTGCAGTTTCCTCATCTACCAAAGTTAATAAGGGGCACCTCTCTGCCTCATTTGGTAGAGCATGTGACTCTTGATCTTGTGGGTCTTGAGTTCAAGCCTCACGTATGGTGTGGAGTCTACTTAAAACGAAAATAGAGTTGGGGCGCCTGGGTGGCTCAGTCGGGTAAGTGTCCGACTTCAGCTCACGTCGGGCTCTGTGCTGACAGCTAGCTCAGAGCCTGGAGCCTGCTTTACAGATTCTGTAATCTCTTTGACCTCTCCCCTGCTCACGCTCTCTCTCTCTCTCTCTCTCTCTCTCAGAAAT